>CM063293.1:2390000-2607500 GCA_032173965.1 Sitta carolinensis
AGAACGTGGCCAGCGTCCAGCAGCGCTGGGCCCGGGGCTGGCAAGCTCTGCGAGCAGCTGCTGGCCAGCCCAGAGCTGCTGGCAGCAAAGGCAGCTGGCACAGGGCACTGCCTGGGCTTTGTGCCCGTGAGAGCCTGAGAGAGAGAGCTGTGAGAGCTGTGAGAGTGTGGGAGAGGGTGTGAAAGAGCTGTGAGAGCTGTGAGAGAGGGTGAGAGGGTGTGAGAGGGTGTGTGAGAGTGTGAGAGCTGTGAGAGCTGTGAGAGTGTGAGAGAAGGTCTGAGAGAGTGTGTGAGAGTGTGGGAGAGTGTGGGAGAGGGTGTGAGAGAGCTGTGAGAGCTGTGAGAGAGGGTGAGAGAGTGTGAGAGGGTGTGAGAGGGTGTGTGAGAGCTGTGAGAGTGTGAGAGAAGGTCTGAGAGAGTGTGTGAGAGTGTGATAGAGTGTGAGAGAGAGTGTGTGAGAGGGTGTGAGAGAGTGTGAGAGCTGTGAGAGCTGTGAGAGTGTGGGAGAGGGTGTGAGAGAGTGTGAGAGAGTGTGAGAGAGGGTGTGAGAGAGAGCTGTGAGAGTGTAAGAGATTGTGTGAGAGGTTGTGAGAGAGTGTGTGAGAGCTGTGAGAGCTGTGAGAGTGTGGGAGAGGGTGTGAGAGAGCTGTGAGAGTGTGTGAGAGCTGTGAGTGTGTGAGAGTGTGAGAGAGGGTGTGAGAGGATGTGAGAGAGAGCTGTGAGAGCTGTGAGAGTGTGAGAGAGAGTGTGAGAGAGTGTGAGAGCTGTGAGAGTGTGTTCTGCTCTCCCCGGAAGCCAGAGTCTGCTGTGTGCAGGCTCGAGGGCTGCTGCCTTCCCTCCCGAGCTCTGCAGGCGCAAGGGCTTTGTTTGAGGAGCTTTTTGCAGGAGGACCTTGAGAGGATGGAGAGTTGATTTTTCATTTGCTCATAATTCACCAAAATAATCTGCCTGGGCACATCTGGGTGTGTTCAGCCTGGAGCAGAGGAGGCTCAGGGGTCCCCTCTGGCTCTGCACAGCTCCTGACAGGAGGGGACAGCCGGGGGGTCGGGCTCTGGGAACAGGGACAGGGAGGGACAGGAGCAGAGGGAACGGCCTCAAATTGTGCCACTGGGAGTTCAGGCTGGATATCAGGAAACATTTCTTCACTGGAAGAGGAACTAAACATCGACACAGGCTCCCCAGGGCAGTGGTGGAATATCCTCATCCTTGGAAGAGCTCAGGAAACGAGAATCTCCACACTGGGAGATGTGGCTTAGTGGGCATGGGGTTTATTGGCTGAAGGTTGGGCTTGATTTTGGAGGTCTCTTCCTGCCCTCCTAATCCTGTATTAGAAGTTCCAGAGAACCAGCACTGACATCTATATGCTTGGTTTAGAGCTAAACTTACTATTAAACTTATGTTAAAATTATTATTAAACTGAAGAGTTCTGGTGGAAAAAATTATCATGTTTCAGGCAGTGCTGGAGTTGTGGTTTGCATGAAGACTTTATGCCAATCATAACTTGCATTGTAAAAATGAACAAAACTTGGGGAAGAGCAAGAGGGTTGGCAAAGGGAATCCTCTACCAGAGTGGGAAACCCCAAAATATTCCAACAGTTACCACTGTCCATGGTTCTGTATAATTTGGAGCCAAAAGGGTGTTATTGAATTTAAATAATTAATAAAATATATATATTAGCTTATGTTATGGAGAAATTATGGTGGGAAGAAACTTGGAGACTTAAACGTCTTTTAGTTAGAGCCGTATTAAGCATGGGCTGCCGTTGCCTCCCCACTCACCCTGGAGTGCAGGATCAGTTCTGTGTGTGGGTCTGTGTTGCCAGAGGAGCTGGGTGGGGAGGGAGAGGAGCAGCCTGGCTCCTTGGTGTCGTGGGATGTGGAATGGGCTCTCAGGGGGAAGGTGTTTGGATGGATGTCTCAAAGCAGGGTGCTGTGGGTTTGTTGTTGCAGCTCTGAGCAGCACGTGCTGAGGCACATGGTGTTTGGATTCTCGTGTTCAGCTGACTCATCTCAAATCTCTCTAGCTGCAGAATGCAGGGACTGAGAGCATACCCTGGATATTGGTGCTTTTGCGTGTTTTAGGCAATACAAGTGGGGTTTTTTTCAAACTTCCATTGTCTTACAACTGTCAGAAAGTCTCTGTCTTAAATCTGCCATAATTCTGCAGATTCAGCTGTGAAGTGTCTGTCCCCTGCTTTCTCTGCAAGTAACAGATGAGGAGAATATTCCAGATGTTTTTCCATGGGCAGCTGCTCCAGGGGTTTTCTTGCCCATTCCACAGGTTCTGTATGTGTGTCATGCATTCATTGGCAGGGTTTTCTCTCCCCAGAAATCCCCTTTGGATATCCCATTGCTCTCCTTCTGTAAGTTATAATTTCAGGGCAGCCTTGCCGTGAGCTTTTCTCTTCCTGCGTTCCTCCGGTACTGAAATTCATTCCTCATTGCCTGGAAAAACTGTGGCTGCCCCTGGATCCCTGGAAGTGTCCAAGGCCAGGTTGGAGCCACCTGGGACACTGGAAAGTGCCACTGCCCACAGCAGAACTGGATGGGCTTTAAGGTCCCTTCCAATCCACACCATCCTGTGAGTCTGTGATTATTCCACTGAAAAGTTCTTACTTGAAATTAATGACTTGATGACCCTCCATCAGCAAACAGCACCAAACTGGTGTCACTCCATGTTTTAGGAGCTGCTGAACATTTCAGAAAATCCCTTTGCTGACCTTCCTCTAAGTTTAAAATACAATTAAAAAACAAATCCAGCAAATGCATGACTTAGAGGTGTCTCTTGGGACATGGGAACCAGGTGACTCGAGACCTCAGCTGGGACTTCTTTGTCTCATCCTCATATTCTCTTATAAGGGCTCGTAGGGAATTTAAATTCCATGATAACTTCCTGCTCCAATCAGCACTGCATCTGTGGAATATTCAGCTGGGGTTTGGTTTATATTTATCCTGTGGAGAGAGGTGGCACTAGTGTCTGTATTAACATATTGACAGATTTATTGACATCAGTTGTCTTCAGTCTTGCCTGTTTAATTAATAAAATTGATGTACTGAACATCTAGCTCATAATTCTGGTGCAAATATTGCAGCTAGTCTTGTTACTAAAATGGAATTTCAGCTTCTTATTGTGAATCTGCCATGAGTCTGGTTGCCAAAATAATTTAATGATCATTAATTTGTGGTTTTTGCTTCATCTAAAATGCTTAAGCTGGATTTTTATTGTAACAATTAAGGACAAATAGTTAAAATGCCTTCACAGAAAATAAATGCAAAGGAATAATCATAAAATCCCAGTTTATTTTTATGTAGAGAAGATGAAACAAATAAATTTAATGGTGGTGTGTTATGTAAGACTCATTGAATAGCACCTGCAGTCGGAGTTTAAAGCTAGGACTAAAATACATGATTAATATGCACCAAGGATGTAGCTTCTGAGCTTCTTTTATCCATTTGCAGTCCAGTTGACTGCTTTTCTGGCTTAGCTAATTGTTTGGTAAATGACTTTGGGTTAGGTCAGGAAAACGCATTAAAGGATAAAAAACATCTGCAGTGTCAGTGACGTGCTATCCTGGGCTAGAGACTGCTTCTCTTACCTCTTCTGCAGTGATTAATGATCACTGCCCATTAATTTGCAAACGTTTGTACAACCTCTTCTGGGGGCAGGTATGGCTTCACTGAGAGACCGGATGATGAGCAGTTGTTAATTACATCCTGCTCATTAGGCTTTGCTCTGCTGCTGGCCCTTTCTTGGTGCTGTACCTGCACCGCCTCCCAGCTGAAAGGTCCACGCAGGAGGATCCCTCCTGGATTTTGCATTTTCAGCTCCATTGTCCAGAGGATGATGGCATGATTCTCAAAAAATATTTTGTACTTTTGCATTGAAGAGGGGAAGAAATATATCTATCAAATTAGTCCAAGCAATTAAAACCCTTTCCCAGACTTGCAGAAGCAGGATTGCTTCCCCAGTCCCCATTGCAGCTCCCCAGCAGTGAGGTGCCCACTGGTCACTCAGGCCCAAACCCAATCCTGGCTCCGTGTTCATGCTCTTCCCAGGCTCTGTTCCAGGCGTTACTGCTGCTGCTGGCACTGCCCATGGCTGAAATAGTCCAGTCCTGAATTTTTCCTCAGAATTTTGTTGTTCAGTCACACACAAACTGTAAGTTTATAGGCTTCTTCTGTATTTGTTCTCTGTTTTTGGCATTTTCGTGGAATCCCAGACTGGTTTGGGTTGGAAAGGACCTGGAAGCCCATCTTGTCCCACCTCCTGCCATTGCCAGGGAACCATGTATCTTGGAGAAAACAAATCTATGGGATGCCTTTAAGTTTAGGACAGTTAAGGTATTACCCAGTGAAGGGTCAGGAGTGTGCTAAGGGCCTCAGGAATGTGAGGGTTTGATATTTTACCTTGAGATGTACCAATTTCTTAATTGAGAGTTTCTAATTGATCCTTTCTGCAGAGTCACACGCAGTGCAAAGGAGGAGCCTGGATGACCAGGAGTAGGGCAAAACTGCACAAACCAGAGGTGCCAAAAGGGGTCTTGAGAGCTGTCACATAAAATCCTAACAGAGAATTTTTTTCAGGTGATCAATTTAATAAAAAGCTTTTTAGCATTTTTAGTGGAAGTTTGTGTTAGGGCTGACTGAAGGCTGCAAAGTTATTTGAATTTGGGTGGGAAAGATTTTTTATTTTTTAAAGGCTTCTTTTTAAAAGCTGTTGTTCTGCATAGTGGGAGGAGGTATAAATACTTGTTTAGAGCCTTGTTTTTAAAAGAGTTCTTAAGTGTAGCTTAAAAGGAAGTTGTTACTTGAGGCTCAAGTATTTTGGAGGAAACAAAGTATGCTTTAATAGTAATATCAGGGTACAAGCTGAAAAAGGATTTATTGTGAGTGATAACACACAGATTTTTCCATAACTCTTAACTGCTACCGGCTTTGTTTAATACTTGCAAGGGATTTTTTTGTGTGTGATGAGAGAGTAAAATTAATTCAGCAGCTACTGAAATGATGTTTATCTGAGGCCTCCTTTTGGTCAAGGAGTACATTTAATAGCTACTAACTATATTAAGGGTAAATGGAAAGAATGTAAGATATTAGTTATATAATAAATGCATTTAGCATCTATATAAAGCTCAGAATAAACAGGGATAAAATTATTGCAGAGGAAATTCAACACAAGGAAACGTGTATCAACTCATCAGTAACAACCAAGCTGAAAATTAGAAGCAGCTTCCAGTGAAAGCTTTGGGGCATCTTGTTAAAATAAACAGTAGGAAAAAATTATTCAGAGGCTTCAGACAGAACTACAAACACTCATGAGAAATATTTCAAAATGTGATTGAAAATGAAAATACTGTACTCTGGCCTGAGAAATCTTTGGCGGTTCTTCTACAACTGTTTACTTTTGCTTTGAGCTTCAATATTTTATCAGTGAATAGCCAGTGAATGTTCCGTGGAGGGGCACATATGCCTGCAGGGAAGAGAGCACAGAGCTGGATCCTTCCCATCATATCCCCATCATCAGCATCCCTCTCGCTGCCCTTGGGGTTCTCACTCTGAGACACGTTTTGTGCATTAAAAGTACAAGTGCCCAGAGAAATAAACAGTATATAATTACATAAATGGGGCTCAGGGGGCTGGAACCAGCCTAGATGAGGAGGGGCCTCAGATGTGATTTAGATCCCTGTGGCAGCCCTGCTCCTCAGGAGCTGACTGGAGCCTCCACAGGATGTCAGACATGGAGCCATGGAATGGTTTGGGCTGGAGAGACATTAAAGCCCATCCAGTCTCACCTCTGCCATGGACAGGGACAGCTTTTGCTCCAAGGTATAGCCCAGTCTCATGTGGGAGAGTGAGTATGTGGGAGTTTTTAGTAATGGGAATTTTTAGAATGGAAGTTTTTCCTATAAAAATGGTCTCTTAGGTCACAAGTTGCTGGTGTGAGCACCACGGTGGTCACTTTGTGTCCTGTGTGTGTCCATACGTGGACATCAAGCCACTTCTGCTTCCTAAACTTAAAATAACAAAGTCAGGGGGCTGTGTCAGGACCAGGCAGGTTAAGTTTTATTTTGGGATGAGTGAGGCAGGAGTAGGTAGGAGGAGATGAGCATTCATCTTGTGTTTGAGTAGATGGTCTGAGACCTCCTGGGCAGGGATATGTGCTTTGTCCCCTGTGGCCTCACCCAGAACTTCTACCACAAACTGCCTTTGTTCTGCTTTTCTAGAATGAATCAACAGCCAAGCCTCTTAATCCTGCAGAGGCCAACATGCTAATAATAAACATTAAAATACAATAACTGGTAACAAATGGTTTGCATGATAGTCTGTCTCAAAACCTTGACAATAAATTCAGGCCCTCAATCAAAACAAACGATGTACCATGTTTGAGATTGCTCAGGTGATGTTTATTTCTCACAGCCATGGGCAGAACAGGAATCTCAGCAGAGAAAACTGGGTTTTGGGGACAGCTAGTTCTGTGGCTGTGCAGGTCACTGTTGCTGGCAGGTTATCAGTGTTCAGAGCACTCAGTACAGCTGGGAATTTATTGTGGCAGCCTCTCTGTGCTGAGGTCCATGGAGTTCTTCCCAGGCACTTGAGTGGGATCAGAGCCCTTGTCTTTAATACTTCTAGGTTGTACTGTGGTTAGGATAATGACTTGGGCATTTTATGTCCAGTTCTTTTCACACAGTGACATCAAGGGACTGTACAAGCGTCTTGATGAGCTGACTCTAGCGCAGGGGAGGACTCAGCCCTGGTGTCCCCAGTTCTGCGCTACTTATTGCATTTTTCTGATGAAGAAAAGTATTTTTAAAAGTTAAAAGCTAAGGCTAAACAGCCTGTGCAATTAATAACTCCTCACTTTGTAGTATTCAATCAATTGTGAAACATTTGAGTTCATTCTGCCAAGACACAGATGTGGGCAGACTTTATCCCACGCTTCTTCATCAGCCCAACTCCCATTGTTTCAGGAGAGACCTGAGGGAGACTGAACTGGAGGTATGTTGACTAAACCAGTGTAGAACAGAAATTATGCAATGAGTCCATTATCTGGAATAAAACTGTGGAGCTTAGGTGAGTGTAGATCCAGATAGTTGTTTCCTCAGTTATTTTATCCAGCCACTTCAAGCCAAAAACTGGAACTTAATTGAAAGCTTGTCTGAAACACAAGCAACAATGCTATGCACTGAAAAGCTTCCTATTCTCCTGTCCTCCTTCACCTGGATTGGTTATCATCCAGGGAGCAACTTTCTGAATACCTGGGTAACTCATTCCTCCCTTTTCATTTGGCCTGGGCACTGTTAGACATCTCCAGAGACTGGAATTAAAACCAGAAGAATGCACCAAGCTGCCAAGCCTGGATATTCTCTTCCTCTTATGCTGCTGGTGATTGAGCTACTTGACCTTGCAATAGCTGGGAAAGCTGTTTTCTGGGGTTCTTTATGGAATGGTGGTGTTCCCTCAGCAGGCATTTATCATTTATGTGATGTGTTGGTGACTGTGATGTGCAAGTTCAGGACACACAAGCACCTTTAGAAATTGTACTTTTCCAGTCCTCTGTATTTGCTATCTGATAAAAATGAAGCAGTATTTGAGTCATTATAAAGCTTCCCTGAAGGCAAGATACCTTTAGGCCATGTAGCAGAAAAAAACACTCATCTAAATCTGTATTTCTCTGAATTACCTTAATTTGTGCAAAAGATAATTCAGCTTTCAAAGCTGACAGATACCTGTGATGATGTCAGTGCCTCTCAGGGTTGCACATCTGTGTTCAAGGTATGGATGCTCCAATCCAGGCCTCCAGTGTGGAATGGGGGCACTTTGCTCAGGAGTCTGACCTGTGCCATGAGCCCATGTGGGTTGGACTTACAGGATCAAGCTCCCAGGGAAGGTTTTGGGAATTATATCAACAAAGGTACTTGGGAAAGGCCACACCAGGCTGGATTCCCTGGTGCTCACTCTGCTGGGTGGGACGCACCACATCAAGTGAGTATTTATTTAGTTGTAGCTTTCTTAAGATGAATCCTGCTGGAGCACCTGTTGGTGCTGTATCCACAGCCTACAGTATGGGAATGGGGAATTTTGAAGCTTTGGCTTCTTATTGCATTCCACAGCACCAGCACATGCTGATGTGACTTGAGTGCTGTGGCTGCTCTGACAATTCTATAAATTATCATCACATTTACTTTTGTAAACCAAAGCGCTCCTCAGCTAGACAGAATCATGGAATCAGGAAGTGGTTTGGGTTAGAAGGGACCTTAAAAACCACCTTGTTTCACTCACTGCCATGGGCAAGGACACCTTCCACTGTCCCAGGCTGCTCCAACCCCATCCAGCCTGGCCTTGGACACTGCCAGGGATCCAGGGGCAGCCACAGCTGCACTGGGCACCCTGTGCCAGGGCCTGCCCACCCTCACAGGTTGAAATTCCTTCCCAATATCCCATCTCTCCCTCCTCTCTGTCAGTCTGAAGCCATTCCCCTTTGTCCTGTTGCTCCAGGCTCTTTAGTTCCTCTCCATTGTGCTTGTTGGCTCCTTCAGGTACAAAGAGGCTACAATTATGTTGTCTTAATTCATTTGCAAAACGGTTTGGACCAAAGATCAAAGATCTCCTGCCTCCCTTTCTTTTTTATTTATTTTTATTTTATTTTTTTTAAGTTTTGCAGCATCTTTGGCAGTTCGGGCTCCCCTTGAGCCCCAGGAGCTGCGTAGGTGCATCAGCAGGATTTGGCTGCCCACTGCCTCCTGTCCCTCTGGAAATAGGACAACTGGCCATGGAGCTGATCATGTGCCCATGGCAAATGAGCTGCCCTCATCAGTGTGTTCTGGTGTATATTTAACTTAATAATGTGAGCAGATGGTCATTATATTGATTCATGAAGGAAGGGAGGAAGCTTGGCTTGGGAATGTCAAGGCTGAGTGCTGAGCATCGGAGCTGGGCAGGATGCCGGGGAGGGGAGGAGAAAAGCAGATTTTTGTGCTCTGTGGGGTCTCTTGTTTTAGTTTATTGTTTGGTTTTCTTTTTTACAAAGTTCCACCAAATAAAAGCAAGTAGAGGTGACTCATCAGGCCTGCAGAAATGATTGCTTCCCTGGAGAGGAGGCTCATAGAGCACAGGCAGGATGGTGCTGAAGTGTTTGCACCACTGGTGGTGCTAAAAAGGGGGTGATGGGGAGGCAGTCGCCTCTGGAGTTATGAAACTTCTCACTCTGCTGTTGCTATTAAAGATGACAGCTCTTCTGCAGGGAAAAGGTAACTGGAGTAATACTGGAGTATTACTGGAGTAATAATTCTTCAAAGAGCAACTTTGTTTAAATCTCTTGCCATTTAGTAGGATGTAACTAGAGATTCAAGCCAGAAGCTAATTGCATAAAATATTGAGCCACTCTCCTCATTAGCCAAACTGGCAAGTTCATAAATCCCCAACCTGCAGCAGCTCGCAGGAACAGCTTGATTTGCTTCTTAATTCTACAATTTTCACAGGAGAAATGCTGTATACAGAGAAATATTCTCCTGAGCAAGAGCTTAATCTCATGTTTAGGTTGCTGTTTCTCCTAGTTACTGATTAGCTTTGCTGTCTTATCAGTTTATGTCATAGTATGTGACTATAAATTGACTTTGCAGTGAGGAGGGAATACATTCGTCTTCACAGATGCTGCTGTTTCCATGGAGATAAAAGGACCAATGGCCTTTTCTTGGTTTGGACTGTACTACAGTGAGCAAGCAGAGATGGTGCATTTGAAAATGCAACATTTGGTGCTTTGATATTTCCGTCTAAATATCAAATGAGAGAGCATGTTTTTTCTTCTTGGTGATGAAGTTGAATAATAAATACAGCTTTGGGACTTCTTCTGGGAGCAGGAAGCGAGCCCACCAGGAATGTGAGGACATTGTGGCTGGTTTATGCTTGCTAAACCTCCTCTCTGGGAAAAACCTTTTGGCTTTGCAAAATATAACCCTGTAGAGCCTTTGGGTTTATCTGATGCAGTGTTTGATGCTGGTTACATCACCAGCTTACTTATCTATGATGTTCCACCGTGGCTAAGCCTGAATGAGCGTGCAAAAGCTGTGAATGTGATATTTTTTTTTACCATTTTTTTTTTCCTCGAGAAAGAGCTTTCCTACCTCAGATTGCGTGAAAGAAAATATAAATACCAGGGCCACCCCCCATTGAAGGATGGCTTGCAGAAGGTGTTATTTGTGAGTACCTTTTCCTTCTTCATCTGTTGTCACGTCTCTGATTTCAATGTTGAGGATTCTAGAAGTGGGAGTAGTGATCAGTTTTTTGTAGGGTAGGTTTCTTTCCTACCATTTTTAGGGTGTTACCTTTTTTGGCAGATGAATGCTCTGTATATTAAACATGTTTAGATGATGATGATGATGATGATGATGATGATGATGATGATGATGATGATTGTGCATGTGGATATTTAAAAATACAGCGTAATAAAGTGAGTAGTCTACGTTTAGCAGGGGGAAAAATGAGGAAACTCTTCACTTTGCATCTGTGCAGCAATGCAGGGTGCTAGGAATTCTGTCTGTGATGAGTTAAGGATCTCTCTTCCGTTTTATTCAAATGCTTTGTCATATTAAAGTACAATCTGTCTTTTTAGTACAGAAATACAGAGAGCAGGATGTGCAGTGCAGCCTTGAGCAGTGTCATATCAGGGAGGCAAAACCTCACGGTAATTTTGTTGTTACGTTTATGCTGATCAAAACATAAAGGTGCACTCATTGATTATTACTCCATGGAGCAGTGTCTGGAGGGTTGAGGTCAGACACAGGAGCTGAGTCCCTGTGGGCTGAGGATCCCCTGGTGGGAGCTGAGCCTGTGGTTTGGGGCTCAGGGCTTGGCCACTCTGGAGGACGATACTGGTGCTGGGATGGATGGGACATACAGGGGTGGTTTGCTCCAAAATGGGCACAAAGCAGGCAGGGATAGGGATGGGACACACAGGGGTGGTTTGCTCCAAAATGAGCACAAAGCAGGCAGGGATAGGGATGGGTGGGCATACAGGTGGTTTGCTCCAAAACGGGCACAAACCAGGCAGGGATGGGCCCTTAGATTTGTCTGCATTCCCAGTCCAGGGGCTTGGATTGGCTGTACCTTTGCATGCAGTTCTGAACCCTGGTTAACCACCTGCTCCCTTTAGGGTTAAATTTGGGGGTTCCAGAGGATCCTGCATGAAACACATGTACTTGTCATCCCCAGCCTTTTCCAGTTATTTTATCAGTGCCTCTGAGCTCCCTGATTTGAGTAAATCTGCTCCGTGTTCAGCAGAACCATCCACACACAGGCAGAGTAAATAAAACCATTAAAACCCAAACTCCTCAAATGGAATAACAAAAGAATATTAGAATCTGTCTTGAAGTTTTCTTGAGCTTTTTGTGGTGTGCTGAAAGGGTGAATGCTTAACTTGAAATGTTTTAAAATCAAAACAAATGTGGAGCCTTTTGTAGGAAGTTGAAATAAGAAAAGTAAACTTGGAGAACAGGTTGCACCCTTCCAGGTGTCTATGGATCAGCTTGAAACATCCTGCTGCGTGTTTATCCTTGGGCAAATAGTTCTGGTTGTGTTGGACTCCATTTTAATTTGGGTCCTGGGATTTGGGGATTCTGTAACTCTCAGCAGGGAATGGATTTCACACAGTGCTTATCATGTGGGGGTAAGGGATGTTTCATCCCTGTATGTTGCTGTCTTTTTAATAGCAAGGTCGCAATCTTGTTTACAGACCCATCTTGTGCAGGATTTTCCTGTTTTGCTGTTTATCTTTTGGTATCTTGTACCCACCTCAGCACGTTGCTGTAGAAAACAAGATGTGGATTCTGCCTCTTACTATAATTCTGTGGTTTAACTCCTATGTAAGAGAGCTGATGGCAATTTTTGGAAAGAGGAAAATGTAAACTAGGATTTTTTTTAAGAACTTACTCTTAAGAACACATGCATAAGGAAAATCTTCATGTTCTTTAAAACTAATGGGTTCTCAATACCGAAAATGTATGTTAAACTGTTATATACCAGTTCTTCAATGCTTGAGTAAGCTTTCAGATGAAACCTTATATATAATTTTGTCAATGTTCTTGTAATATATATATTCCAAAGATCTTTGCCATTGAAACTATCTTTTTTTAAGATAAAAAATATGTTTTTCATCTTAAAGTGTAGAAAGCCTGGTTGTTGCTGTTCTAAAAAAAGCAGAACAACAGTGTCACACTACTTGGATTAGTGAAAGCATTTTTTTCAGCTGCTGCACTGAATAGAACATATGTCACTGAAGCATTGTTTGAAGTAACAGGATTTGCC
The DNA here is from genome assembly GCA_032173965.1 of Sitta carolinensis. Lineage (NCBI taxonomy): Eukaryota > Metazoa > Chordata > Aves > Passeriformes > Sittidae > Sitta > Sitta carolinensis. Next base: position 2,402,300 of record CM063293.1, read on the forward strand.
TTGCTGTAAATCTCACACGATGTATCTGGGTAATTTCATTCTTTGTACTTTGCTATTTTGCCTCGTTCATCAGCTGCAAATCCAATATGTGTAACTGGCACTGCTCAGCTTTGGGTTTGCTGTGGTTATTGCTCTGTGAGATTATAAATGTGGCTGTGTTCTGTAATGGGAGTTGTAGTTTCTTGAGGATTTCAGGGACCTGATTTAATGACATAGGACATACAGAAAAGATGTGAATATACCCACTCTCTGATTTAATCTAAAAGATATTTTCCTTCTCTCATGTCTCTTTGCTCTTTATTTCTGGGTTTGGACTGTGTAGGTTCTTTTCTACAGATTTTGACAGCTCCCAGTTAGCACAACTGACACAAGTGCATTCTATGAGTCCTGTGAATTGTTCTACAACACCCTGCACTATAGATGGGGTTCTAGTAATACTTAAAAGGAAGTTTTTCTAATTACAAGTGTCTACATATTAATAGTCTTAATTAAATTCACCCTAGTTCCAGCTAACCCAGGATTGGAGCAAACTACAGGGATGCAGAAGGATCCCTCCTGCTGTTTGTGTAGGCTGGTAGTGCATTTTCATGAAAGCAAAAAATGTTTCTAATAATTATTTATAATTCTCTGTGATGCTAATAAGTGTTGTGTTCTAGGATGGGACAAAATAATGGCTGTCCCTTTTTTAGTATGCTGGGCCTGTCGTGGTTCCATTCTCCCAGGAGATGATAATTATTTGCAGGCCCTTTGATGGAGGAGAGGTCAGTGAGAGTGTGCCTTATGATTCCATTGAAAAATCCAGCTGTGGGCACTTGAGTTGGGAATACACAAAGGGAAGCATTATTCCAAACAAGAACTCCCAGTCTGAATTTCTGCTGTTCCATGTACAAATGCTGCTATTAAATCATTTTGATGACAACCAAAATTGATGAATTCTGGAACAAAATTCAGTGGTCTGTACTCTGGACTATGTGTGCTGCTGGTTTGGAACTGCAGATTTTGTGGAGCATCCCTGTAGCTGGTGAAAACATCTTTCCTCTCTGTGAAGAGGAAATGAAATTCTAGAATGTTTTTAACCAGGTTCTGACTCTTGCATGGAAGGGGAGGCAGAAATGGGAGGAGGGAGGTGCCAGCAGAGCAGCTCTGCAACATATGGCGGTGCTGTTTGTGATATGTGGGAGAGTTTTTTTGACTCTCAGACTCTGTGCAGAGTAATTACACTGGTGTTTACCTGCCAGGAGCTGTCCTGTTGCCTCCCTGGGATTTGGTGTCCAAGAAGCTGTGTCCAAGAGCCATTTTGAGCACAGGGAATGGAGGGGAGGTTGTGGTTCTCCTGCAGTGTGTGGTGGTCTCTGCTGTGAACTGTAAGGTTTTTATGTATGCAACCATAAAAGCAATAGCAGCATTTAATGTTGAGGGGCTGCCATCCAAAAGAGTGTGTGCCAAGAAATCAATTAATAATAACAACACTGTGAAAAAACATAGTATTTTCTGTGTGCAACCACAGCCTCTCCTTGACATGCTTGGCTGCAGAGTGCTGGACATACAGTGGGGTGAAATGAATGGGAAAAAAGAGAAGGCTTTTCAGTGCTGCTTCAAAAGCCAAAATCATACTGCCCTGTGTATTTTGGGTAAAGAGCAGTAGGAATTTGTGCTTGGAAATGGGAATGTGTCATGTGCTTAATCACCTTGAAGTGGCCACAGCCACAGACAGCTGCAGTCACACCTGGGCTGGGAAAATGGGAGCTGCCATGAAAAGCTTCCTCCTGCTTCCTGTGTTTTCCAGAGTTGTCCTGTGGCCTGGGTCAGGGTTTTCATTCTGGAAACCCTTCTAGCAGGTTAATAAACTCGTTAATTAGGAAGAATTTAGCTGGAGTTGACGTGAGTCTGTATTATTATGACTTTTACTGTTCACCATCTCTTTGGATATCCTTTTGATTATATATCGAATGTTCCTCATTAAAGTAATGGTTAAATTTATTAAACAAGACCAGGACAGACGTTATTAGCTTTTAACTACAGACTTTTCTAATCTCAGCTGTTGCTGTAACATGGATTGACATGAGAAAGAAAATTTCAACTTGTAAAATAACGTTACTCTTCAACAGGATAAAAAACTGGGAAATATCCCTTTAAGTAGTTCCAATCAAACAAACCATTCTTCAGCTGACATGGAGTGAGTGGGCTGAAACTGGGGATGAACTTCTGCTCCTCCTGCTGTTCCCAAGCTGATTTTAGAAGGATGGGTGCACACAGGTATCCAGAGGCCTGAGGCAGGACAGCAGCCTGTGCTGGGGTTATTTTTTTCCACATCCTCATTGCAATATGCACTTTATGGAAAAATGTACCAGAAGAAAGGGAAGAATCCTGGCAGATGGAGGGGAACAGATTGTTGTTTCAGACCAGAGGAGGAATGGTGAATGAAGTCGTGACTCTGGGAGAGGGCAGCAGCAAAGGGCAGTGAAGGTACTGAGCAGCTCCTCTCATCAGCCACATCATTAACTCCAGAAAGGCGCCTTCCAGCTGTGCTCCTGCTCCAGTTTCCCTCAGTCTCAGGCTTTCCATTTGGAAGCTCTCAGACAGTGATGGTTTAATAATTCTGACCCACTCACAGGTTTGCACCTGCTGAAAATTCCACAGCAGCAGAATAATCAAGGGTACGTGGATGTCCTGTGCTGACCACAGTGTCCTGTGCAGGGAGAGGGGACAAGCTGCCTTCAGGCCCCTGGTCCTGCCAGGAGCATCTGCTGGTTCTGAGCACATTGTGAAAGCACAGGATAACCTGTCAGACCAAAAGCAATTCCAGGTTAATGGCCTCATATTCTGTTCTCCCAGGTTGTTTAAAAGCCAATATTGAGGAAATTGTCTGCTGAGTTTGGGAGGCTTGTTCAGGACTGCAAGAGAAAATGAAAGAAAAAATAAAAAATTTAAAAAATGTTAAATAAATGTCGTGGCTTTATGTGATGACCAGTAATTGATTTCTTTTTATTTGTACATTTGAGCAAGGCTCTAAAACCAGAAGATTAAAATGAATTTCTATTTGCTGATGGGCAAGAAAGCGTGGTCAAAATGAGTGGATTCTAATGGCAAAGATAATGGGATTTACACAGGAGTGAGAGGCACAGCCACACCTGCCTGGGGTCCGTGTGCTCCATTAGGGGCTGGGTTCCTCCTGTCTGTTGGGGAATGAGATGTCGAGGGTTTGGGTCAGATTTGGCTCTGGGTTTACTGGTGGACTCATCATCTGCTCTCACAAGAACCTCGTGTAGGGATTCACGAGGGGTTGCTCTCACAGGAGGAGAGCTGGAAGGAACTTGGCCTGGAAGTGGGAAATGGCCAAACTTCCACGTGCACTGGGATGTTGGAGCGTGGACCAGAAACTGAAATTACCAGAAGCAGCATTTGTCACTTCAGTCATTTGTCTTGTCTTGGTGCTGAAGTACCTGTGCTCTCTTTATAATTCTAAATCATCCTTTGAAGAGCATCAGCTACAGATGTGGAAACTAATCTTCACAGAGCTGAGTATCTGTGAGACTGTGAACAGGAGAAGTGATTAATTCTCCTCCAAATGATTGAAATTGATTTCTTCTGATGTCTTTAGGTGCTAAAAATTAGTAAATAAATTCTAGCTTAAATGCAAACTTGTGTTGAAGGATGATTGCAACATATAGCTATGAAGTTTAAAAAATAATTAAAACTCCAACCAAATCAAACAAAAAACCAAAAAGAAACAAAAAAAAAAAAAAAGTGATTGGAACCTTAAACATTCTCTGGTTTATTGCAGAGGGGTAAATGATTGCAAGTGCTGTTTTGGCAGGTGATTGAAGGCACAAAATGCCACATGAATATTAAACTGCATCAGCAGATTTATGCAATTGCTTTGGGTAGAATTCGTATTAGTTAGGGGCCATAAAGCCTGAGCCTCATCATTGTCAGGCTGACATTAGTCAGTGAGGTCTGAAGGATCCCAAACAGAGTCAAGCTCTTCCCAAATGTTACAGTTTGGAGCAGAACCCAGACCTCGTGCTTCTTCTGGCAGTGGTGGGACAAAGGTCCTGACTGAGGATCTAGCCTGGGGTGTTGGACAGCCGTGACCTGGGGCACCTCAGTCCCAGCCTACAGCTGAACCCTGTCACCTGTGCCACCTCCTGCCACCTGTGACAGGGAAGGCACCTCCTCCAAACCTCTGGCAGTCCCCGCTCTCACAGGGATGGGGCTGTTGTGTTCCTGCTGCACCTGGAACAGAAACTCGGGGCAGATGAGCTCCTGACCCCAGTCCTGTGCCTTGGGTGACCCTAACAAGAGCATTGGGAGCTCTTCCTTCTTTACTGCTCAGGTTCTTTTGGAACCTGGGAAGGCTGGAGTAGGACAGATTCACGGAGCCTTGTGGGCAGAATCGTTTTGGAAGAGCCAGGAGCAAGCTCTGTTCAAAAAACTTTGTTGAGCAGAGCTGAGTCCAGAGAGAGTTTTTCATATTCTTTCATATTTCACTGGTTACTTCTCTGAAGAAAGAGAGATCCGTGTGGAAAAAAACCCAGCGGTGGGAATGGAATCTGGAACGCTCTCCTAGTCATTTTTGCCATTTCCTTCTTTGGCTTCTACTGGAAAAAAACAGGTATCCGAGGCAGGTTCCTCCATGTGAGCAGCTCCCCTGCCCAGGGTGAGACTTGTACCCTGCACTCACACCTGCTGCCCCAGGACTTAGAGGAGCAACTTGTGTGGAACACTGTGTGTTTTCCCTGTTAGAAAATCCAGCTTTGGTGTGCCCAGCTGCTTTGATACGGCCCATCAATGTTTTCAGTGTTGTTCTCCATCTTTCTTTCGAATTTTTTATCTTCCCAAGGGGTTTGAAGGTGCCCCCATGAGTGCCTGTGCCCTGTGAGGTGTTAGCAGGTACATCCCATGCTGGGGAGGTACCTTGTGTCTGAACTGTGCTGTATTTCCAAAAAGCTTGAGTACTTTACAGGAGTTGCCCCCTTTAAACTGAAAATCCAGCTGATCTTGGCCATGCAGTTGCTGACACAGTGCTGGCAGCAGGATTAGTAATTTACTCCTCCCTGAACAAAGCCTGACTTCTTTTTGCTTAACCACTCTCTTTGATCTAGTGTGAGTGACCTCACAGGATTCGCTTTAAGCCTCAGTGAGGCACAAGAATCAAAATCAATCTTCTGAGACTTCTGTCAAAACACCAAGAGAAAGATGGGGGGTTAAAAAGTGCATTTATGTACACAAACACACACAAGCACCCTCTGTTAACTGTCAGGTTGGATGCTCACAAGTTAAATTAAGCTTTTCAATTTAATGGCTCATTCTTCCACAGGAGCCCAGTCAAAGAGCTAGGAAGATATTGATTTTTTTTTTTTTTTTTTTATGATTTCCTAGAAGAATGCTGTGTCCTGAGAAATTTGATTAGGTGGATTTATCATGGAGGACTTGCTGTGCTGAGCCTTGTTTTATGCTTCCTGGCACAAACAGCAGGAGCACAGGGATGTGTGCTGCGTGGTGCTCAAAGATTTTTCAAACTTTCCTTCAGATGTGGCCCCTTATCTGGTTTTGCAAGTCCTCTTTGTTTTAAGTGAAACAATACCAATCTAATGATCTGGGGTGCAGAATATCTTTGTACTGTAAAGGGCTTTTTTTGTTTTCTTTCTACACTTTGAAAAAATGACAGCGATTAAACTGCTATTGCACTATTCTGCATATTGTTTAAAACACAGATGAAACTTGGGTTCTTTCACATTTTCAAGTGGTTCATTTTGCAATATGTTTGTAACTGCTGGGCTTGAAGAAAGCTTTGTGTCCATATCCATTGCATTCTCCCTTCTCATTCAGTGCACTGTGCTTTAATTCCATGAACAGAGAACAGCCTGACTGGTGCAGAGTAAGATGCAAGCCTAAAGCTTCATTTCCATAGGGATTTTAACCCTCAGTGTTTCAGCTTTTGCCTGCCTTCCACATAGCAAGGCAAACCCCAAGCCTTAAATTTGCATTTGATATTAATCCTGCAACAAGCCTTTGACTGAGTCTTCATTGCAACAGCTCCTCACCGTCATTTTGATGTGTGCATTTAAAACCTGGGACTTTTCCCCTCTGTCCCCCGGGATCCAGAACTGACAGCTGTGCCTTACAGTTCAGTCACCGTTCTCGTGAGTTTCCAATATTCCTGTCAGCACCTGCCTTCCCCTCAAAAGCCCCTTTCTCAACACCTGGTGGTTTGACTTTGTGTTTTTCCTTGTGTCGTAGGTCTTTAAATACTCTGCACCAGTTTTGCTGTCCAGCTCCATTGTACCATTCCCAGCTAGCTGTCCCTGCCACACACTCAGAGTACAGGTAAGAGTAGACATGCTCCACCCACTGCTGCTTTTTGGAGAGACATCTGATGTTGCCATTTGACACAGACAAGCAACAGCTGCTTAAATTTAAAAAGGAATAAAAAGAAGAATATTGGAATAAATATAAATATCCAATATTTTTGACATCTTGTAGGGTAGCTGTGAACAGAGCCATCACTGCAGTGAGTCCTTCTCTCAGGCTCTCTGGAATTACTCAGTAAAATGAGTGTCATGTGCTTTAAGAGGCACATCCCCCTGGGCTTGCAAAGGTAGGGAGAAGGCAGGTGCAGGCTTAGCTCTCACATTACAAATATGCTGAAATAGTTACATAATTTATGGAGGATATTGATGTTGTACTGAGCAACGTTTTTTTTTCACCCCTGCCTGTTCCATGCCAGTAGCTGAGGAATTTATCCATGTGTTTAAACCCCTGAAGGTTAAAGGCATGGACCTGCCCAGGGCTCAGCACTGCCTTAGATTTGAACAAAGTAAGGGGGGTTTTAAACACATCCAGGCCCTTGATGCCAAGCAGAGTCTGCCCTGAATACATCAAAAATACATGTTTTCCAGCTCATAATGCCTCTTTTACCACAGATGCTTTACTATCCATGTTCTCTTTGATCCAATGTGGAGAGCAGCAATTACATCCCATAGTACAATTCATTGTCAGTGCCAGGGTTTATTGTGACATCTTAGAGAAGCATCAGAGGCCAGCTAATCTAAATCATTGGAAATGTGAAAACTGCTAAAAAACTGTGCATGCCATTGAAAATATTGTCTTTAATTTTTACTTTTGCTATTAGCGATCCACTTAGTGATAATTGCCAGCTCATGAATAATATTAATATCAAAATATTGGAAACCTGGTGCTGAAAAATCAAAATCGCTTTGCATGGGTAATAAGGAAAGACAAAAGCAAACAATGAATCCTAAATCTGTAAATGCATAAACATATTTCTGGTTTGAATATTTCATCCCCTAGTTACCTCTAACCATGCATGCTTGGATTCACCCTGTTGGTTTATGTTGCAGCATCTGTTTGTGTGTTGGTTTTTTCCTCCCATCAGAGCCCTTCTTTTATTTGGTGGTAGTGAGTCTATAGTTGAGTTGTAAGACAGCTCAATATCCCTTTGGTGAGGAACAGAGTCTGAAAACTCTTAGATTCTCTGCTTGCTTTTTAGTGAGGATTTTAGTTTTCCTTAGTTGATAGTGCTTTAATTTTAAGGATCTTCCTGTTGATGGCAAAACCAGATGTTCTTTGAGTGTCTCAGTGTCTTGCTCCACAAAAGGTGTTATTTTTATCAGTGATATTTCTTCTGGAACTAAAGGTTAGAGCAACATAACTTTGTGCCTGGAAAATCTGAATTTCTTCAGGTTTTTTTGTGCAGTGAAGACAGGAATTCCCTGCTTTGGATGTGTAAAGCCCGTGCAGTTTTCAGAGTGCCCAGGCGTGTGCTGTGGCGCCTTCAGCTGATGGTTCAGTACCGGCGGTGGGCAGGAGCTCACCCCGACTTTGCTCTCTAGGAAGTGCAGGCTCAGGGGGCCCTTGTGGCTCTGCACAGCTCCTGCCAGGAGGGGACAGTGGGGAAGTGGGGCTCTGCTCCAGGAACAGGGACAGGGGGAGAGGGAACAGCCCCAGCCTGGGCAGGGGAGGGGCAGGGGCACACCAGGGAAAGCTCTTCACTCCAAGAGTTGTCAGAGCCTGGCACAGGGTGCCCAGAGCAGCTGGGGCTGCCCCTGGATCCCTGGCAGTGCCCAAGGCCAGGCTGGGCAGGGCTGGGAGGCACAGTGGGAGGGGTCCCTGCCCCTGGCTTTAAGGTCCTTCCCACCCAGGCCAGTCTGGGGGCTGTGAATAGGAGAATATGGGAAAGCTGCAGCCAGTCACTCCCAGGGACAAGAGGCAACCCAAGCTAATTGCAATAAGGAAAATTCCAGTTGGGAGAGAGAGAGAATTTCTCCCTGAGCTTGGTCAGAGGCCATCAGAGGCCATGTGGTCTCTGTCCTCAGTCTTGCTCAGTTCAGTGGGACACCACTGGCTGTACCCTGCTCTGAGCAGGGACTGAACTGCCCACACCTCCACAAGTCCCTTCTAACACAGAAGAATGTCCCTTCATCCTACATCCCACTCTGTTCTTGGGAAGGATAAAAAGAGCAGCAAAATAGAAAATTTTAGTCTATAGAATCTAATTTCAAATTAGACAGAGATGTTTATGCTGTCCCTGCTCACAGATGTGCTGCTGTGCTGGAGCCAGGCTGTTACAGTTGTCCTCATGGCAGGAGGTGGTTTGGTTTACCCATCATTTCAATTTGTGAAGTTGTTATATCCAAACTGCCATCCCCACAACTGTAATCTCTGAGTCAAGTGCAAATGAGGCACCTGTTTTTGTACAGGACCTGTACATGGGGATCCCACTGCTGTGAATGAAAATGAGCTACTAGAGCTCTAACAGGATTGGACTTTGCATTTCTACATACACTTAATGGTAGTAAATTTAGCTTTTAGCCTTTCCATTTATCAATTTATAAATAGAAATCATTAGAAACAAAACTAACAGATGTGGATGCTTTGGTCTGGCTTCAGTTTTGAGGCTTTATTTAGAAAATACACACAGGGATTAATTTTGTAGCCCAGAATTAAAAATTAAATTTGCTCTCAAAGAAGCAATTAATGAATCTACTACACTGAAATCTGGAGCTTCTCTGATTTGCTGTTAGCTAATTGCTGGATGTTTTATTCACTCCAGCAGTTTTATTTCTAGTCGAGACGATCTTTGGCATCTGTTTTGAATTGTTAATAGGGAAATAATGCATTTTTAATAACTGCAGCTATTGCAGTAATCCCTCACTCATTTTGCAATGCTCAGAATAGACAGAAATAACACAAGTTATCTTGCATTCTCCTACTATAAGGGAAGTCTTGGGAAGCTGAGTATGTCATGTCCTTCCCGCTAGATACTTGTCTGGGTTCTGGTTAGCCCATATGCCTCCTCTGCTTGCTCTTTTTGGGTTATTTCTGTTTGGGAATTAAAATATAGACCAGCAATATCTGTAGTTTGGCTTCTCTGACTCCCTTCCTGCCTCCCGAGTAGAGCCTTGAAAACAACGGCCTCTAGTTGGAAGCTGCAGGTTCCATGAGCAGCTCTGGATTTGTTGGAGATCACTGGAATGCAGATTTTGTATCTGGTGTGAAGGGCAAAGCAAAGGAAACATGGGACACTCTGGAGAGGCTTCCAAAAGTAGAAACCCAGGTAGTCCTGTACTTCAGCTGCTGAGCCTCTGGCTTGGTGCAGCTGCATCATCTTCTTCTCAGAGCAGCTGGAACTGGGGCTGGGCAAAGGCCAGAGCTACAGTGGCATCCAGGGAAAGGGAATTTGATCACTGTATCTTGTCTGAGAAAGTTTGTTCCCAGCGTTTTCTGAACACTCTTTCTGTGGCTTTAAACTGACAGAGAATAGGTTTAGAATAGATATGGACAAGAAGTTCCTCCATGTGAGAGAGTGAGGCCCTGGCACAGGGTGCCCAGAGCAGCTGGGGCTGCCCCTGGATCCCTGGCAGTGCCCAAGGCCAGGCTGGGCAGGGCTGGGAGCAGCCTGGGACAGTGGGAGGGGTCCCTGCCCATGGCAGGGGGTGGGACTGGGTGGGCTTTGAGGTCCCTTCCCACCCAAGCCAGTCTGGGATTCTGTGACACATCCTTAAGCAGACTTCAGTCAGACCCTCAGCCCACCTGTGCAGGTAACTCACACCCAGCAAAATCCCACGTACAGAATATGTAAACCCAGCCTGTTCCTGTCTGCATTCCCTGTGTAGGTATGGAACAGGCTGATGTATGCAAACTGCAACTGTGGACAGATTTGCTTACCACTAATGTCTGAGCATCTTTCCATCTGATGTGTTTATTCATAACTGTGATTTCCTTGTTCTGATTTGCATGTAATGTTGGCTGTCACTCATTTCTGTTTCCATCCACTTCACCTTCCATCCTTCTAATCTCAAATTAGATGCCCTTATCATGTCCAAAGACCATTTTTTAAATTGTGAAGCTAGAGATTTTTCTTTTCTTTTTTTTTTTCCCCAGTGAGACCTGTGAAAACAAAATGATAATGCAAAGGATGTTATAGTACCAAAGAAATCCCATCATTTTCTTGCAGTCTCTGCCTGCTTAATGTTTAATCAGCACCTCTGGGAGGTAAAACCATCATTCTGAAAATACTGTACTTGTGTGAAATTTTAACGTGGAATCTTTGTTTCACCAGGTAATGTTGGCTTACATGCAACAAACCACTGTGTGGACGATGATAGAAGGATTGATTGTGCTGTTTCTTTCTGTCTGAGCCCCTGGGAAGCTTTGGAGCTGTTTTGCCATCATAACTGATTATCACAGAGGCTCCCCTGCAACGATGCTGAGCTTGCAGATGCTTCTATCATGTATCAGAGTGGTTTGGTTTTCCTTAACTCTTCTCAAGAGCACAGTGGGAATTCTTGCACACTAACACAGCCAGGGAAAACTGGGAAATAGCTTATACCCCTAAAACAAAAAATGTCTCTTTGTAGACAAATGTACTTTGCAACTCTCAGTTTCTTTTTTCCCACTGCTGGGCACTGTACTCAGCCCTGAGACACAAAGCAAATCCTTCTTGTGTCCTCCCTACAAACACCTCTAGAGACATCCCACACCATGCAGCAGAATCCCTGTCCCTGTGGTAGCTTCCAGACAATGCTTAGTCCAGTGAAGACATATCTGAAGGAGCTGCACTTCAGGATTCTTTTTAGTAGTGATATGACTATTCATTGACATTTTCTACCAAAAAAAATGTTGAATAGGGATTAATTTATGACTGCAATTGCCTAGCTGTATACCTCAGCATGTTTAAGCACTCTCTAGAGTATGCAGAGATATAAAAGCTTGATGGTATTTTAATTTTCAAGCTGAGCGAAGAAGTGAGAGCAGCATTGCCCAGACCAGCAGCACGTTGCCCAGAGAGGCAGGATGCAGATGGACAGAGCAAACCAGATCCAAACTGTGACCAAATCCAGCCCGAAGTCAGTGTGAGGTTCAGCTGATTACATAAGGCATCTGTGCTCACACCCTATGGCAAAGGAAAGCTGGCATAATTAGAGTAATACTTGTAATTTTCCACTTGATGCCTACGTGATGCAGGCAGTGCAAATGGTGGATTGTGCTCTTGAGCACAATCGGGAGAACTGGCAGAATAGCCTGAAATTTGGGGTTGGATTTTCTTGTTTTCCTTCCTTCATTGTGTTCCTTTCCATCCTCCGCCTTTAGCCTGTTCTTTACTTTAAGGGAAGTGGCCCCTCGTGGTTGTGTCACTGGTAGCCTCACTGGAGCCTCCTGCTACGCCAGCGTCTCCTTCCCTGCCATAAAGCACTTTTAGCATTACAGATGTGGGTATTCCAAACTGCTCCTGCCTCATGGCACCATTCATGATGCTGGCAACTGCTCCTGGAGACAGAGCTCCTCCTCGCACCTCAGGAGGGCGCAGGGCAGACCTGGGCAGCACCAGGATTTCTGTGTGAGCCTCCTGCAGGATGGGGATGCATCTGGTCTGCATTTCCAGCAGAATGTGGGCAGGGAAAATACCTGTGGGAAGTCCTAAGCATGTTAAAAATAAAGGACCCATGGCCACATTAGGCTGGGTATGTATCTGACTGCCTAATGGAATTTTTCTAAATGGAAAAGCAGAAGTGGCCCTTTCAAAGCAGTGCTTTTCTCAGAGTTTAAGTCATCAGCACTGGCCTTGGCTCATTGGGCTGTTCTTCCCTTCGTGGAGAGTCCTGTCTCTGAGATGGAAATGGGTTAACTGGGTGGTGCTTGCAAAAAACTCACAGTATTTGTGGATTTGAAAACAAAAGCAAACGGATTTCAAGCTGAATTTTCCTAATGCTGTTCCCTGTGATTCTCTTCTTCTGTGTCTTTTCTTTCTTGCCCCCCCCTTCCTCGGCAGGGAAGATAATGTCCTGCACCAGTTCTGCTGTCCACCTTCGGGGTCTAGTAGCCCATCCTCAAGATGACAGCGAAGCTGGGGTCGCTGGGTGCAGCCCGTGCTCCACCTGCCCAGCCCACCTCTGCTCTGCTCCCTTTCTGGCATGGGCTGGCGCTGCACGGATGCCGTGGGACCCCCGTGCTGCCAGGTTGGGTCATGCCTCCTCCTCTCCAGGCCTCCCCACAGCTCTCTCCTCCTGCCCAGGGCTGAGAACACATGCCAGCTGTAAACAGAGTCCTAAAGTGCACAGTTTATTTTGAACTAAAATAAACGGTACCATAAGTCCTGAGGTGTAGTGTGAGTTTTGTTGCTGTCTGGATGTGGCTGTGTGGTGTGGATGGCGCAGCCCAAGGGGATTTTTCCTCTCCTGGACATGGGGTGGGAGGGCAGCTGTTGTGAGAATCTCTATTAGGCTGTTGTAAGTTTGTTTCAAGGTCGGGGAAACACTAACATGTTCCATTTTATGGATGTTACTCCTAGAGATGAACCCTTTTTCCTTTCCTTGGTGCTGGTTCCAGCACATTTCTCTTTTGGCGGCAGATCCTCTCTCCATGTCTGCTGCCATCCTAAGCTGCTCTGAGCTCTCTCTTCTTTCCTTGGCCTCTGTGCAAGTCTTGGATCAACCAAAGGACCAGATCACTGCTCATGTGCTTCTGTTGCCTCATTGGTGAAAATATTTCTCTCAAAGCTGTGCACGAGGTTGTCACTGAAGAAATGAACTTGCAGCCTCAAGACTGCAGCTGGATAAATGAGATTGTGTCCATGGGTGTCCAAGTTCCCGCTGCCCACAGGGCTCTTGGTTGGTTAAACCTTTCCAAACACATCCTGTGGCTCTAAAATAACCAGAGAATTTCTGCTGGTTGGGTCTTTCAAACGTACCCAGTGCAAACAAATGTAGCAGGGAACAGAATTTCCTTGCAGTGGCATTTACTACCCTGGAAATAGTGGGAAAGAAGGACTGGCAGAGGGAAAGAAATTTCTTAAATCTGTAGTTGCTATCATGAGTTAAAATATTGCTCCCCACTGTCTGGGGCTCGTGTAAAGATCCAGGTGGCTTGATGGAGGGTGAAAAGCAGTTGTTTATTTGTACTTGTCTGTGGCTTTGAGGATGGGATAAAAGGAGAGTCACCAGGATCAAGGAGGGAACAGCTGTGAAGGCAGCTTGGGGCTCTCTCTCATCTTTACAGTGTGCTTTTTCCCCCTCAAAGGAATCTCTATAAAACTAGAATACAGGTTATTTGCTTTTCTGTGAGGCTTGATCCACTGTCTCTGTCCTTGCTGTGAACTGGTTCCTTGTGCTTGCCTTGGCTGTGACTGTGCAGTGTCCCAGGCCTGGGGAGGGATTTGCTGGCACAAGAATAATCTGCTGTCATGATTCTGCAAGTTTTTCTGCATAATTTCTTCTCACTGCTCACACTCTGTGGCTGCTGCTGTTCTTCAGTATTGAAAGTTCTTAGTTTCACACGTTTTTTAATCACTTTTCATTACAATGTAGAGAAAGAACCCTCATTCCCACATTCCTGCTGTAAAATTTGAAAATAATGTACACAAAAAAGTGTAGTGGATGACTGCAGTTTGTTATATCCCTGGACGTGCTCTGATGTTTACCAGGCAGGGTAAGACAATGAAATGTTTGAACACTGCTCACCATTTGGGTCTTTTACTATACAATTAAGAGTTTCTCAGAGTTGCTTCCCAACAACAGAAACAGTAGGAATTTCTGATATTTTGACTTGCTTATCTCCCTCCCAGATGTACACAGTGATTACCACTCTCTCCTCAGTGAACTGAACTCTGGAGCACTGTAATTATTCCCTTGCAGAGGGGAAGGTTTGTCCAGTCTTTCAATGAGTACCTTTTATCTGTTTGTGCAAAGGAAAACAAAGAAGCAAGACTGATTTAACCCTGCAAATTAAACCACCCCAACCTGAAGAGCCAGCAGGTGATTATCCTGAAAGTGGTGCAGTTAATGATGAGTCTCAGGAGAAAATGAAGGCAAAGCCTGAGCAGTGTTATTGGCTGTCACAGGACACTGTCAGGGGCTGTTTCTATCCAGTAGTTTCCAATTAAGGGGAAATAGGGTCATTAGGGGTTGCTGGGATTTAGAACAGTCTGAGTTTGTCGCTGTAGTATCCCTGGACTGTGGCATTTTCTCTTCAAGAGCATACAGAGAGCTGACCTTCCCTGGTGCAGTGGAAGCCAGAAATGCAGGAATAAACAATTCCCTCATTGAATAAATCATGACTGGCTGAATAAAACATGCTGTGCATCCCTGGGTTAGCAGCAGAGGCTGGCAGGGGCCCTCTTAGTTAACCAGAGTTAGAAGTAGATGACCTAAAATGCTGCATGTTATTATAAAACAGAGAAAGGTATCAACAGAAAAATTTCCTATTCCTGTGTGAATCTGCACGGTTTTTGTGAAGAGTGAAGACTGTCTTATTGTGCATTTTGGGATGGAAGGCGAAGTAGAAATGGCATTTTCTTAATTTTTTTCTTATTTCCTCCTTCCATGAACTCAGAGGGCTGAAAAAAGGCTGCTGCTTTGGAGCAGTTCAGATAGGGAAATTCTCCTCTGGCACCTTTAGGCACTTGCACCGTTAGGATCAGGCTGGTTTGGTTTTCTTCTGCAGTATGGAGTTTTCCTTTGCAAACATATTCAGCTCTTTCATGGATTAGCCTGAAACAGGTGGGTGAGACTCCAGCTTTGCAGAGCAACCACTGCCTTGCTGTTATTTCCTGCACTTGTACTATTTTCTTTCCATTATCAGCTGTGGGAAGTCATGGCTCAGAGCAGCGTGTGGACACTCTGGGCTGGAACTGGATGGGTTTTTGTGCACCACTAGATGGAGCAAAAAAAAACCCCAAACCCAAACCAGTTCAACTGAGATAAATTTAGAGATTTGTCTCCCAAAGTACATTTTAACTAGCTGAAGGAAAATACTGTGAAATGTAAAAGAAGTAATCCCCTGAAAAACACAGCAGGGTGCAGATCTCCACACAGCTGAAGTCAAGGTTTTAAGATATCCTTTAGCCAAGCCAGCAGTTGTGTCATGGAACAGAGATTGCCACCATTCCAGGCAACTCAGGATTTGTGAGGAGTTTGTATTATAAAGTAATTTATGGCCAAGGCAGCTCCTTCCTTGAGCAGGTACCCAGGGACGGCAATGCTGCCGGAATGAAGCAGCACTGGGACAGCACCTGAGGTCACTGGAAAGAGGTGGGGATTTGGAATTCCCTGTTTGGAAAGGCTGAGCCCCCTCTGGATCCCCCTGAGCCACAGTTTTCCAAGGGGTGTATTTGTATTCTGGAATATTTATTTGCCAAAGGGACTGTTTTGATGTGCAGCACTAATTCCTTTTTTACGTGGAGTACTGGAATGGAGCGGGGAGTTCTCAAAAAATCCAACCCCAAAAATGCATGTCCAAGCATCTGCGGGAGTACTTTCTGTCTCTGTGTTGTGCCAGGATTGCGTGCAGGTGGTGGCAGAATTTTTTTGAGGGTTTTTTTCTGCAATAATTGGCTATTTGCTGACGTGGGGGCTAGAGGGAGCTCCAATGCAGCTTTCCCAAAGCTTTCCCGGTAAATCACTCCTGCCTGGCTTAGTCCATGGAGCTGCAAAGGAGGGAGGAAGGCAGCTCGATGTACTTCTGCACCCTGTGAACGCTGGACACAGGATATATATGGATATATATGGGTATATATGGGTATATATGCCAGGATGCCCTACAGTCAATGTCGCTTATGTTTTATAACCGTTATCACAAATGTTGTCTATAAATTTTATAATTATTACCCTAAATTCACTGTTTGTTCTTGCCCCCACCTTTCTGAAGTGCAATGCAGGGTATGTTCCAGGGAAGGTTTGTATTTGACAGCACAGGAAAAGCCACAGGGGGTGTTTCACATCCCACAGTCACTGGTGGCTGTCTAGGAACAAGAGAACAAGACAGACACAGAAATACCTCTCCTAGATTAGTAGGTTTTCAAAAAGAGAAATCGATAATTTTGTATGAAACAATGTGATTCTATAGATTTATTAGTGCTAGATGAACATACCTGCTGATGAATCAGCAGAAACCCCAGGTTTATTATTCTATGTCTACTGAAATAATTTATAATGGTTAATGGTATCACACCTGTATTTACAAGGTGTTTGGCATTCTGAACCTTTCCTTTTGTTTCTCATGACATGGATTAGTGGCGTGGGGTATTCAGTTGGAAGTTGGACTTAGGATCTTAAGAGGTCTTCTCCAACCTCAGGGATTCTGTGGTTCAGATGGTTTTCCCATTTTCTTTGAATTCCCCAAACTGTAGCCTCTCCCTGCTCAGGGCTGGGAGGGCCCTGTGCAGGAGGGGCTGGGCTGAACAGCACTGCGTGTTTATCCCATTCCCTGGGTGTTTATCCCCATTCCCTGTGTGTCTATCCCCATTCCCTGGGTGTTTATCCCATTCCCATGATGTTTATCCCTGTTCTCATGGTGTTTTATCCCATCCCCTGGGTGTCTACCCCCATTCCCCAGGTGTTTATCCCCGTTCCCTGAGTGCTTTCTCCCATTCCCTGGGTGTTTTAACCCATCCCCATGGTGTTTTATTCCCATTCCCTGGGTGTTCATCCCATCCCCATGGTGTTTTATCCCCATCCCCAGGGTGTTTTATCCCATTCCCTGGCTATTTTATCCCATTCCCATGGGGTTTTATCCCATTCCCTGGCTGTTTTATCCCATTCCCATGGGGTTTTATCCCCTTCCCATGGTGTTTATCCCATTCCCATGGGGTTTGTCCCGTTCCCATGGTGTGTATCCCCTTCCTCCCCTTGCTCACCCTTCTGGCAGAGGGAAGGGGCTCTGAGGTTCAGGATGAGTGCAGGGTCTGGGCAGGGAGCTGAGGGCTCAGTTCCTCACTGGAATCAAGGGTCACTCCTTGTGCTGAGCTGCAACAAACAGATGGATGAGGAGAGACAGATCTGCACCGAGTCCATCCACGGGGAGAAATGCCGTTAATGAGTTCAGGGAGAGTTTTTCTGGCCGTGTCTGGTTCCACTCCAGCCGCCTGCTCCCAGCTCTGGGCTGACCCTTTGTGCCTCAGCCCCACTGCCATCGGGCTCCCTCCCTGTGGCTGGAGATGTCCAGTCACTGACCCTCCAAAGGGACCCTGGGACCTCCCTGGGGAGGGGAGGCACTCATCACAGCCAGTCAGCTTTGGGTTTAGCAGCAGAAAGCTGCAGGGTCTGCAGGAGAGAGCAGCTGTGCAGCTGATGTGAAATGAAACAGAATGACAGAGTGGGTTGGGCCAAAAGGGACCTTAAAAATCATCCAGTGGCACCCCCTGCATGGGCAGGGACACCTCCCGTAGACCTGGCTGCCTCCCCAACTCATTTTGGTTCCACAGTAAGTGCAGAGCAAACATCTGGTGTTGAAGTTTGTATGACATAAAGGTGCTGCTCTGGGGTTCCACAGACCCCAATGGGCAAGGCCCTCTTCTGTGTGCCCAGTTAACTCCTTCATGTGTCATTAATGTTTTACCTCAGTCATTTCTGTAAAAAGCAGGTGTTGCTGTTTTCCCTTTAGACCTGAGATTCGAGAAGATTTGAAAATAATTATCTTTATTTGCTAAACAAGCCGGGAAGCTGGAATTTCAAATAACCAAAAGCTGCTTCTTTGATTTATGTCTACTTCCCATATTCAAGTGAAAATGTGCAAAACAATGTAATGAAAATATGTCCTTTTCTAATTTCCAGTGCTTAAAGCAAATTCTTCCTGTTCCCGTTCAAGTATTTACTTTTTTTTTATGTTATTTGTGTTCTCTTTGGCCTTTAATGATCTTTAGCTGATGCATTCCTAGAACAAATGCATAAAATCAACCCAATTTATGACCCATTAATGTAAGCATTTTATCCTAAAGAAAGTATGTCACATCTCATTCACCTCTGAGGTTTTTTTTCAGGCCAATCTCTGGAGCATTGCACACCTGAAAATGAGATAGTGTTGAAATCCATCTTGCTCTTTCAATTAAATTCATTTTTACAGAGGATTCAATTAGTTGTAATTGCTGCTTTACGACACGCTTTTGCCAGGGGCTGGGGTGGTGAGACAATTAATCTCGATCAGGAAACGTTGCTCAAATCATTTTCCTCTGTCACTGGCAGGGTGTGATTAATCAGGAGCTGTCTCTGCCGCGCTGCCGGCGCCGTCCCCAGCCGGGCCAGGTGGCCCTGACATAAACTCCAGTTTGTGTGCTGGGCTCTCATCAGAGCCACTTCAGTCCTTGGTGAGGGGGACTCAGCTGTGCCCACCACTCTCAGCTTCCCGGAGTGCTGGAGGTGCCTCCAGCATCCAGCCTGGGGTTGAGGTGCTCTCCACAGGCCTGGAGCTCTTCAGGAGCTCACCAGGACTTTCTTTATAACTTCAGTATTGAGTCATCTTCTCAAATTGTTCTTCTTTTTGATTTGAGGGAACTCCCTGAAAGTTTTGCATATAAGTTTATGCTGGATTCCAAGGGAGATGTGGAATTGTCCTTGGGTCAATTACTTCAGTGCCTGGAGGGAAGGAAATAGCCAGGGCTAAGGTGAGGAAACAGCTACTGCTTTTAGAAGTAAAGCTGAAAACAACAAATAGGCATTGTCAACTCACTTGATGTTTTTCATCAAAGACTGAAGGATGGTCAAAGACCGTAAAGGGAGACAAAGGTTCAGGTGTGTAGTGGGAGCAACAGGAAGCCTGTGACTTTATTCCAGGTGAGGCCAAACGAATGCTGAGCTTGGCTTTCCAGTTTCATTTAGGGACCTGTCTTGGCCACAGCACTCGGTCCCCCTGCAGAAAGCCCACAGTTACCTTAGTCAGGAGCAAGAACATTTGGAGGCAGTTTTTGTTAGTGTCCATGTCAGATGCTTTATCTGTAACCTGGAATGGGAAAACGTGGGGCGGTGGAGGTTAAAACTGGAGATGAAGTGGTGCCTCCTCCAGGCAGATGTGCAGATTTCTGCCAGGTGTTTCTTCCATCATCAGATGGTGTGGAAAAGTTAAATGAAGAAATGGTCTTTGAGTAAAACTGAGGAATGGGGAAGACTCTTTTAAAGCTTACTTTGATGTTTTCCTTCCATGTTCTTTGTGTTTTGAGGGCTTTTCCAAAGAATTTCAGCACTCTGTGTGTGTGTGCAAATACACAGCATTTCCCAGGTGTGGTTGGCCTTCAAACACATCCAGCTGCATCCAGAGGGTAGCCAGAACCTTTGGATGCATCTGGGACTCTGCATCCTGATTTCTGGGTTTGCACTGAAGCTGCACAAGTTCTCATGGGTGCCAAGGCACCCTGAGCTGTTCTACTGAAAATACTGGAATTTTGAATGAGTGTGGGGAGCACTCAGGAGCTCTTGAATTGTGTGAATCACATGGTCATTTTATTGTGGTTTCAACTGGCTCCTTTTAGTATCAAAATTCAAGGCAGTGAAAATTATTATTACTGTAAATTGATAAAAGCAAACTACCAGTTATCTGGAAAATCCTGTTTCCTTTCAGTTGAGGAGCTGCTCTGTAGTTGCCCATGCCTTTCCCAGCACACACACCACTAACCCCATGTTTTATTGTTTGGCCACAGACCGGCTGATGTAGCTCCAGTTGGGTTTGGGTTTGGATTCTGTGCTAGCTTGCTAATTGCATGTTATTTAACTTAGATTTGTAAGCCTTTGCTTCCAGAAGGCAATGATGCTTTCAAAAAAATCTAACCCTGCTTTCAGCCTGTAGGTTTGAGCCTGCAGAGGAGTAGGATCACTGAAACATTGACTGTGCATGTGGAGTGATAAAGAGGTTGTTTTCTGTCTTTAAAAAGAAGCATCATAACCTCTGACAGACTGATACAGTGCACTAAAATTTAAGCCATTGAATCTGCTTATCTGAAATATCTCTGTCAATTTTCCTTTTGAGAAATGATGGGATTAAGATAATAAATGCACCTTTGCTGAATAATGGGAAGCAGCATATGGATTGTAGGTCTTTGAATCCACTTAGCAGCATGTGTAATTCTGTACATTTCCTGGGAAACAAAAGAGGGATGCTCATTGATCCACAGTACCCTGTAATGTGCTGCTTCTGTGAAATGCTGGGTGATCACAGAAGTGCAGCACTGGCGTGCAGGGGAATATTCATTCATTGGGAGTGGATGTATTGAAATAGGGTGGAAGCCATGTGAATTCTGAAACGGCAATGCTGATGGTTCTGGAGAGCTGCAGGAACGAATGGCTTTGTCATGGCAGGTGATAAATGAGCCCTGGCAGTGCAGGCTGCTGCCTGTGGAGCTAAGAGGGGGAGCAGGCTCCTGCCCAGCCCTGCTGTTCTCCTGCCCCAGCGGGATGCAGGCTGCAGGGAGCTGCTCCAGCTGCAGACGTGCCCCAGCTCCCATCTGAGCTGGCCAAGTAGGGGCTGCTGATGGGAAGGTGAGAAACAAACCTTTGGCCTAAAATCCAGGGGAAAGGTGGAGTGGAATGTGTCCCTAAGCCAGCCCTGAGTGCCAGCAGGAGCTGTCACAGTGTGCTTAAATACACCTGCAGCACTGGCACCAGCAGGAACAGGCTCAGTTTGAGTGACACGATTGTCAGTCTCTGTCCTAGGATGTGATGTAATGTGGCCAGTTTGGGGGGTGTTCGTTGTGTATTCACCTTGGGCAGGTTCACTGCCTCACTTGCACAGAGCTGCTGGGAGCTGGTTTTGGAGGACAGTGATAGAGCTGGCAAAAGAACACAGGAGATTCAAACACAAATTACACAAATTAATTGAGTTCAGGTTTACTCACCAGCCTTTGTTTTCTGTTGTTTTTCAGCGGGGTGATCTCAAATGCGGTGGGAGGATACTTGGAGGACTGGGATGTTTGTGGTCCCTGGGTGGGTCCTGGTGTAGGGAATTGTCCAGGGTGTCTCTCTGGGCTGTTTGCTGGGATTTTGCTGACCTAGAGCAGAGCAGTTTGCTTAACTCAGGTACTCCCAGTGCTCCACTCACAGTCATCAAGGAACCTTTCAGATAATGTGAAAGTGCTTTGGGATTTGTGGCTCTCACAAGCATCACTTTCTGTGCAGATGATGCACAAACAAAAAGGGAAAGCTGCTGCTGGCCAGGGGCACAGTGAGGACTCCTGGTGGAGAGCAAGTTTGTCCAACCATATTATTGAACAAGATGTTTTCAAACACTTCATCTCTCAGATTACATTAGCAGGCTGGACCTTGGCCTCACAGGGGATCTGGAAGTTTTTCTCACATAGATCTGGAAGTTTGAATATCTTCAAACTGAGTTATATAGTATTGGTTGCTGCTATCACAATGCTCCTTCTCTTCCTTCTTTGGAAAACCTCAATTCCCATGTTGTATGTATGGGTTGGTTTTGTTTTCGAGGTTCTGAATTTGAGCTGCAAATAGTAGTGAAGCTTGTTAATAAACATCTGATCTTTGTGCAACTCTGGGAATAAGTGCAGTATAAATGATGGGCTTTACTTCTAACAAAGCCAAAACCACATCACTGCAACATTTTAATATGAAATCAGTTCCTCTGACAAGATAGCACCTTGAAAAACAGTGCTGGGTAGATGTTCATCAGATAATAAAATCTAAACTGCTTCTTGTCATTGGGGTGGGTCCCTGACAAAGTAATTTATTTTTTTTTCTGAGTTCAGGGCTTGGAGACATGCAGCTCCTTTGGAAAACCCAGCAGAAGGCTGGGCTGCCTGAATACCAGGCAGTCACAGCAGTGAAATCCTAAACATCAGGGCCATGAACCTCTAGGTGTTGTTGTTGTTGTAGTTAATTTAGCTTGTGGCAGTTTTTGGAAGTTAATTTTTCAAGTAACATTTTCACTGTACAGTCTCTGTGTTACTACAAAATAGAAATTACAGCATCTCTCCTTCTCCAGGTCCCCCCATTGTTACTCCTGCAGACTGCTCTAGGAATGCAGGCCCCAAGTTTGCAAGTACAAATGGGTTTTATTTAATGTAATTCTGTTGTCCCTGCACAGAAATTCGATTTCTCTTTTGCACAGTGTTCTGAAATTAATGAAACCAGCTGAGCCTTGCTAGTCTGACTATTTCCTCCTAGCTTTCAGGGTTGTGTTGGGATTTGTTTCCTAGGCATTGCTTTTCTTACAGATCTAAAATATCTTTGGGATACTGCAATTGTATTTTGATTTGGAAAGCATGTTGTAAAAATGAGTGTTTGAGCACACTTCTGTGTGAGTGACCTGGGCAAACGAGCTGTGCTCTGAGGACAGGCAGAGGAGCTGGTTTCCATTTCCAGTGCTGGGAGCGCTTCAGACCCAACAAAGGGTCCAGCTTTGGAAATACAATTCACTTGAGCCCCAAGGAAGGAAAGCTTTTTTTTTCTAAGAGGAGCATTAAACATGTGTTTAAAAACTTCCTTGTCTAAAAGGTTCATTAAAATATTTGGAACAAAATGCATGAGAAGAGAAAATGAGAAGCAGGAATTTCCATAGTATCCTTTAAGGCTCTTCCCTCTGAAAGCTGCCTTTCCATAGGTGAGCAGTGCCAGTTCTTCAGGCACAGTTATTAAATTGTCTGTCCAACAGGAAGGCTTAATTTGAAGTATATTTTCAGGCTGTGTTCCAGTGACTGCTATCAGTCGAGTGCTCTTTCCCTCTGCCCCACTCACCCACGCAATCCCGCGGAATCCTCTGGAGTGGTGCTGTTCCACTTTTAGATCTGCAGTGAGACAGGTTTGCTGAATTGGATCCGCTGAATGCAGCTGCCAGAGCCATTCCAGCTTCCCTGGGAGCTCCTGCCTGTGCTCCATCCCTGCTTTGTCACTGCAGTGTGTCCCAGGGAAGGGGACGGCGGGGAGGGCATGCAAGCTTTGGAGCGTCAGTCCATGGCTGGCGGTGGCCCCTGGCAATGGCCCATGGCAGTGGCCCCTGGCAGGGCCAGGGCCAGGGGACAGGAGGAGGGCAGGCAGTGCCCTGTCCTTTGTGCCTGGCAGTGCCTGGATTCACTCACACTGTTAATGTGAGTGGATTAATTAATGCGGGCCATGGCTGCACGTCTGATAAAGGACACTCCAGACAGAAAGACACTGCTGCAGGGCTCCAGCCACAGCTCCATCAGCCCCTCCGAGTGCTGGGAGACCAAGCTCTTCAGCAGTTTCTGCTCCATGATATTCAAATGAGATTTTCCCACAGCTGTTCCTTCAGGGCCATTTGTTGGGGAGATCAGGGGAAGGAGCGTGACAGGAGCTGGACTGCCAGGCCCTGGGTCCCTTGAGCTCAGGGCACTTTGGAGTTTTTGGGAATGAGCCCTCCCTGATGGCTTGGGATATGAAGGGGTGATTTTCTTTGAATGGCTGGATTATAATTTCCAGTTCTGTTCCTGAGGGATGACATGTCCTGGCTGAGGATGATCCTTCCGTCCTCTTCTTTCTGCCTTTTGGGATTGGGTGCTTTGGGCTTTCCTCTCAAATGGAGCACTGAGACTGGGATCCATGGATCTAGTGTGCCAGACCATCCTCAAGCAAGGGTAATGGCTTCCATTTGGTGAAGCTGCACTTTAGATTATAAAGAAATATTTTTGTCCTCCTTTTTATGTGAACTTGGGGAGCATCAGAGCACCAGCCTGCAGTGAGCAGGTTTCCCTTTCTTCTGTGAGCTGCCAGCTCCTAGGAAGAATTTGTGCCAAGCAGCAGCAATTATTTGCTGAGCAACACCCCAGACAGGGTCTTAAATATTTAATGTATTATTCTGCATTCCTTCTCTCAGTGTGAGAAGGATGCAGCACCACAGTGCTGCAACCCCAAGGCTCTGACAGAGCTCAGAGCTCCTTTTCCCCTCATGTCCCTCTGAACTGCTGTCTGCAGACAGCATATCTTTGTACTCTGATGCTCCAAGTGAATCTCCCTCCTTAGCCAAAAGATGATCTATTTAAGCAGTCTTTATTTGGGATCAAGCTGGGGGTTTGCTTCAACTGCAATTATTTCATCTGTCACCACTGTGCGTTTTTGTGCCAGAAGAATATCTTGGCTTTTCTCAAATTGTATATTTTTCTGGCTGCTTGCACGATGTGTGCTTGTGCTGTGTGGTTATTTGTAGGCTCTGCCAGCACTAAGAGGGTAGTGCTGGGGTCTCCTCTGTTCTCTGGTGAGCAGCTAATGGAGCAGTTGCAGCCATCTGCGCTGATGGGAAGGGACTTTCCTGCCCCAGCTCAGTGTTATCCGGGCAAATGGAGCTCAGAGGGTGGGACTGCCCAGGGGGCCCTGAGGAGGGGAGGCAGCTGGAGTGAGCCATCAGTGCGGGGAGTCACCCTGGGTTATCCACTCAGCCCAGTAAGAACCTCCTCAGAACTTTGCCATCCATCCCGAGAGGTAAAACCAAGGCTGATGTGTAGACATGGGGCTGGGCTGTGCAGTGACTGTCCCTGTTCATCCAGCTCAGCCAGAGTACAGTTCTGGGTGCCTCTGTCACACTGGGGCTTGCTGCAGTCACAGGGACATCTCCCAAATCCTCAGTGATCCCACTGTCACTGCTCCACATGGAGAGGCAGCAGTTGAAGGGCTCTGTAGCAGTCCCAGATCAATAACACTCCTTGTCTGATGTCACAGCTGACCAAAACACCACTGGGGATTTTCACTTCTGCAGTGTTCATTACCTACCCTCTATTTGTCAGACAATATAAGGAGATCCATCTTAGACTATTTCCAAAATAATCTTCAGTTGTGCTGATTTTTGTATTTACAAAAACCAGTTTCTTTCATCACAAAAAAAGACAAAATAAACCAGAGCTTTGTGTCATGACTCAAGATGCCAAGAGATAATTGTATGTTTCTCTTCAATCTGCTAAGGCATTGTGGACTGAGATCTTTTAGACACCCAGCTGCTGGCAATGCTCTCTGCTCATCACACAGTGCCAATAACCAGAGTTGTGGCCTTGTTTTGTGCTCCAGGACAGAACTGACTAGAATTGTTTTTATAGTTTTTGTCTGTGGATGCCCAGAGCCTACTGTCTGAATTTTAGACCAATGATTTCTTGGAAATATTTGTATTTTCTCCTGCATGCTGCACTGCAGAAGTGGGCTGGTCATGATTCCTGTGCTGATGGACACTGATGGAAGCTCTAGGCAAGCTCCTCATCCAGGAGCTGTGGATGTCCATACTTTGGATAATCCTTTTAGCCTTGAAAGCAGTTGTTACAACCTACAATTACACACATTCTTCAGGTTTCATGCTGACCACATCAGCAGTAAATACTTCCACTTTAGTGCCCAGTTTAGTTACAGCTCATGCCAGCATTCCTCTGCCTTTTCCCTGAAATGTCAGGAATGTGCGTGACATGACAGGAGATGTCCTTCAGCTGAGTCACCAGTGAAACTGGGCAGGTTTCCTCCGCTGCCCACCTGGAAGGACCTTGCAAACTTCATGGAAACAAACCGGAGACACAACACAGCTCCCAGGGTGGTTTGGAGCATTCCCTGGTAATTCCAGGCAGTTCTGCAGTTTGTGCTCTGGCTCAGCTCAATTTTCACTCAAAGCCTTGGACATAGTTCTGCAGTTAATGGTACTTAGGGAATTTGTAAAAAAAATTCGTTATTAATACCAATGGAAATCATACATATATAGACAAGTCTGTTATATTTAAAAGTATCTTTTTAATGGCTTCATCATGAGATATTGTCTGTGCTTCATTCTGGGCTGCAAATGTCCTGAGCCAGTGCCCATTAGGAACAAAGAGGATTGTCAGACTTTCCTGCTCACTTTCTTCACAGCAGTGCACTATTTGATTTTCCTGTCCAGTTAATTTGTTAAAAAGCAAAACAAAATGAACAAACCTTATTTCGAAGTAACCTAAATGAGATATATTTTTATCATTCCTGAAGCAACCCTGTGTGCAATGAGGTATTTGGTTTGCTGCAGCTTTAATGACATTGTGTTCAGAATCTGGGTTATTTTTATGTTTTAAATTAACTTTCCATCTTTGAGCAGTTTGGAAAGCAACCAAAAGACTTAAATGGGATTTTAGCTGGAAAGAAAGAAGGGGAGTGGTGATGTGATTATACTATTCTGTCAATTCATTAAGAATTAACTAACTTTCTGTACCCTAAATCCAGATCTTTCAGTGGAATTTAAACTTGTTATCTCATGTTTCTACTGGGGTTTTTGTGGCCACTAGACATTGGTTTTCATGTTGTCAGACTACTCTTGAGGTTTTCCACAGTGCCAGGTTGAGTCTGTGGGTGGGTGGCCAGGTTAAAAGGGCCATATCAGCTCTGGGGGTGTAGCCCTCCTTTGTAGAGCTTGTTTTCCATCTTTTCCCCACAGTGTGAGGATCTGTCTCATCCAGGGAATTTCTCCACACCAGCTCCAGGAGCTTTTCCTGTCTTTGCAACTGTTCCTATATCTGATCTTCACCTAAAAAACCCAGGGAGGTTTAGGCTGGATATTAGGAAAAGTTACTTCCTGGAAAGGGTTGAGGAGCAGTGGCAGAGGCTGCCCAGGGCAGTGCTGGGGGCAGCAGCCCTGGCAGTGCTCAGGAACCCTCTGGCTCTGCTGCTGAGGGCACGGGGTTTGATGCACCTGGCAGGGTTGGACTCATCCTGGAAGTCTTTCCCAGCCTTGAGGAGCCTGTGGTTTATGGCTCTAGGAGGGGTATTTTTGCTGAGAGCTGTGCTTTTCCTGGGTGTGTTTAATACAGAAACACACGCGCCTCTCCTGGCTGAGCGTTCGGGAGCTGCGAGTTCCTGGGATGCCTGACTTCAGGAAGGAGAACCAGGATCCCTAATGAAGCTGCAATCCTGCTCCTCGGGATTGTGTGGGGAGTCCCCGAGGTCAGGAGTGCTCAGTGTCATCATGGGTGTGCTGGGCTTGGGGCTAATCACTGCTCATTAGCATCTCCTCAGCATGCACAGCACACCCCTACTGCACAGACAGTGTCTGGGAAATATTTATTCGCAGCACCGGGAGCCAAAGCTGCTCAGAGCAGATTTTTGCTGCAGGTCTGGGTTAAAAACAAGGCAAAAGCCCTGCTGAGTGAGCAGGCTGGCACCTCCACAGCACACGGAGGGAGGCAGGAAACTTAGTTATAAGTAAATGAAGTTCACCCTTTTCCGTGTTAAACCAATGCCCAGCCACAAAGCCGGCATATGTGAGCCACCCCCTCAAAATTCAGCACTATTCACAAATCCTGAACTGGGGAGGCAAACAAATTACAGGGTGGCATAAGCTCCCCAAAGCTTTTTTACAGGTTTAGTGCTTTAGTTAAAAGCTATTTGGACAATATGGTTTGTTTCCATTTCTGTATAACTAAATCTTGCAGTTTTTATGGCCTCCTCCCTTCACAGCACCCTGTTTATTTTTGTAAACAAATTAGGAATCTTGGGATTCAAAGTAAAGATTTGCCATTGATTTATGAATGGCCGCTGTAAATATAATTAATGCAGTCCTAATGTGAATTTTATGAACCTCCACAGACTACATGTTTATGGCTCTGGAAGCAAAGGCTGATCTGTGGCCGTTTGTGTAAGAGATAGAAATGAATGAGTACAAGTAACCATTTAAAAATGATGGGGCTTTGGCTGATGTTCTATTACAGCCTGTGAAAAAAAACCTGGCTTTACCCTAAAAATATACCTATATATATATATATATAATTATAATAAACCTGGAGTCATGCTCCGAGAGAGCAAGGGTAATTACACAACACTGCATGCTAAATATTGCTGCTCAAAAATCAACATACTTAGAGAACTTCCTCAGCCCTTACAATTACCTGAACTTTGTGCTGCAATAATTCTGCAGGACAACTCCACAGTTGCCTTTTAAGGCAGAGAGCAGAAAGCCCCAGAGTGTAAAAGCCACTCTATTGGATACAGAAGGATGGAGTGCTTTTAGAATATTGAAAAATGATCAGGTTGTGACTTATTCAGACAAATGTTTCTCTTATTGCCCCTTGTCTAACCTAGGAAAGGGTGATGGGGTTTTTGTTTGGGTATTTTTATTTACTCTCATGTTTAATGGCATGCTAAGTACTCTGAAATGTCAGTAAGAAGGAAGAGAATGTAAAGTCATTGATATTTAAGAACATCAAATTTTTTAATAGTTCATGCTTACAATTTGGTTTCTACTTTAATGCTTTATAATTTTATTCTTTTGCTGTCACCTGAGGACGTCACTGGAAACAGGAAGCAGCGTCTCAACTGACCCACTCAGGTACTGTAGCAGTCCTAGCTGGGAGTTGCAGGTTTGCACTGGCAGAAATGCCCTGTTCTGCATCAGCTGCACATCGTACAGCTTCATCTTGCAATGCACAGCCAGCAGAGGCACTGACCTAATAGCTGGATAGTCCTAAGGGTGTAAAATTTGCTCTTTTTTGGGATTTCCAACTTGAAATTCAGTTCTAGCTTCCAACCCTTGGTTTGTTCTTGGAGGAGCAGAAAGGGGAGGGGCAGAAGGTGTGTCTGTGCACAAACCACCTCTCTCAGATTTTTATAACCTTCATGCTGCCAAGTCTTTGACCTGTCCTCCTGTCCTGGCAGGTCTGTGCTGCTTTGGGGAAACAGTTGTGTGGAGATGTCACTGGTGTTTCTGTTGCTCAGGATTTTGATAAAAGCACCCACCCTTCATAGAGCTCTGTCACAGGAGGCTCTGCCAGAACTGGGATTTTACTTTGATCACTCCATTTAGAAAGAAATGCTCGGCCCTGTTAACACTGCATATCAAATGGGTATCTTGCATCTTTTATTCTCCTCCCTGCACACTGAAAAGTGCATCAAAGGCACAGACTGCCTTTGATAAAGCTGGGGCAGAGTCCCTCCCTCTCAAATTGGCAGCTGGTTTGGTACAAGTCTTCCTTTGGAGATGTTCTGGGTTGAGGATGTGACTTTTTCCCACATGCTGTCACTTGCACCCTGCTCGAACACAACAGTGGGAGCTGTTCTGTTTAACCTTATTCAAATTAAGGCCCCTCTGTAATTAATCTTCCATTATTATCCAGTGTAAAGTCTTCTGAAAGTGAAGCATTTGCCTTGTTGCCATTTCCTAGCAGCCACCCCTCTGCTATGATATTCCCTTTGTCCTCAGCACAGCAACACTGGACCACGTTCAGTCCCCACTGTACTTTTGCCCCATTCCCAGTGTGATGGGAACACTGGGCCTTTGTATGGCAGGACAGTGCAGGAAAAATCCCAACTTCCCCTGCTCTGCACATTTATTTTAACGAGAGCATCGTATTGCTCATGTGTGATTTACCAGAGTCAGGTATTGCTGCCACCTTTACTGCAGGCTGGAAATAGATTATATTACAATGTTTTTTCTTCCACTGAGTATTTCTTCCATGGGAGGAGTGAGGCCATATTCCATCAGTGAGGAATATGGAAGAATTAGATGCATGAGGTTGAGGACTGGGCTGAAATAATACCTTGAGGGTTACCAGACAAGGATGTAAAAATGCCACTCTCTAACTACGAATTGGATAATTTTGTGAAGTTTAAAAAATCTGGAGCAAAACAATCACAGAGGAGAAACTGGAGAAAACTGTTGAGATTTTATCAGATAAAACTGTGAATTTTCTTAGTGTTCAATAGTTATAGAGGGAAGGGCACGTGATACCTAGTCCACTTCAGCAGGTCAAATAAGCCTGTTCTGGAGCTGTAATTAGACAGAATTAAGGCCATTATTTTTAAGTACAATGAAAGATAATGGAAGACTTCTTGTTACTGGATATGTTCTCATGAAGCTGTTGGGCGAATTGGCCTTTGAACTACCCAGAAAATGGGAATTACCAATTAACATGGCCCCACCCAGTGTCCTGTCAAGTATTTCCTAGTCAGGGTACTCTTTCTGCATTTTGCTCACAAATTTCCTGTCCCCATCACAAGGGACATTTCCCCTCAGTGAACCACTCAGTGCTGGAAAGAATAAAGGTTAATGTGAAAAAATTGCTTATGTCCATTATAAAGAGGAAGGTATGTAAAAATTGGCATATTTTATGTGTGCATGTATTGGTTGGCACCATTTCTTTCGTAGCCTGCACAGGATTTATTCTGGATATTTTGAGTTGGCCTCTGTCAGCTTCCAGCTACCATCTGAAAATATTTTGTTTCTTAATATCTAAATTTTAATGTGGCCCTTCTGGAGGGTTGAATTGCTGGGCCTGTTCCAAATGAGCTGGAAATTTAAATGTTTGAGCTCTGCAGATATTTGGGGTGGATTTGTTATCTTCTGTAGCAAATTGATCAGCCAGTGGTTGTGCAAGCCCAGGGAACAGATGTGCAGAAAGGACAGTCAGGATTGAGAGAACAGCAAAGTTCTTCCTGCCCTTCTCCATGGATACTTTGGCAGCTGAGTGGCTCAATAACCAAAAATAAAGGGTAGGATCAAATGGTGATTAGAATTCTGTGGGGGAGTACAGAACTCTGAGAGCTGTCTGAAGCCAAAGAACTTTGTTTTGAGTCTCTGGAAGGTTTCTAGGCAGCAGAGCTGCCCTTCAAGTCAATTTGGAAGGAAGAGACCTTCATTTATGTCCTGACTCTCTGGGTGTGTCTGCAGAGTTTGTCCCCAACAAGCACAGCCCAAGGTGTCCCCAAGGGCAGGGGCAGGGATGCTCTAGGGGAGGTGTCCAGGAATGCCTGCAAGGGGCAGGGAGAGGCACCTGATCTGCCAGAGCCTCGAGCATCAAAATTTGCCTCATTCTTTGAGCAGCCCAGGAATGTTCTCCCCAGCTTTGATGCAGAGGCCACTTAGTGCCCTTCAGTGCCCACACAGCCCCCAGTGCCCAGAGCTTTTTGTGCTGTCCTGTCCTGAGCAGCAAGGCCTTCAAACCTTCTAGGAGGAAGTTCAGCATCTCTTTGCTTTCCCAAACCCTTGGTTTGTGCCCCTGCTCTGTACTGCCCCACTTTTTTGTGTGGTGTGTGCAGGGTACCATGGATGAACATGGGATCCACACAGTCTGGGTCCTGTGAAATTCCTGAACTCCACAACACACGAATGGCTACCATGATTTTTTGTGTGTGGCCAGTCAAGTATTTCACCCTGGAGTCCTGAAAGACTTGTGGAAAACAATTCATCTACTACAATTTCTGTGCTCCACCTAAATAGGGGGATATGCTGTTTTTCAGGGGAAGTGAAATATTTTTCAGGAATGTTCCTGGCATATCAGTCTAAAAGTTTAACTAAGTAAATAACAGTAATTTAGTATTTTGTGAAAGATTGTCACCAGACAAGTCAATTTTCCTGGTCTGCCCAGCTTTTGAAAGCAGCACACCAGGAACTCAGCAGGCACTGGCTTCATGGGGTTATTTTATCCCTCAGTGGATTGTTTTCCTTCAGCCTCAGGGCTCCAGGGGCTGGCAAGAAAACCACCCCTAAAAAAGGAGGTGGTGCAATGTTCGATTTCCACTTGGCCCTTTTATTAGTGCTCTTTTTGAAAGCCTTGTCAGAGGCTGAACTCTGAGTGTCTGCAGAAATTCTCAGCAAACTGCTCATGGCTCCAGTGCTAGAGCTGCAGCACATCCCAAAATCCCTACTTGTGTTAGGTCGGGGAATTCTAAGTCAAAGGTTTTGGTAAATGCCTTTCTGAAAGCACCAGTTCTATATCCTGGCTGAGCGTGAGATGAAACTTAATTTCCTTTGTTGTTTTCCTCTGGAAGACAAGTGAAAATGAAGAATGTGTTGAGAGTGTGGGGCTTTTCATTTGCAAAAGTGCTCATTAGCATTTTCTGTGCACGAAGGGTGAGATAATCAGTGTTGGATGCTGTCAGGAAATCCATGGTTACATGGCTCCTATGCTCTGAGCCCACTGCTTAGAAATAGATAATTAAGGTGATAAATAGGATTTTTTTTTTTTTAAAGGATATGATGCTGAGAAAGAAATTGCTTTGCAATGTGAACAAAGGGTAAGTTTCCTGAGAAGTCTCATTTCAGGAGAAATTTTGGCTGGTGTCTCCTGAGCTTACTTGTCTTGGGCTGGCTTTCTCCTTTTTCCTTGATCCTGGGAATAACTGAACTTGGTTATGGGATGTTGCCATTTTTTTCTTTGTTTTTTCCTTCTTTTTTTTTCTTGGAATGTATAAAAAATCAAGTACAAAAATGTTGCAATGGGGGAAACGCAATTTCTTTTCTTCTTTTTTTTTTCCTTGTGCTATTTTTTTATGGAAACAAAGGAAAAAGGATTTCCTGTTACCATCTTGGCAGTACCAAACCAAGGCAGGAGGCAGTGCCAGGAGCTTGGGGCTCACGAGCAGCCACTGGGTCTCCAGGGCCTTCCCTCAGTTCCTCTTTAGATAAAACTACTCTGGAGAACAGGGATGAAAACCAGGGATGAAAGATTTTTGATAAGAAAATCTAAATATCCTCACTGTGATGGCATCAGTGACTAGAAAACTGCCAAGCTAATGAAGCCCAAGGGAATATGAGTGCAGTAAGAAAAACAGGCTTGAATTTGGGCAGTGTTTTGTATTGTTGGGGTGATGTTGCTTCTCACGGATACCCAGTCATGTTTGCTTAGGAGTCACCAGCTCTGGTGCAGGTCTGAAAGAAACCCCAACAAATAAGTGCAGGCAACACAAGGAAGGGGGTACTTGAAAGAGAAACTTCACAAGAAATTATTTGTAAAAGACGAAAATCAAACATGTTTGTTTCCTGCAAGTTGCTTTTCTCATGATCTAGTCATTCCAACCACCTGCCCTGTCCCGTACAAAGTGTTTTTAGGGAAATACCACACAAAGTGTGACCTTGCTTAAGCATAACCCACTGATTTCTTTACTTCACTAAAGAAACTGCCAGTTCTTACTCAAATATAATTTCTTTTAATTAAACTTACAAAAAGCAGTTTCCTAAGAAGATGCCAGGCGCTTCTGCAACTGCACAGTGACAATGAGTAAAACCAGAACCCCTAAATATAGCTTATATAGATCCCTAAATATAGCTTATTATCCAGACACTTGGGGAACTAGATAGATCCACATGGAAAAGAGCCTCAGGTTGAGGCTTAGGGGATTGGTTTTCTTGGGGTATTTTTTTAAACAGTGTTAAAATTCTTGTGGCCTTTTGGGGAGGGGATTGGGGGGGGGGGGAGTTTTATGGTTTGTTTGTTTGTTTGTTTGTTTGCTTGGGTTTTTTGTTTGGTTGATTGTTTGTTGGTTTTGTTTTAAACACTTGTCCAAGTGCCAGAGTGGTTTTGAAGCATTTCGTCCAATTATGCTTTTGGTTTTGTTTTTGTGGCTGTTGAACTCCTAAGTTCCTCTATACCTATTTGTCAGTAGTGCAAGCTGTAGCCTAGATGTTTACTGTGAGTGATTTTCAGAAATGAAACAGAATGAGAAACAACCAAATTGTAGTTGCTGGAAGACTACACTTACAGGTAGCTGGACACAAGCATCAGTCTCATCAGGACACTTCTTATTTAACAACAGCAACAATTTTTAAAAATATTTTTTTAGAAGAGAAATTGCTGTTGAAGCTCTCGTGTGCCAGTCCTGTTTGTTGCAATGGCACAGTTCTGTGCTGTCGTTAACTCCCCTCAGGGGAGGGATGGGCACAGATCTCTCCTGTCTGACCAGGGACAGGGCTGGAGCTATACCGGGAGGCTCAGGCTGGGCGTCAGGGAAAGGTTCTTCCCTCCGAGGGTGCTGGCACTGCCCAGGCTCCCCAGGGGACTGTCCCGCCCCGAGGCTGCCAGAGCTCCAGGAGCCTTTGGACACAGCTACAGGGATGCTCAGGGTGCGGTTGCTGGGGTGTCCGGGCAGGACCAGGGGCTGGGCTGGGTATCCCTGTGGATCCCTTCCATCGCAGATTTACAGAATCCCAGACCGATTTGGGTGGGGAGGGACCTTAAAGCCCAACCCATTCCATCCCCCTGCCGTGGGCAGGGACCCCTCCCACTGTCCCAGGCTGCTCCCAGCCCCAGTACCCAGCCTGGCCTTGGGCACTGCTCGGGATCCAGAGGCAGCCACAGCTGCTCTGGGCACCCTGTGCCAGGGCTGCCCACCCTGACAGGGAGAATTCCCACGTAATCTCGAATCTAACCCTGCCCTGTGTGATTCCATTCCAGGATTCTCCCCCGTGGCAGTTCACATTGGGATAGAGCGCAAAGGAGGAGGAGGGGAAGGGAGCTGGTAGAATTGGGCCATAACAAAAGATAGAACATTTTTTAAAATGTGTGCTCCTGTCTTCTCAGAACAAAAGCAGCCCGCTTTTATCGTGCCTTGCAGAGGTTTCGACAGCAAACGCTGCCAGCTCTGCCGTCCCCAGCTCCAGCTGCTCCCAGCCCGCTGCCTGCGGCTCGGAGGTGGCTCCGAAGCGGCTGCGGCCGCCGGGATCTGCCGGGATGCTCCGCCGGCATTGCCCTGAGGCTCTGGCCGCCTGTTCGGCTGTCTCGCTGTCCGTCCGTCCGTGCCCGCGCCTCGGGGGCTGTCCCGCCGCTCGGGTTGGTTCATCCTCCCCCCGCGCTCCCTGGCACAGCGCGGGGGGGACCAGATAAGCACAATCTGGTGTGTGAGCAGGAGGGTCTGAGCTCCTGCCTGCCGCCTCTTTTTTTTTTTTTCTCTTCCTTTTTTCCGCTCCTTTCCCCTCCCCTCACGAGAAGCCCCCAGTTTCCGAGGTGCCGCAGACAATGTAGCTGATGTGCTGGTACAGGAGCGGCTGATTAACGGGGGGGGGGGAAAGGGAAAAGGGCAAACGCCTGCAGCCCCATCTGCTGAGATCACAGCTCTGCTCTGGGTAGTGGTGTCATAGCCCATCGGGATAATTGCCTGCGTTTTCCGAAGTTCTGGGAGCTCTAAGGATGCTTTCCAAGGGTCCATCAAAGCCCGCAGCTGGAATTTATCCACGCTGTTTGTCCAGAGGGCTTTCAGAATGGCCTAAAACAGCCGAAAGGAGAAGTGTGCTTTCTGTGTAAGAGCAGCGATCGCGGCAGGAGCGGGGGCTCGGAGCGGGCGGGCTCGCCGAGCCCGGGGCGCTTTGTGCGGGCGCGGGGCCGCAGGTGCGGGGCAGTGCCGGGCATGCGGCCGCCGCACCGCCTGCCAGGCATTCACAGCACCACAACAAAGTCTTGTGTCGCTAACAGCCCGCTGCAGACCACGGGCGCGGCGGCAGGAGTGTTGGAAAATGCTGAAGTTGAAGGCCTTCTGCTTGGATTACTGGCAGTTTTTATGTCTCCAGCCTCTCCATGGTTTCTATAAAAGGTAAGAAAACGTTAACTCTGCAGTGCTCTTCAGCACATGATGCCACCAGGGCTTTTCCTCGCTGTTCTGCTCCCTGGTAGGAGGGAGTGGTAGGCAATTAATGAGAACTTGTGACAAAGGTTGGAAAGCTGCTTTTCTAAATTTTTTTTTTTTTTTAATCCACTAAAAATCAGCTGCTGTTGTCTCTGTGCATGCAGATATGAAGGTGAGAGTGTTGTTTGGTTTTAACCTCTGCTTTAGGTCATATCACCTCAGCTAAGACTCAGGGCTTTATCTTCCCTGCTATTTTATCCTTAGGCACAGTAGCTCGTGCTATAGTGTCCACACTGTACACAACACTGGCAGATTAATTGAAATGTCATGGGAATTTATGTAATGCAGAGAAGACCCTTTATTTTCCCGAGATATTTAGCAATATAATAGTTCATCTTTCCTCTCCCTCCCAGCACGAAGTGCACATCAGAGTCATTCAGAGCAGTGGGCACTTCACTTAGGCAGGTCTGACACCCAGCTTAAATGATTGATGGTGAATGGTGATCGTAAAGAATAGGTCTGGGTGTCAGATGCATTGAGCTTGCCTATTTAATGGAACAGCAAAATAAGCAATTCCATTTAACATGTCCCTGAACTTACCCTGATGCTTTTTAATCTAAACTTCGTTTTCCTTGCTCTTGATTTACGCTGCTGAACAGAGGGAATTGGATGGGTTTGAATTTGCTGGGGGGAAAGTGGGGATCCCTTCACCGTGAACAAAACCCATGCAATTCTCTAAAACAAGATTCCGTTCTTGTTACGTACACTTTCTGCCCTGGCTACCTATTGTCAGCCTACAGAAAGTGCTTTGTACTAAATGCTAATTGCAGTTGAATTTTTCATGCAGCGACTGAAGGCTGGAAAAGGGAACAGTTCAAATCTTTTTCAAGGTTTCGGGGGTGCCCCGCACTTTCCGCATTGAGTAACACGGGACCCTCATCTGTGACCATTGGCTTGTGAAGTTTCAAAAGATAGCTTTATTCTCCTCTCCTTGCAGCTTTTCACAGATTCCACTGCCAAGCCAAAAGATTCCCAACCTAGTCCCAGCCCATTGTAATGTTTTCCTTGCTGAGAAACCATATAAAATAATAGAAATGTATCTAGACTGTTTTGACACAAATAAATACTAAACTTGAGCTTTCTGTCTAGGATTCCTGGTGAAATCCCAGCTTTGTGGCAAATGAAGTACTGGGGAGTTATTCTACATCTCCTAATGGGAACCCTTGCAATAGAGCTGCCCATTTATTTCCTTCCAGAAAATTAATTTACTTGCCATCAAAATCTGGATGTGCTTGAATCTTCTGTCCACATGAGCAGCACTAAAACCAGGCCTTAAGAACTTCAGCATCACATAGAGGCATTTTGTCATCTTTTTGAGAAGAAAATTGAAGGAAAGTTGCCACTTCCTCACATTTGAAACAAAATAATTTCTTGATTAAAGCACAAACAAGTGTGAAAAGCAGGTGCTGCAGAATAGCAAACCTTAAATGCAAGGAAGTTCATCTGAAAAAGAAAGAAAAAAACTTTCTGGAGACTTCCAATTACTTTTATTAGTGATTGTAAATTGTTTAAAATGCTCTTGGAAAAGAGCCCAGGGGCAATGGGGAGGTTTTGTGTGTACTCTGTGTATATATTTCCTATTTTTGTGTATGAGGAGGTAACAGATAACCAAAAGAGGACTTGGGTTACATTTCCACGGAGTGACCATGCTCTTTCCTTCTGTAAACTGCCAGACTCTGATTTCCAGTTGCAGCTAGTGCTCAGAGCCGTGGAAAA
This sequence comes from Sitta carolinensis, assembly GCA_032173965.1. NCBI lineage: Eukaryota > Metazoa > Chordata > Aves > Passeriformes > Sittidae > Sitta > Sitta carolinensis. The sequence goes on from CM063293.1 coordinate 2,439,592, forward strand.
TGTTTTTGGCTGCTTCGGAAGCTGTGACTTGCTGCTCCATGGTGGGATATCCAACTGTGTTTCCCAGCTTTTATTATTCAGGGAATTCTTGTGGGTTCATGTCCAGAGGAGGGGCAAAGGAGCTGGGGAAGGGGCTCAGCCTGGAGCAGAGGAGGCTCAGGGGTCCCCTTTGGCTCTGCACAGCTCCTGCCAGGAGGGGACAGCTGGGGGGTCAGGCTCTGGGAACAGGGACAGGAGGAGAGGGAACGGCCTCAGGCTGGGCCAGGGGAGGGGCAGGGTGGATATTGGGAAAATTTCCCCATGGGAAGAGTGGACAAGCATTTGAACAGGGCAAAGATGGAGTCTCCATGGCTGGAAGTGTCCAGAAAACAGATGGATGTGGCTCCTGGGGATGCCATGATCTTCCAGGGCTTTTCCAGCCTTAATGATTCAAAGATTCTGGGCCTGCTGCCTGGCCTGGACAATTCTGATTTTTAGTATAATTTTATCTTGCTCTGAGTCTACTTCCATGAAAGTGAAATCCATGATCTTAAAGAGAATTCCGTGCAGGGTGTGTTGGGGTTTGTGGTGGCCCCACTGGCCAGAGCGGGGCTGGGAGAGATGGAGGACCAGGAAAATGAGCCATTCCCCCTCCCTGGCTCTGGCTGCAGTGCCAGCTGGGGCACTGCAAGGAAACTCTGAGCCTGGGTGATGGCAGAAAGCAAAACTAGGACAGGATTTCAAGTTTATTTATGTATACAGTGTGAAAAATAGTAATCTGGGCATGTGGCACTCCTAAAGAAATGCCAGGTAGGGGCAGACAACACATGTACAGAGAGCTTTTCTGGAGTTTGTTCTCTCAGCACAACCAGGGGAAATTGGGGGAAATCCACCAACCTCACTTTCAGTCCCTTTCTTGAGTTTGGCAGCACCTGCAGTAACCAGGACTTTGCCCATGCCACGTACATTCACAAAACAAAGTTACTTCAAGGTAACTTTGGTGCTGATGCCTCCAGTAATGTGTTTATAAACCAGCAGCCTGATTCATCCAAGTGTCAGCAAGTTGCATGAAGCAAATTGGGGGGACTGGGGTAGACATCTGCTCCAAGAAATGTTTGGTAATTCAGTGATTCATGAAAATGAGATTTCTGTGCTCTTCAGTTGCCAATAACACCGAGTGCATTTTGGTCAGAACCCCTCACTTGAGGGCTGGTTTTGGCACCCTCTAAATACAAACACTGAGGGTGCTGAGATGTGTTTCTGTGGCAGATTAAAGTGCAAGATGAGCAAATGGATGTGAGGTTTCCATGGGCTTTGCAGGATGAACGTCTCATGCCTTACTTCCAGGATTATTATAAACCTGTGTGACTCCAGGTTTAGCATGTGAAAGTGAAAATTCTCCGTAGCCAGGGGGGAAAGCTTCAGTGCTGTGCTGCTGCCAGCTGGTGGGTAATAGCCCAGGCTAGAAATTGTTACCATTAGCATTGCATTAAAGATCAAGCAGAAGGTGAGGAAATCTGTCACTGGCACCGAGGGCAGCTGTAATCTGCAGATTTTCCCTTGCTTTCTCTCTTCTGGCTAAAGCAGGAGAATTTCAAAAACATAAAGCAAGTGCCAAGTTTGTAAAGGCTGCTTTATTGGAGTGCCTTGTTTGGCAAACAAAACAGTTTTAAAATTATTTCTTGTCATTTTCAATTTTTCTTTCATCAGTTTGGTCTCTCTAAAGGAGGCAGAGTCCCTTCCAGAGCAATTACGGCCATTTGTAATGAGCCACCCCAGTGGAATAAGCAAAGTGAGAGGTGGCTGGCTCTTTGAAGCCAGGGATTAGCTGGAATTGTTTCAGCCACCCCTCAGCTGGGACTCGCAGTTCCAGCGCCGTGCTTCAGGGATATTCGAATCATGTGCTCGAGCCCATCTCTGGGCAAAATAGGTCCGTATTTTGGTGTATGATTCATTCCCATGAGGAAGTTTCAGCGTTGATTAAAAATGAAAATGCTTGCATGAATTGGCTTGTCAGGAGCATCTTATTCCTGCCACTCTGGAATATCAGAGTATCTGAGTGTCAGAAGCTACTTAAAGCCACTCTGTTATTGCACTCTGCAGGGCACCTGCAGCTTTGTGCTCATCCTCTCTCCCTCTCTCTTATCCTACAAAAATGTGTAGCATTTGAAGCCATGAAAGGAATTGCCAGCCTTAATTTAGATGGTGTTTCAAAGACAGCACACAGGCTGGAAATTATCTATGTCAGGGCTGTCCTTTAGGTTAACTCTTTGTTAAAAAGAATGTGCTTGGAGGGGCTTTGTTCCTCATTTCTGGTGTTGCCAGCATGGACTCAGCTCTGGGGTTGTGTGAGGAGCCTTTAGATGTGTTGGGAAACTGGCACAGAGCAACACTGATGCTCCCTTTAAGGGAAAGGCAGCACAAAAAGAGGTGTAAAGAAGTCCCTGGTCATGGGTCACTACATAATTAAATTGATTATTTAAGAACAGATTTAAGGAAGGGGGATAAACTTTCATACAATTCTATGATCCCATATTCCTGGAGGTGATGCCTGCATACAGACCTCAGGAGCAGGGGCAGAAGCCCTCGAAGCTCTGGGCCATGAGGGTGGGGAGCTGCTCTGGCACAGCGCTGGGCAGTGATGCCAGGTTTGGTCACCTCGCTGGCACCTAGACTGAGCTCCTCTGCAGCATCTCAAACGAAACAAAAGCAAAGTGGGTGGGGAGAATTACTGGAGCTTTGCCTTGAACTTGCGTCTGGAGTTCACCATATATGTTGGTAGAAACAAACAGAGTTTGCTTTCACTTGACAGTGACTTCATCCAGAGCGGGGCTGAGTCATGTGCCTGTGGAGCAGCTCTCTCTCCAGAGGATCCTTTGGCGAGGCTGCTGCAGCTGCAGAGCAGCTGAGAGCTTCCCCCTCTGGAAGCACAGCCTGCAAACAGCACACATTGCAGTATTCCCACAGTCAGCATAAAAATGATTAGGAGCAAACCCTCAAATAAACGCACAAAGTAGCAAAAAATGCGTGAAAAGCCATCAGAGGATTTCTCTGTGCTCAGGGAATGGATCCCGAGTTGAGAAATTTAACTGAAAATACACCAAGCACCCGCTAATCTGCTGGAAGCCTTCCTTATAATGTCATTAATGGTTCTCTGTCTGAAAGAATCTTTGTGCAGGTTTTCAAAGCTCACATGCCCGAAATTCACACTTCTGGTTTATCTGGTTCACCTCTGGTTTCACCGAGGTGAGCAGTGGGATTTGGGCACGGCTCAGCAAAACCCTGCACCAATCTGTTGGGCTGTGATGCCTCCCCCTGGAACAGTGCTGGAACTGGGTTAAACTGGGTTTCAGACCTGGCAGTTCTTTGTGTGTATTCCTGCCTTTTCCCCTGCCTCTCCCTGCTTTTCCCCTGCCTTTTCCCCTCACCTTTCCCCTGCCCTTTTTCCCCACCCTTCCCCTGTCTTTTCTCCTGCCTTTTCCCCTCACCTTTTCCCACCTTTCTCCTACCTCTCCCCTGCCTTTTCCTTCCCTGCCTTTTCCCACCTTTCCCCTGCCCTGTCCCACCTTTCCCCTGCCTCTCTGCAGTCTTCATGACATCAATTCTCCATGTTTTCTAAAACTTTCCATTTCTCCACCCTCTTCCCTCTCACCCAGGAGCCATCTGTGTGCCCTCAGGTTCTCCCTTCCTCACTCTTGCACAGATTTTAACCTTCCACAGACAGCTTTGAAGGCTGATGCTGGGATTTTTTGGAACTGGGGTGCCTGTGCTGGGGATTCCTGCCCTTTGGCTGCATCCCTGGAGCACAGTTTGCCAGGCTTTTCTTTCCTGCTCCAGTCTCTCCTGTATTTGGCTGCAACTGATGGGCAGCCCCTGGAGCAGTCACATTTTAATTGTGCCTCTGGCTCCATGCCCTGCAGAGGGGAATTGGAAGCTTTCTGAGCTGCCTTTGATCGTTGTCCAAGATTGAGTCATGGCACTGGGAGCCCGGTGGTGGCCTGGAGACATCCCAGGAGTCTCTCAGAAGCTGCAGCCCTGAGGGTGCTGGCGGGGATCTGCCAAGGATCCCAAACTCTCCAGCCTTTTGGGGGTGAGGGGAGATGCCCTTCATCAAAATGCCAACTCCAGACTGGCTTTGTTCCCCAGCAGGACTGGCATGTGCATGTCACTGCTGTCAGCTCCCAGGAAACACCAGGGCTTGCATTTCCTTAGGAATGTTTGGGAAAAAGCAGCAAAGGAGGTTTCAAAGGGAATGGAAGAGAATGCAGTCAAGGCTGGGAAGAAAATACATGGTGAAGATATTTTATTAAAACATCCTAAGTCAAAATGTTGGCTTGTTGCTGGTTGAAGATTTAAAGATGCCCCAAGTTGTCTGAAAAGCCAGAATGCTTTTTCAGATAAAAATTTAGACTCCATCTATTTGTACTACTCCTTGCAATCCTTAATTGGTAATAGCTGTAGTTTAAGGGAGTGCTACCTCAGTTAAAAATAGGTCTGGGACTGCAATGACAACCCAAACCAGGCTGGCTCCAGCAGTCACATTTTCCTTTTGCCAAATGACCTACAAATGTAATGTACATCAGGACAGAAATGCTGTCAAATCCTGGTTTGGGACCATTTCATTGTGGCAGAAACGTCAGAAAAACGGGCAAATTGTGTTCGTCACCCTTGAGGGCTGCAGCAGGGCAGATCCCCTGTGGCAGGGATGTTGTGCTGAGCTCACTTCGGCTGGGCCTGGGCACAGGGGCAGCGCTCAGATCACCTCACACCCCGTGGGTGAGGGGATGCAGCTTTATCCAAAACCAAATCAGATCCCTTGTCCTGGGTGCTGCTTTTCTCTGGGCTCCTCTCCCTTCTCATACCCACCAAGCTCTCTGCTTATTGTCCTGCAGGCTCTGCTGCCAAACGGGGATGGATCTCCAGAGGGGGGGAGAGTGATGGAGTGTGAGACTTCAAATTAAGCCCTGCCTTTCTATTAATAGCATTTAAAAGTAACACACCATCTACAACTTGTAAAGGAACCTCAGCTCCAGCATTTTTAAATACTTAGAGTAATTTATGTGCCTTGTGGTGTCTTTGCCTGCAGCAGCTTTGTTTCCAGTGTGAAAATTAGAAAATAGATTAAAAGCCTCCCATTCCTCAGAAATGGCCTCAAGCTGTGCAAGGGGAGGTTTTAGGTTGGATATCAGGAAAAATTCCTTCACTGAAGGGGTGGTCAGGCATTGGGAACAGGCTGCCAGGGCAGTAGGAGGGTCATCATCAATGCAGGGAGTTAGAAGATGTGTGGATGTGGCACCTGGATGAGTGGTGGCCTCAGCAGTGCTGAGGAATGACTGGACTTGAGGATCTTCAGGGGCTTTTCCAACCAAAATGATGCTGTAATTCTATTCTGCCTTTTCTTCCCTCCCTACCCCCTAACACTGGGGTTTTTAGGGATTTCTAACTTCTCTCCATTGCTCTGGGTAGCCTCAGGAATAAAGACCATTGGGAGAATCCCATTATTGTCCCTAAAATGGGTGGCATGTGCTTGGCAGTGGCCAAGTTGAGGGCTTTGACAAACTCAGTGATTTTTCCCCAGCATTTCTGTGATATTAATTCTTCCAATTATTTTCCCTGCCCCGCAGCAGCTCCCTGCTCCTGTGTCCAGTCAGCAGAACCAATGCTGTGTGTCTGTCTCGGTGTTCCAGGCTGCCTTGGTGCAAACCCTCCTGCAGCAGCATTTGCAGCTCCCCTGCAGCCCCAGCAGCTGAGCAGAGCCTTTCTGCTGACCCTGCAGTTCAGGGGGAGCCACCTTCAGCTGCATCCACGGTGAGCTCAGCTCCCAAAAGCCACAGCATCATCTCTGAATTAGTGGTCGTGGCTGTTTGAATCAAAGATTTCCTCCTAGAAGAGATGAAACTTGTTCTGCAAAGCTGAGAGTCGCTTTCCCTGTTTTACAGGAAGCAACACACACAGGTCCAAAGCATCTAGTGTGGCCACTAGTGATGCTGGGTTTGGAAAAAACAGTCCTGAAGTGGGAATGACTTTTGGAAGGAGGCAGAGCTTCTCCTTGCCCCTGCCTGTTGCAAGCTGTGAGGCCTCGAGAGCTTGTGTTACACGGGGCACTGCCATGGGTGTGACACACAGGGCTGCAGGGGGGAGAGCTGCTCTGGGTGCTTGCAAGCAGGGCAGAGCCAGTAAAGGTTTCCAGGCAGAAAAAAAAAAAAAAAAAAAAAAATCATCAAATAAGTAAATCTGTGCGGGGAGCTGAGCTCGGGGTGGGTGCAGTGATGTGCTGCGAATGGAATCTGTTTTATTTCGAGGGGAAGAGATAAGTGATGGAGCACCCAGAGGCAGGAACAGCCCGGGGGGCAGCTCCAGCCAGCCCCAGCTTGCGAGAGCGGGGCAGGAACACGGGACAGCAGCTCGGGATGGAGGCACAAAATGGAAAACACACGTCCAGGGCAGGCAGGGCACCAAGCAGCCCCTGGTTGTCCTGAAGGGACAGCAAACAAGGCTTCAAAACAGTGAAATCACTTGATATGCAAATGCGTGCCTGGTTTGGGGCATGGCGATGTCACTTGGAACAAAGGGGAGGGAAGCAAACAGCCCAGACAAAACGGCCTCTCTGTCCCCCTCTCCTGCAAAGGCTCCTCTGCTCCTCAGGAGGATTTCTCTGGCTACTAACAAACAGCTGGTGTGCCCAGTTTCTCTTGGCCATCCCTTCTGTGACCTCCTAGCTGGTGATACTCTGGAGGAGCTGTTTTCAGAGAAAGCCCAGCATGAGAGACAGGATCAGGTTTGATAAATCACCAGTTCTTCACAGAAATCAACTGCTGTTCCCTGGTGCTGCTGCACATCCAGCCAGGCCCTGCCCTCCCCGGGCTCTGCAGGATGCTGTGGGGTTGGATATTCCCCTCAAATATCATCCCAAGGAGAAGCTCACACCATCTTTTCTTCATATTTGCAGCAGAATAAATAGCACTTTCTTACAGCAGAGGTCTAATCATGGAACTGAACTATGACTTCTATTAGCTCATGAAGTGATTTGCACAGTGTGCAGTATTTTCTGGTTGTGTATTAAATGATATGTATTTCCTGCAGAATAATAATAATGATAATAATAACAACAACAACAACAATAATAATAATAACAACAATAATAACGTTATTTTTGCTTAGAGGAAAAGCTACTTGGATTTGTCCTGGTCTTTTAGGGAATCAGCAGACAAGCTCAGCTCAGGAGCTGAAATACTCTCTAAACTATTAAATAGTCTGGCTTTCATGGGAAATGCTGCAGCAATGATTTAAAAACCAAAACAAATCAAAAAACATTCCTCCTGCAGCATCTCACCTCTGTCCCATGGTGTTCCCACGTTGTTTTAATGCCTTTGGTCGCTGGTTGTACACGAAATTTTAGAAACGTGGCTGAAGGAGGTTATGGAAGCTCTGCTCTCTTGTAGATCTCATCCACTGAATCTATCTTTAGAGACAGATAAAAACACTATTCCTGCAGATGTCGGTGCTGTCAAAATATTGGGACTGTAGGGGAATTGAGGAGGGTGCAATCTGAATACATCAATTACACTGAGGGCTCAGGATTGAGCTCAAAGAGAGGCAGCTGACACAACTGAGGGTGCTGTTTGATACCTCTGTGCTTCACAGAAAAGAAACTGTTGCTTTTATACTTTTTATATAATGGATTTATTTGTGCAAGATGAAATCTTGCAAGTGTACAGGATGCAAAAACCAGAAAATCTCTCCTGTAGGCACTTCATCTCTGAAATTAGGGAGTGAAGGGAAGGGACAGGGTTCAGCTGGGCTGCCTGAACTTACGTAGCTTTTTCCAGCATTGAAATGTATTTCTATGATTATGTTAGCAACAGATGTATAAAAGTTTTCTAATGCAATTTTCCTTCATTTAGCCAGCTGATTTTAATGTACAGTGTGCTGTGGAACTTGGTGTGACTTTTCCTAGCAAGCCATCAATAGCTTGCTCCTGAAACAATTATCAGGAGCTCCCAAAGCAGAATGTATTTCAAACAGTGGGAACAGTCACGAGACCCTGGACAAAATGACCTTAGAGAAAATGGAATTATGCAAGAGCAAACAGACAGTTAATCATGGAATGATTCTGCTCTGTGAAGAAACAGCATGAACTTGGTTTCTTGCTTAATTAAGTTTTATAATATAAACATGTATCTGATGTCCCTTGTCCACAAGGGCCCCTGATAATGGTGCTGTTGACCTCTGCAGAGAAAGGAGTGTGGGCTGAGCAAAGGCTGGGGGAACTTTAATCTGTCAGAACAACTCTGACTTTCTGGGTGGTCTTGGAGATGCCAGGTCAGGATTTAAAAGGCTCGTCTCTACAACAACAATAACATTACTTTTTTCTAAGGTTTCTGCCATGTGAGTGTGTGCTAGGGTTTCAATTTGTTGAAACTTTTGGCAATAAATGCTGTGTGTTTAAACTTATTCAGCACAGCAAAAGAATTCCACATACATAATCTATTATGGGGATTTTTGGTTGATTTGGGGGGGTTCTTGGGGTTTTTGGGGGGTTTTTGTTGGTTGGTTGATTTGGGGTTTCTTTTTAATCAGATCTTGCCTTTTTATTGTTGCTGAAATTTCCAGGCTGAGTGTCACAGCTGATACTCGCCACTGAAAGCCAGAACTTCTTCTTATGCCTTCATATCCAGCTTTGGAAAATGACTCATTACTTTTTTTTGGCACCAAAAAGTTTATTACACTACACAAAAAATTTTGCAAGCAGCTGAGGGTTCCTCCAGCCCGAGGCACATTTGATGGAGTGTGTTCTGGGTTAGCGTTTACAGGCCTCGTAAGGGATTTTCTAGGGCAGTGTTACTGGGCTGGGGAGGCTTTTTTGAAGTGGAATAAACGGGAATAACTTTCTGCAGGTGCTGCCTAGGTAGGGTTTACTGACTTGGCAGCTTGGAGCAGCGAGTGTAACACGGAGCTTTCAGAACAGCCTCTAATAATCTCTTCTGGCTTGCCAATAACGTAAACACCGAATCTTATAAATCATGAAGAAAGGAGTAACCCGAGACTTCAGATGGGAAAGCTGCCTTCCCTCCGAGCTGGCTGGAGTGGAGGTCGGAGGCATCCCTGGGAGCCGGTGAATCAGAGCTGCTGCTGGAGCCTGGCTCTGCCTGAGTCCCGCAGAGCTCGGGCAGGCATGAAGGGCGATGGCAGCGCCGTGTGGAACCTGATGTGGAAATACTGCATTTCTGTCAGGACCATCAGGTACGGGGCTGTTCCTAAAGCTTTGTTTCCTGAGGCTGAAGGGTGCCTGAGTTGGGGCTGTGCTGCTGCTGCTGGGCTCCTGCTCCCTGCAGAGTTAACTCTCAGCAGCCTGGGAGGGTTGTTGGGGTAGGTTCTTCATCCTCAGCCTTACCCTGAACGTGCAAAAAGAAAACGACAGGGTTATTGCAAAGAAATCTTCCAGGAATATGGAGTTTTCTGTCTCATTTATGAGCAGGAGAAAAGAGGAATATGAAAGAAACTTTATTTTAGCGAGTGAAAATTAGATAATTATGGTTTTCTTCTGAATGCCTGTCGTAATTTTCTGTTTATCCTGTCCCAAATACAGAGGTTGAGTTGTTTTTGGCACTCTGCAAGCATCACTTGCAGGGAAGGGGGGTGAAAAGAAGGTGGCTTTTAGGGCAGGATGACACCCTGGATCCAGAGCCTGTTGTCTCCAGGCTGGTGTGGTGCTGTGACCACACCTGGGAAACCACGGGGACTGAGGGAGGGGCTGCGCTGTGGGTGCTGAGCTGGCTGGGCACAGCCCCGGGTGTTGGACACTGCTCCCTGCCAGGAGCAGCTGCCGAGGATTCCAGCAGAGCTCATTCCAGCAATGGAGCTGTTGAGAGAGACACTTGATGATTGTGCATCCTCACAGAGATTTTTTTATATATTTGTGAATAGTTGACCAGTCCCAGGCCTTGGTTTCTTGGTGGGACACAGCTGTGCGGCTTAAGTGGTACCTTTGGCCATGCCAGCTCCCCTGGAGAGGTCATGCAATCCAAGTAATTACTGCATTTCACACTGCATAATTATTCCTTGCTGAGGAAATACTTTAGAGAGCCTGAATTCTGCATGGACTTTCATTACAACTCAGAATGGGATTGTGGAAGGCTTTTTATCATCAGGGTCCCAAAATAAAGCTAAGAAATCCATTAGTTCCCAGCAGAGTCAGTATAATAGAAACTAGCAATAATCTCCAAGAGAGGATTTGATGAAGATAAAAATAATTTTATTTATTTATGATCTGGTTTTAGAACCAGAAGCAGAGGGGAAGCCTGAAAGGAGCACATGAGTGCAGTCTTTGCAGCCCAGATGTTCAACCCAACCTCGGCGCTGCAATGAGACAAGTCCTGTGCAAACCCCTCAGCCCTGAGGGTGGATGCTCCTACGAAGACCAAACTTTAAAAGTTCCTCAGAGGCCTCGGGTGTGGTGGTTTTCCTGAAGTTTGACATGCAAATTGTGATGTCCTTTAAACAGCCAGTTCTTTATTTCATTAGTGACCTTACTGCTGTGTAGGGTGGGTTGAATATTAGCTGAGTTATTCACAGCAGGGCTTATTTATAGAGCTGTTGGTGGCTCTCACAGCCAGTGAAATGCAGAGTAACAAGAGGATTTTCAATGAATGTTTTTGGTTGTTTTCACAGATCCTATCTTTCTTTGGCAGTAACACCAAGAAGTTAAAGAGAATAAAAAATCGAATTTTCCCTTGTGGAAAAAGTTCTCTACCACCCTAAGCTGCTTTTCTGACACAACTCAGAGACCCTGAAACTCTCCCTGTGTTTTGGGAGACTCCAGCACGCACTGGGGCTCATTTTCTTATCCATCCAGGGGGAGGTTGTCCCAGTCCTTCTCCCTCTCTGCCTCTTCCCCCTTTTCTGGGAGACTCTGGAGCCTGTGCAGCCCTTGCTGGAGGTTTCAGTGAGCCTTGCTGGGCTCTGGACCAGCAGAGTGAGTTTGGTGCTGCCCTGCCCTGGAGGGAGCCTCCCTGCCCACCGCGGTGCCCCCACGCTGGGCACCAGTCAGTGCCTGCACTACATTGGCCACTTGTCCTGCAGCCCTGATGAATGAACGCATTTATGCCTGGCTGAGAAAACAGCCCCACTCCAAAAGGAAAATTCGGCTTTAGGGTTGGTCTTGTTTCCATTGGACTGCAGCAGCTTTAACAAAACATCTTTGACTGAGTCTTTGTTGCCTGCTCTCGCTGGGCTGCTGGCTTGTGGGCAGAGCTCGGCCACATCCCTGTGTGTGCTGGGGGCTGCGTGACCAGAGCCCGAGGCTGTGGGGTCGTGGCTGTCTGCAGGGGGAAGGACGAGTGCAGGGGAAAAGGTTCTTAGCCCAGGGGAGTCAGAGGTGGTGCTGGAATGGCTTAGGAGAGAACAGGATGGTGTGGTCTGGAAATACACTGCACTGCCTAAAACAAGGGTGTTTTTTTTTTTCCTGTTCTTGGCCAGCTCCTAGAGCACAATTACAAAAGTTAGAAAGAGGTAGGGATTTCTTCACTGTTGTGCCAAAGCTGAGCTTGTTGCACTTGACCTGGAGCTCCCAGAGCTTGTTTCTCTGAGCCAGGGAAGCCTCGCTACTGCCAGGTTATTTCCTAGGGCACAGCAGGGGAGAATGCCAGAATAGCCTGCCCTGGAAGGGGTCTTTAAAACCCATCTCATCCCACCCCCTGCCATGGGCAGGGACACCTTCCACTGCCCCAGGCTGCTCCAAGCCCCATCCAACCTGGCCTGGGACACTTCCAGGGATCCAGGGGCAGCCACAGCTGCTCTGGGCGAGAGAGGCAGGGTCTGGCTGACCCCACAGCACAGAACAGGGTTATTCCTGAGACCCAGGACAGGACCCACCCAGAGCTGGTGTTCCCAAGGGGAGGGTTGTCATTCCTGTCCTGGCATTGGGGGGATGCAGGATGATTGTCCCTTCCCCTGCCAGCAGTGGCTCGTGATGAACCGCGGGCTCTGGGCTCTCCCTAGGGGCTGCAGTCCCTGCTGGCACGAAGCTGGGCAGTGATACTGCCCAGAGCACTGTCTCCCACATTTCTGGGATGGGAATAGGGGTGTCAGCCCCCGAGGAGGTGCAGGGGGTGGCAGTGGCTGTGCTGTCGCCACAGCCCTGCACGAGTCCCTCACCCTCTGCGCTGCCCAGCCACTGTCCCAGTCCCTGTGCAGAGGGTGGCACTGCCCTTCCACCCCCTGAAGGCCACCGTGGCACTAAAAAGCAGTGCTCTCCTCTGCTGGGGAGCCTCCACTTGTGATATTTGCAGGTGGAAAAGTTCCCCAACATGAGGGAGCTGGCAAAGCCTGGAGGCAGAGCTGGGGAAAGCATCCGTCATCGCTTATTTCTGTTGAAGCTGCACTTCCATGACCCCCATGGGTGGGGATGGGCAAACGCACAGTTAGGAAATTGTTAGTTTGTTCAGGCTGGCCGTTGTGTTTATGGGATCCTGGCAGTTTTAAGGCAGAAGAATAAGTGCTAGAGAGGGATGGGAGCAGATCCTGCCTGGGGAATGGCTCATCCCTGGTGATGTCCCTGTGCCAGCCAGCTCCAAGCGTGGGGTTAGTGGTTGGACGCTGGAGCCATCTGAATCAGCACATCCCAGCCCACAGAGAATAAATTACAGGGTTTATAGGAGTGTAGCACATAGTTTTCAGCTTGCATCTTCAAGTTCCAGTGCAAGTAATGGAAGAAAACAGTCAATAGTTACTTCTTAGTGCTCCACACATCTGGAAAAAAGTAAGAAGTAGTCCTCAGTCTGAGCTGTCTGGGAGTTTCTTCCCTTATTTTCCTTCTGCTACAAACATTTTCCATTTTGGTTTGGTCATACTTTATTTTTAGTCATCTGCTTTGGCCTTTTTTTTTTTTTTTTCCTGAAGACTGACAGAACTATGCAGTGATTTCATCAAAGAAAACCAACACCCTGAGCAGTGAAAGGCTCTCCTTTGGGCTTTGATGGCATTTGGGGCAGCTACTGGAGCTGGGGTGCTTGGGATGGAGCTCACAAAATCTGGAAGCTTGAAGCACAGAACATTTAGTGTAACTTGGGTAGGGGCTTGTTCATAAATCTTCTGAGTGTCCAGACTGCTCTGAATTACACTGGGATCAGTGCAAAAGTGTGGGCTGGGAGCCAGGGCTGGGCACAGTTTGCTCTGCAGCTCATGGACACATATCAGCAGCCAACATGTGACCAGAGATAATGAGGTAGATAATCAGATTTTCAATTTGTGCTTGTCATTTTCCTCCTGTAATGGCAACTCCAACGCCCAGCTCAGCTGTTCCTCCTGGCACCTCCAGGGTTAATGTTTGTGAAACTCATCTGGGTAAGGAGAATATCTGTTATGTGTTGTTACAGTGAGAAGCAATGGAGTTGGCACCTTTCATCAAGATCAGATGTTACCAATGTGATTCTCCCGTAGCTATTTTATGACTTTAACATTAATGAGAATTACAAAAAATTCATTTTGAAGATTAAAAAGAAATGCCAACCCCCCCAAACCCAGATATATCCATATTTATCTCCACAAGCTGTCTATTTTTGTGTTCAGTTTCTACTGTGGGTTTCTTTGTCATCTGCAAAATGCTGCACTTGAGAAGCTATGAGACAAAGCCAAATGCAAGTCGTTGTTACTCATCTCAGAGCTTTAATTCTCAGACAGTGATGGTTTTCTGGAGGCTTTAGTCCTGCGTTTGAGTGTGGTGGGGCTGTGATTTTCCCAGAGCCTTGCTTTGGTGGGAGATGAGCTCAGCCTGGCAGCCCCACACTGCCTGGGGAATGTTTCGTGCACTCCCAGTGCCAAAGTTGGTGTCCTCAGAACACTGTGTTAGGGGGGTGTGAGTGTGTCCTGTGCATTTTGCATCCTAAAATAAATTATTTGGATGAGTGTGTGCCCTGCTGTGCCTGGCCTGTGCACAGGAAGCTGCAGAGGGAAGCACCGTGGCATTAATTGCTCTACCTGGAGCAGCTTGTTCAAGAGGGGGAATTACATTGCTTGGTTCAGCTTTGAATTGTTATTTTTAAAGTGTCATTTAAGTTCCTTTAAATGTTGCTCATGTTCAGCCGGGTGGGTGGGTGCTTACACGGCTGGATTACTTCAATCTGATTGTTCATGTAAATGAGAGGTTTGGGGTTTAAGTTCAGTGAGCTTCAGCTGGTTATAGGTTACAGCCCTCTTAGAGCAGAGGGCCAGAACTTCATCAGCTCCTTCTGCCTTCTTGTTACAAGCATCTCTTAAAATGCTCCCACTTTTTCCTTCTGTGTGTTCTTTTTGTCTTGCACTCTGTATTATTATTGATAAAAGCTCAGAATGCAGAGGCAGGGGCTGGTAAAGACAGTAGGTGATTGTAGTTCAATCGTTGCTTGAGGGCTGGTGTAAAGCACCAGAGTTTGCAATATTTGCAGGTATTTAAGTGTTTCTTTCCACAGAACCTTCGAGGTGAGGCACAGTCAGCACAGCTGCTGCTGGGGGCTCCTGGATGTCCCAGGTGTGGGTTTTAGGACAGGCCAGATAATTGCAGGAGATGCTCTGGGGCAGGGAGGCTGGGCTGGGTGGCCCGCAGTGGTCCCTACCCAGCCCATGACTCTGGGAATGTGGGAGGGATGCAGCAGGGCGAGGAGGGCTGGAGGCTGCCACACCAGCTGCACTTCCAAAGTTTCGTTGTTTTATTGAAAGGCTGAGTGTGCTGAGCTGGTCTGGTATGAAAGGACCAGGAGCCAGCTTAGCTAAGTAGCTGAAAATTAAATCAACTTGCAGCACTCTTTTGAGCTTTAATATCTTTGCATTAAAATTATTGCATTGAAGTTTTGCTCAAACTTTCAGCAGCCCTGGGCTGCACTCTGCCAAGGCTCTGTGCTCGCAGGGTGCAGGGTCTAATGGAATGCACTGAAACCCTAGAAGTCAGAAACCTAATCCAGGGCAGTCCAGAGAAGTTAACAGCCTGTTTTATTATTTATTTACACAGATCTTTCCAAAGAGCTTGTTGGAGCAGAACCATGGGTTACTGAGCTGGTACAATTGTTTGCCTAGTGGTAGAAGAGTTTCATTCTATTCAAGGCAGCTTTTTGTACTTTAGTGCTTGCTGGAGGTGAGGCATATGGTAAAAATATATGTGGAAGCTTTTGGGGCAGAATTAGTTCTGAGTTTTGTGCTGCTTCCACTGCTGCTCCTTTTCTTCTCAGACAGAGCTGGAAATTGGCATTCGGGCTTTGCTCTGAAAGGGTGCTGCTGCTTCTGCTGTCCTTCAATTACTCAGTTGTTTGTATTTTTGATATGTTTTAGCTCCTGAAGTGGCCCATCAGCTTGGGTCTTTTTGTTCTGAAAGTACAAAGAAATAAATTATATGGGAGCATTCCCTGCTTTTCCATTTGAACAGAATTATCTTTATAGTGGACTGTAAAGCAAATTAGGTTGGGAGAACACAAAGCTCTGGGCTTATCTGGTTTTAACAAGATCATGTATTTTCCAGAAGGAGTCAGATGACGTTTTAGGAATTGGTAAGTACCTATCAACGTAAAGCTTATGAATCATGTCATTAACATCTGTGCTGGGGATTGATCATTGTATGAAAATGCGGGGTGTGAAATGATTTTAAGGAAACAGTCTTCTGCTTAAATGCCTGGTAAGGATTTTATTCCTTTCCTAACAGGAATTCATTTTTCTATACAAGTATAAATTCTAATTCTTGCTGTGGTTTTGCTGTCCTCGATGCAATATCTGCCTATTAATCATTTTCTTTGACAGTAATCATAAAATCAGCAGGAATTCATGCAGTAAGCAAAGTATCACACGTTCAGTCATCTTTACCAGAGACAATAATTCTTGGGTGTAATTAACTGCCTGACAGGTATCGAGTGTGTGAGGGGTTTGAAGTGGGCTTTGGTTGTTGGGGAGTTTCCTGTGCTCACCACTGCTGGGGGTAGTGGTGGCAGGGCTGCTTAATGAGGCTCTCGTGGCAACTGCAGGAACAGACAAATAAATTAAAAAAAAATGAAAGCTCATCACGTTTGTATTTACTGGTTGGTTAAAGACACTTAGGCAGAGCTGGAGGTAGGCAAGGCAAGGCAGCCTGAGCCGCTGTATTTCCAGGCTGGGTGTGCTGGGTATAGAGCTGCAGGCTGGTCAATCAGCAATTAAATATGCTCCTGAGTTAGTCACACCTGCCTCGGCCTTCTGGAAAAGTCTCAGCAGCGTGCGTGGCATTTTGCATTCAATGAATTCTCATTAGGTGGTGTTAGCAGAGCAAGGAAGAATATTCCTTCATAGCATAAGGAGGCTGCTTTCATGGTCTGATGGGGCCTGGGCTGCGCAGGGAGAGCCCTGTGGCTGGGAATTGCAAAGGGGAATTACATCCTGACATAGAGCATTCTGGTTCAGCTCTCCTGAAAGCCATTTATTTTCACATAAATTGGTTTTCTAACATGGGAGTCCTCTTGTACACTGCTTTCCCACATCATCTCGAGGGCTGAATCACAGCCACACTTGTGTCACCATTCACCTTCCTGAGAGCCACTTCACTGTATTTGGATGTGAAGTAAATCTTTCCAAGGAGATCTTGGAAATCAGGATTCACTAGGATTTAAGGTTTAAGAAATTAGGATTTAAGAAACTGGAACACTTAGGCTGAGCTGAGGTGGCATGTCCCCAGTAGGACCTGTGACACCCAGAATGCTGGCACCAGGGCAGAGCTGGGGACAGCCTGGGGTCAGAGCTGGACAGTGCCAGCATGTTGTGCTCCCATGACAGGGCACAGGCTGATCCTGCTCTTCCACCTGCACCCTGAATTCTGCCCTTTGCTAGAGCAGGAGGCATTTCCAGCTCTGGGCAGGCTCTGTGGGGAAGGCAGGAGCCAGTGCGGGCCGGTGGGGAGGGAAACACGACCTTTGTGCTGCTGGGGAGCCTTTGGAATGTGTTGTGGATAACATATTTCCCTGTTAAAGGACGTTTTCCCTGTCAAAAGGAGACAGTGTGGCTGCAGTCTCCTCTGTTGCCCACAGCCCTGGGTGAGGATCTCTTTGTCTGAGATGTTTTGGACATTTGTCCCACCTCTGACCATTAAATGATTTGTTCTTGGGGCCAGTGGGGCAGTGAGTGCCATGGCCAGAGGAACCAGCCTGGCCCAGTTCAAGGTGTCCCTGCCCATGGCTTCCAACCCAAGCTATTGTGGGGCTCTGTGATGCTGGGAAATGATTCCATGATTATCTCAGGGTCCAGCTGGGAAGCGCTCCCGCGGCCAAGGCATCCCGGCGGCTTCAGAAGAAGCTGTGGGAAGGAGATGCTGAGCTTCTGATGCCTCTGGGAAGAAAAAAGGCACATTTGTACTTTGCCTTGGATGCTCTTATCTGAGAGCATGCCCTGCTTGCCTTTGGGAAGGAGGGCACAGAAGCAATAGCTATTGGCAGATCCAGTTATAAAAAAGCCTTCATGAAAGCCATCAAAACAGCCCCCATGCTGCTTTTGTGGAGTTTATTATGTTCCCAAGAAATGGAAGCTGATTTAACAGAAGCTTCATAACAAAATTCAGAGATGCTATGTGTTAAATTGCATATTTTTAGTCTTGTGTGTTCAGCTTAAGGTTAAAGCTCAGTTCCAATTTCCTTGGAACTGTTGGGTGTCCACAAAAGACCTGCAACTGCTGCCCAGGGAATCTGCACAGGTACGTGTGTTTTTATCAGCAGATGTTTGTATGGCTTAATCCCCTCTCCATGTTTAAACCAGCAAGAGTGAACTATTCCACCAAATCAAGGAGATTGGGGTAGATCAAACTATTCAGTATCCATTATCTGTTTGAAATTATCTCCTGATGTTTCAAAATGAGTGAAAACCAGGCACACTGCTTAATCTGACTCTTTAGGAGAGCTTAACCCTGCTGCTGTAGTAGGCACACAGCCCTGAATTTAAGCACTTTTCCACAAAGAGCCTTGGAGTGCTCAGCTGTGGGGTTTTTTATGGCCATGGACACAAAGACCTGATGATAGAATTTCACTGGCTGTATATTTTCAAGTTAATGTAACAAACACTTGTGGAGGAAAGGAAAGGGGCCATCCAATGCAGATAAATACTTGACTTCTTTCCAAATGTCCAGCGTTAATTCCTTAAAAACAAACACATGGAGAAAAACACAGACCTCAAAGGCACCCTCTTGAAAGACTTGTCCCAAGTTGTTTCTTCTTTTTCCAGGCTCTGGAACCAGTGCATTTTGCAGGTTGTTCCACCTGCACATTCTAAGTGCTTGAACAGATCTGTTGCTCAGATGATTGAGTCTTGCACAGTAGCTCAAATCCAGGTCTAAGGGGAGACTAATCCCTTTATTGCCTGTCTTGTTGATGTTCCTTGGGATAATAATGGGGTGGAGACTGAAAAAGGATGCTGGCAAGAGTGTAAATGACATTTTTTAAGTACCTTTTGTGCCCCTGCTGTGCTGTCCTGTGTCCTCTCATCCCATGGTCCCCACACATTGGTTTTGTGACTGTAGCAATCCATTGCGAGAGATGAGGAAAAGAATCCACATAAAACCAGGCTGGCAGGGCCATTTCCTCCAAAACAGGGAAACACTGGAGCTTTTATAGGAATCGGGAGTGGACTCCATTAGGTGCATGTGCTGTATGTGCCCTTTCAAATAGAGATGGGGATGGGTGTTCATGCAAAACTACCCAGAATTAAAATTGTACATTTGCAGTGTTTCAGGCCAAGTTGGACCGGGCTTGGAGCAGCCTGGTCCAGTGGAAGGTGCCCCTGCCCATGGCAGGGGCTGGAATGAGGTGGGCTTTAAGGTCCCTGCCCACCCAAAACCAGTCTGGGGTTCTGTGGTTCCTTATTAATACAATCCCAGTGCTGTTCAGAGAGGACTCGAACATTAAACAGCACTAGCAGCAGGCATGTGGCAGTTCAACTGCTTCTTTAAACAAAAAAAAAAAAACAAAAAAAAAAAAAAAAAAAAAAAAAAAAAAAAACAAAAACAAACAAACAAAGGCAAAAAAACCTTTTTGGAAGTTATTTCTGTATATGATTATATGATGCTTTGTATTTCATAGCTGGTATTCAACTGTTCAAGGAGCTTTGCAGGCTTACAGTGTTTTGTATCAATATTTGATCATTTCCTCTGACTTTAAAGAAAAGAAAAGTGTACTTCAGGCACTTAAGAGCCTTAGGAAAAGCTCTGAGCCCCCGGGGTAGCTGCTTGAGTGCCCAGTGGTGTGAAGCTGTTTTGAGAAGGAGAAATGCCCCTGGTGTGTATTTTAAGTACTCTGAGGGGTCAATGGCTTGGTGGTGGGGTTTGCTCATTGAGTAGTTCAGGTAATGAATTAGGGAACCCTAGAGATGAGGGCTGAGAAGTCCTTTAAGACATGGAGCCCTCAAGCCTTAATGCAATGTTTTATAGACATTTTCATCTGGTTGGTGGCAGCTGTCAGTGGTGTGAGTTTGGGGTCTGAAGGAGCTCCTGGACTCTCTGCTTTTCTGCAGGAATTCTGGGGCAGGGTGAAGATGAGCTTTCCAAAACACAAACGAGTAAGTTCAGCCAAGGAGAGGACAACCTTGAATGACTTTGTTAGGAGTTCAGGAGATGACAAAGCACTGCTCACCCCCTCCCCTCCCTGCTGCCCAGCCTCCAGGCTGTGTGGGTGCTGACCTGCTCTGTGCTGGTGCCTGCTCAGAGCCATGCACTCCCAGGGAAGGCTGTGTCTCTTCTCTCCCATGGCTGAGGTCAGACTGTGCTCTTTGCCTCCTTCATGGCACTGCCTGATGATGCCATTCATGAGAGGAGCTTGTCCCTGATTTTACAGGGAAGACAGAGGAAGGACCCATCACTGTCCTTGGGGTGCTGAGCTCCAGGTGTGTCTGAAACAGATGAACTGCTAAGAAAACAAGAGACCTGGAAGGAAGCCTCAGACTTTTCCATCACTGTCTCTAATTTTTTGTGTCTATCAAAGCACAAAAGATGAATTTCACTACATCTGACTCTGCTGAGAGGGAAGGGAGGGAAACATTTTGTCCAAGCAGTCGGTGTTCATTAAACAGGGAGATGAACTTTGCTCAGTGCTTTAAAAAATGGCCTTAAAATCTGGGCCAAATCTGTGCTAGTCATACATTCTTCATAACTTTCCTTTCAAAAAGCTTTTAAAACTCCTCAGCACTAGGAGCACTCTGGGTTATGAAATGAACTTTGCAGACCCTGGGATTTTTTTCCAATGGTAATTTCAGAGCTCATATGTCAACAAAGCAGTGTACAGAATTATCATTTCCCTCTGGACTTTTCAAATCTGTATCTCCAGAGGAAATCGAGAGACCACATGACATCAGCTCGGAATATATTAATAAAAATGAAATGTGGCATTTGTTAAAATCCTTTTGTTGGAGAAACAGCCTATTTTTCTGATTAAGTGCTGTGTCAATGTTACATCACACTGACTAGAGATGTTTCTGGGTATCAGCTGGGCTGACAAGCTTTAGAAATACCTGGAATCCTCCTCTTGGCATTAAAATCCACCAACATTTGCTAAAGTAATTATTTCTGTTGAATGAATCTGTGGTGTGTCTGGGGAATTTGCTGCTGCTGAAGCTTTTTTTTCCCCCCTCAACTTATGTGTCACAAAGTAATTCCTTGCAGAGGCTGCAAAAACCTTAACATAATCAATTCACATGCAAATAAATATAACTCTGTTAGTTCTTGAATGGAAGACAGGCTCTGGAAAAGTCTCAAACTGAGGCTTGTGGTTCTTTGGCAAAATGTTTTCAAGTGTTTCCTCCTCTCCAAGCTGGAGATCCTTCTAATTAAGCAGCTAAGGCAACAAATGCTGTCCAGCTGAGGGGCAGCTCCAGGGTTCAGATCCCAGATGGTTGCTATCAGGACATGACTTTATCTACCAGAGAGCTTCACATGTGCTCTGGATTTTTGATTCTTCCCCCTCACCCTTCCGGTATTAGGGCAGTTTTTTATGTTCCTATCAAATATTTATGTGGTCTCTCCATTGACTTTTCCTAAGGATTTCTGAGCTGAGAGAGAGCTTTCCCCAGGTTGAGCTGCTTTGTTCAGCATCCCTTCCATCCATTTCTACAGCTGGAGTTTCCAAGGGTGCCCTAAAAAAGGACAGGTTGAAAGGCACACAGTGAGCATAATGTTAATATCTGCTTTTACTGTTTCTGTGGCTAGGTAAAGCCTGTATGATTTTATAGGCTGGTCAATACAAATTTCAAAACATTTCGATGTTCAGCACTGCTGAAGCACAGCCTGGCTGTAAAGTTTATCATCACTGGTAGCTAAATAAAAATACAGCAATGCAGCTTCTGTCTTTGGGGTTATTTTTTTGTTATATTCTACAATTAAATAGCCTGGGAATGTTCCAGGCCAGGTTGGACAGGGCTTGGAGAAAGTGGAAGGTGTCCCTGCCCATGGCAGGGGTGGAACAAGGTGATTTTTAAGGTCCCTTCATCCCAAACTAGTCTGGGATCCTGTGACTGTGGTAATGGATGTGGTGATGTGTTGACTTAATTGTGTATTTTAAAAATAATCTCCCAATTTTTAGGGTGAGATTTTTCATGGAGATGAGGACTTAGATTTCTAATTCCTGATATTTAGAGCATCTCTGAGTTTGGGAAGATGACATGATAGGAGTTTCTCTCGGTTCAAATTCCCCAAACACTGCGGTTCAGTGTTTACACATAAGCAGAAAGTGAGACAGAAAGAGATTCTGAACTCTGGAAAGTCTGGCAAGGGGGCCTGAACAGAAGCTGGGTAGTTCATCAGTGCTCTTCTGTGATCTGTTTTACATTGCATGGAGCGCAGAGGTCAAACTGATGGCATTCCCAAACTGGGAATAACATTCAAAATACCTTCAAAACTTCAGATCAAACTTGAAGTTAGATTAGAAACTGAGTTTAATATTTTGGAGAAGTGCTGGTTTAGTTGTTTCATGGATTTGTGTTGGAAAGGTATTTCCAACAGTATTCTGCTTTGGCACTGAGGAAAAAAATGTCAAACAAAAACAAAGGGAAAAAAAAACCAACAAAAAATCATCCAACCCCCATTTTAAAGTCGAAACTTGCATAAACCTGCATGAATTTCCTTGGCTTGCACATTTATGCCAAGGCTGGAGGGTTCTACCAGGCCATTTGTAGTGCCCTGTGACAGTCTGTCCTTGCTGGTTTTGTCTGCACATGCAATGAGGGGCAGGGAGGAATTTTCCTCTTGCCAGCTGCTGTGATCACTCTTCTGTCAGATCCATCTCTAAATAAACCTGTT
Organism: Sitta carolinensis; assembly: GCA_032173965.1. NCBI lineage: Eukaryota > Metazoa > Chordata > Aves > Passeriformes > Sittidae > Sitta > Sitta carolinensis. The sequence continues at coordinate 2,461,829 of CM063293.1, forward strand.
ATTTACATGTGATTCAAGGGAATGAAAATGCAGTTTGAGGGACTGCTTTGATGCCATTGAGAGTCATTTGGGAAACTCCCCCTAACTCAACCAGGACTTCACATTTGCCCTCAGGAGACAACCAATGAACCTGGAAAATGGTACAAAGTGTACCCTCAAACTGATGGCTTTTGGAATAATTCTGCTTCTTACACTTTTCAATTATCTTTATTTCCGAAATAAAGCAAACATTGGAGCTCTTGCTCCAATAGCAATGAGATATTTCTTAAGTGAGGTAGTTTGTGATCTGGTGTGCTCTGACTGTGCAGAACTGGGGAGGCATCACCAGAAACAAACTGGGCTGCCCAAAGCTGAAGGAATTGGTTTAACAGGATGTGTAGAAAATCCTCTTTCTTGTCTGCAGGTAACAATTTCTTCTCATTTGGCCAATTTTGTGCTGTCTCTTTTCTGCTGATTTTTGCCGCGTCTCTTTCAGCTTTTAGACATTCCAGGTGTGGATTCAATTTAATGTGTGCAGCAGCAGGGTGCTAACCCAGAGGAACATTCATTGGGTGGTTGTTGCAAGGGAAAGCTTTTCCAGCTTTTCCTCTGCACCCTCTAATTGTGCCTGTGTGGCTCAGGGGCAGGAGCACAGTGAGTGCAGCAGACGAGATCCCACGGAAAGCTGCTTAAGCAATTGGATTTGGGATGTGCTGAATGCCTCAGCAAACCTCAAAGCTGGATGCTCTAATGGAGACAAAACCTCATTTTTTGCAGTGCTGCTTAGCTCCTCTAAGTAGGTTTAGGAGCGGATCCTCAGTCCCTGAAACCACCCTGCTCTGGAGATCCCACTAAACCTGGCTGGGAGGGAAAAGGTGGCTCTGAGGAAACACCTTGCCTTGTCATAAAAACAGGGTGTTCAAAGACAAAATAACTCCAAAGTTGGGGTAACAAGAACATATACACTTAAATTAAATACATATAAATATGTAATAAATGTATTATATATTGTATGTAACGTGTATGTGTATCTACATACACACACCTATATATAAGGTAGGCCACAGAAACAGATGTTTTTGGTAAGTTTAAGGAGTTCTTTGCCTATGAAGAGCTGTTCAGCAGTGGGCCTGAGGCAGATGAGTTCTGTGTCTGAGTAAGGAGCACTGTTCTTCCTCCCAGGTACACTCACAACTCTATAAAATCAGCACCTCATGCAATTCCAGGTGCTGCCAGCTGAGTTCCCTCTCCATCCACAGCTTCCTGTGGATGTGGGCTCACTCCTCTGCCTGCTCGAAAGGAGTAGTGCCCTGGCCAAGCACCTTGCTAAAGCCCTCAGCACAGGTGGCTGATAATCGCTTTTAATTATAGTTAACGTGCTTAATTTCAGAAGTGATGTTTAAAGCTGACAGGAGGTTCTAAAGAGATTTCTAGCTCTGCCTTCCCAGCCTGGCTGGAGTCACAGCCTCCAGCTCACAGGCTTTTCAATTATTTACCCAAAATTGGCTTTGAAGGAAAATTAAAAAAAAAAACCAAAAAAAATAAAAAAAAAAAAAAAAAAGGAAATAAATTGAAGTTTGAATCTATTAAGAACTTGATAGAGGAATGGAATGGAAATAAGAGCTCTCGTAGGAGCACTTTGGCTTCTGCTGATCTGCAGAGAATACCAGGTGAGTTTTGGAAATCTTGTTGGTTTTTATTCCGCCCTCAGTTTCTCCCTGCCCCCATCCCTGTTTCCCCTTTCAAACACCAGGCAACTCCACTTATTTTACATTCTCAGTGTCTTTTGCAGTGCTCAGCCCTGTTAGCAGGGGAACAGAGTTATGTGAATTGATAATTCCCTTCCCAAAAGGGCTCCTGGCTGCTCTGCACATGATGCCTCCTGGTCTGGGACCTGGTTTGTTGATTGGGTTTTTTTTTTTTTGTTGGCTGTAGAAACAAAAGCTATGCATGTGTTTAACTTTCTGGCTGCTTGCAGTAGCAGAGGGGGCTGACAGGCTGCCTGGGCAGCTGCTGAAGCACTCCATCATTTTAATATAAACTAAACCCTGCTCCCCTCAGCGCTCCACGCACAGCAATCTGTCTTCCAGGCAAAATTAAAACCAGTTTCAGCATCTGATTAGCTGTGTAACCCAGCAGTGCAGGGGGTGTGGAGAGCAAAGGCAGTGGGCAGGCAGGGGGATGCGTGTGCATCCCCTCATTTTGTGTTCTGCAGCTCAGAACAGTCATTTGCTGAAAATTACACCTGTTCAGTGTGAAGCGTGCTCAACCAGGAGCAATACTGAGCAACAAAAGGTGCTAAACCTTCCCCTTTAATCTCCGGTGCTGCTCAGGATTTTAGCTCTCCCTGGGGCTGCTCTCACTGCTCCAGGTCCCCAGTGCCTGCAGATAACCCTGCTAGAGATGTTTCTTTCTTGCCTTTGCTTTAGTTCTCCAGCTATTTAATAGTCCTCCTTTCAACCCATACTATGCCTGAATGGGTTTTACCCCTGAAAAAACGATTCCTGGTACTTTGCAACTGAGACATTGAGATACTTGCTTTTTCCAGCCCTTGCCCTGAACTTGCATAGATTTTATGTCTGTTCCCCTCTTCAAAGCATCCCTCCTTCCTCCTCCAGTATTCCCAAGCACAGCTGAAGAGTCCAAAGAGCAGTTTGGAAAGTCTTTCAAGGCAGTATTGAAATGTCAGACACTGTAGCCACAGTTATTATGTGGGTTTTCAGTTCCTTAGTCCCACAGCTACAGATGTGATGTGAAAACAATCATCCAAATGCACACACTGCAGACATAGATTGTAGGACTGCAGAGATTGTTTATGCTTTAACAATAAAGCAGTGATTTTATATCTTATGTGATTTCTAGGCTATTAAAGTCTTTATGTTATGGTGAGCAAGCTTTCAAAACCTTCATGTGATGAAGCTGCAGCTGTTTTGGCAGCAAGGGAAATTTGGGATTCTGCTACTGCCTCATCAGCTGCTGCTCTCTGTTGGGTTTGGGGTGGGGTTTAGCAATTTTGGGGCTGAACTAAAACAAAAAGTGTACTTGATAGAGCAGTAAACTGCCTGGTGGGGCAGGACAGGGGAGTTCTGCTGTTCTGGGAATTCAGAACTGCAGTTTCTCCAAGACTTTAGGAAGAGCTGCACACACTGTCTGTAGTTGGGAGCACTAACTCAGGGTTGTTGGGTGTCATTGAGAGGTTCATGGGTGTTTGTGTGATACCAGAGGCCATAAAACCTGGTGTGATTTGGGATTCTGCCCCAGCCTGCCCCACATGTGGGCGAGTTCCTGAGGGAGCTGTCGGGTGAATCTGACACGTGCTGGGCAGCGCAGGGAAACACTCCTGGCTGTTTGCACCACACCTCCTGTCCCACTCACAGCTGCTCCGAAAGGTTATCTAAAAAGCTTCCCACAGCATTTTCAGGTGGAACAAAACCGAGGGGCTGTCTGGAAATTCAGGTGGTCAGATTGTTTTCAGCCATGGGGCTCAGGCCATTATTCCTCCACTGTGGTTTAACAGGGAATGGAAAAGGTGGAAAAGAAAAGAGGACCAAGTACTGGAAGAGGCAATGTCAGCCTGGAAAAAGGCTGTGGAAGAAATGGGGAGCTGGAGCAGGAAGGAAAGAGGTGTTTGGGGAGAGCTCAAATCTCCTGAGGGATTGAAGTGAATCATTTAAGTCCTCAGTCTTTATTACGGAGTCAAACTGCTCTCCTTTGCCACAAACTACTCTGCAAAAGGTCACCCTTCCTCTGGGCCTCACTGCAGTGACACATAATGTGGATATTTTGGTGGTTTGGAGTTAAATAGGGTGTGTTCAGATAGCAAAATGCTGCAAGAGGAGCCACAAGCAATTACACTGCTTTTCAGAGGTAACGATTATCAGTTACAGGCACTCGGGCAATTACACATCTAGCTAGTGGAATTGTTGCTGCAGATACAAAAAAAAAAAAAAAAAAAAAAAAAAAAAAAAAAAAAAAAAAGAAAAAAATTTTTTAAAAAAAGTATAAAGATCTGAAAGATATTTACACTTTTTATATTTCATCCAACCTGTAGTACAAAACTTTGCCTGCCAGGTAAGGAAGAGCTGTGTTATATGCATGTATCAATGAGTATTTACAGCAAAAAAATAGATACAAGACTCCAAAGGAAATTTTGCTGTTTTAAAGTGGGAACAAATTCATTCAGTTCAATGCTGAACTCCCCAGAAAAGCCTGTCTGTCCTGCTTGCTCTCAGGGATGGAACTTTGATGTTTATCATCATATATATATATATGTATGTATATGAGTTAGGCTGAAATTCTTGAGATGGAAAAAAATCTTTGAAAACTTTCAAAGCCAAAATTGACACCCAAGTGTGAATTTTGATAGGTTTGAGGAAGGCTGAGTTTTGGTTCAGGGCTGGTTTTAGTTAGAAATGCAGTGAGTGCATCAGCTGTACCATTAAAGGGAGATGCTGTGGCATCCAAAGGGAAATTCTTTATTTAGCAGGAATATTAAGTGTGAAATGCCACAGCTGAACAGATAATTGAAAGAGACAGTCAGCCCTGCTCAGTACCCCCAGAGTCCCTGTCTGGGGGAATTATTCGGGCTTTTAAAGTTCCATTTAAAGTGCCCTGCTGGCCCCATGGAAAATCCTCTGTTCTGCGCTCACTCCCACTCAGGAGACCTTGAGAACCTGAAAACTTAGTACTACAAAATAGGCTTAATTCTTGCAGAAGGTGCCATTTAGTGTTGATGTACTTGGAAAATTAGAAAAGTTAAAATTGCACTGCTGTATCTTGCATTGAGGAGGTTCTGTGCAAGGCAAATGCAACTTTTTGGAATATATGCACAAAAAATTTGATGATAATTTGAACAGTACAGTATGTGTCCTGTACAAGGAGTCCATGTGTTCCTTGTTTTCTAGTGAAAAGGGGAATTTGTCTCCCAGTGAAAACAAAAGGGATAAAATAAGGAAGATGTGAGGAGGGATGTGTCTGGGAACAAAAGTGGCTCAGCCCCAGCTGCCTGGGCAGAGGGACTGAAGGTGGTGCCATTACCCAGGGAACCCCCCCCAGCTTCCAGGGAACCCAGTCAGCTGCTCTGTCCTTAACCAGGGATGAAGGTTACAGTGGCCTTAAACTAGAACAGCCTTGGTTATTTCCTAAATTCACTTAAAATTTAACCCACGATTCATTTTGTCGTCTGATCTAAAATAATAATGTAATAAATCTCAATTTATAAGTGTAAGGAGGGTTTAATTTCCTCTGCCACAAGAATCCCAGACAGTCAGAATCCCAGGACAGTCCAAGTTGGAAGGGATCAGGCTGTTTGTCCCCTGCATTGCTGTGGTTAGGGTTTAACCTGGGTTAGGGAGGGGCAATTATTCATTTCTGAGCAGCAGTGGCTCTGTTGTGATCAAATAAAAGCCTGTGCAGCTCGGGGGGCTGGTGTGTTATCTAAGTGGCTCAGGATGATGCAAGCAGCTATAAAAACCTGAATGCTCCCACGTGGAGCAGAGGCAGGTGACTCTGGGGAATGCATTATCCACAGCCTGCTCACAGTGATAAGCAAAGCACTGCAAATTCATGCCACTGCAATTACAGGGCAATATTTTAATTATTAATGCAAAAAAAATTGAATGGCATTAATTGCCACTGGTAAATTTGTCACTAAAGGCAGAAAAGGGCAAATCAGCTCATTTATTGTGCTTTGGAAGCCAGGTGAGGAAATGTTTGCACTTCTCACAGAGTAATATTTTCTATTCTGCTTTCCACGAGATGAAGAGCACCTGTCCAAGTAGCACATCTGGATAAACTGGATCCAAATGCTTCCAGGAGAGTGGGCCAAGGAATTCTCTCCAACATGTAATTAATTGTTTTATGGGGACGGGGAAAACAGAAGCCAGAGCAGTGCAAGTTAATGTAATTTTCATCTTGGAGGAGAAAGGAATGATTTAGACAATTGCTAATGTGTGTGAGCCTGCTACTGATTTTTGACAGAACTGTGGAACAGCCAGAATGCAACTTAATTCTGCTGGCCTGGGTCTGTAATTGTTGGGGCATTTATGGACTTGAATTGAAACAGACTTGACTTCTGCCTCAGAGCTTGCTGTGGGTTTGTGCAGAGTGCCAGGTGTCCCAGGCAGTGTTCCTCAAACAGAGCTGTAAATCAGAATTGCTGCAGAGCAGCTGAGTTTAAGTGGAGTCATAGGGATGCTGCACTACATAAATTTTAATATTCTGTTACAGCAATCACTGTTCAATCTGTAGGTGACACAGAGGGCCAGAGGTGACAGCTCTGGGATAGTTTGGTCAGGAGAGTCCAAGCAAACAATGTGCATATTTTAATAGCTAATAGGTGACTGGCTAATAGGTGACTTTAACGGGTAATATTAATTTTAACAGATGATTGTAAAGCAGAGAGTCTATAACTGGGGTTGGACCCACACTGAATGGGAATCCTGTCCCATGGAATTGGTTCTGTGAGGCTCAGCAAGCTGGTGAGAGGCAGATGGAGCTCTGCTGCAGACAAACCGACCTGGATTTTGGTGGCTTCTGCCTTTGGAAACTTTGGGTGTAGGCTATATTTTTAGGTATATCTCCTCTAATGGCAAACCAAACTCTCCTTTACTATTGCCTGAGACCAGGGTTTACCAGCTGTCTTAGTTTGGAAGACAGGTATCGCTAAGGACAAATAGGACCCTCTCCTGAAATGGAGAATGAAAAAACAAACAAACAAACAAAAAAAACCCCAAAACAAAAAAACAAACAAAAAAACCCCCAAAACAAAACAAAACAAAACAAAAAACCACAACTCCTCTATCTGAAATGTTATAATTTTAGAATTAAGGGGCTCTCAGGCAAAGATGTGAGGATATGGATAACAGTTCTTTACTTGTGTTTAGCAAGGCAAAACAGAACAACAATAACTATGAGATGAACAACAGACAGAACCAGAGAAACAGTCCCAGTTTTCTCTGCTGCTGGCACCCTTTCCCCGTTGGTGCAGTTCCCGACACAGGCAGCTGTGGTGCAGAGTCCCGGGGTGCTGCAGATGGATCAGGAGCTCCCCAGCAGTGGCTGGAGCTGCAGCACGAGTCCCGGCAGGACAGGGGGTGCAGAGTCCCGGGGTGCTGCAGATGGATCAGGAGCTCCCCAGCAGTGGCTGGAGCTGCAGCACGAGTCCCGGCAGGACAGGGGGTGCGGGCTGGGGCGTGGAGAACGCTCGGAGCAGGAGCGAAGGAACAGCGAGGGGGGCAGGAACTGCAGCAGCAGACAGGGGCCAGGGTCAGGATTCCCGGGACACACACGTACAGACCGTGGCAGGAAACCCCGAACTCCGCTCCAGTGGTGCCGGAGAAAAAACGAGATCTCCCCCCGCGCAGTCTGAAAGCCACAGCCCCTGTGTCCTCTCCCCACAAGCCCACATCCCAGCAAAAAGTGAAGTCCACGTGCTCCTCCCCTCCCTCCACCTCAGCCACTTCTTTTGTCTTTCTTAACTATCCTTAAGTACCCAGAGATCAGTTCCCTGGCAACTTATGGGAAAAAATGCTACAAGAGAACCCAACACCAGCTGACAAACTGCTGTTAATCTGTTTAAATAAACAGAACATTTCCAGCTGTAATGAAGATGTGTAAATGCCTTCAGAGTTCCAGCTCCTGGGGAAGGACCTCCTGACACTCCAGAGCCCTGGGCAGGGGGAGTTTGTACATTAAGAGTAAATGTACCATTACAAATGTCCAGTGTGTACATTCCTGGGTTTCTGTAGGGCACAGACATGCACATCACACTTGGCTTGGAAGGTTGAGGTGCTGGGACACCCTGCAAGGATCTGCCCTCTGCATGTTCTGGATGTTTGTGTAAATTGATGTTATGCCCCACCATGACATAACTTGGACAGCTGGGATTTGGGCAGAGTGTGCACCTGCTTTGCAGAAGTACAAACTAATCCCATTCTGGGCTAAAAAAAAGCCCAGCCTGTGGGCAGAGTGCTGGTTCAAAGCCTCCCATTCCATTGCCCTGTTCCCCAGGGGATTTCCTCCAGCATTACCTCAACTTTTGGTGCCACAGGAATCCATCACTGAAAATAGGCACTGCATTTCTCATACCTCCTAATTCATTCTGAATATCTGAATTGTAAAAAATAATTATTTTACTTCAACTCTGTGCTTAAGCACTGCTGACTGCTACTGTTTGCATCAGGAAGTCATTATAAATGAGGCAAAGCCCATCCCCCTTGGAGGTCCTGGGAAGTTCGGTGGCACTTGGCATGCTGAGCACTGCTGCTGGCACCAGACACTCCAAGTACACAAGGTGTGATGTGTCCTTGGTGGTGATCTCAGCTTGCTCTGACCATGACAAAGATAAAGCTGATTCCTTCTCTCAGTGTACCTGACAGAACAGTCCCTGCCTGGGAAAACATTTCCAAGGCTCTGCTTTTGCCAACTCATCCCCCAGTGGAAGAGCATGGAGGGAAGATGAATGCTGCTCACTTGCTGGCAGACTGTGCCAGCTCATCACAGAACCGTGCTCAAAAATATTTTTAATGCCGCTCTTTCCCTTTTCTCCACATCTTGCAGTGATGGTCTGGTTCTGTGTTCTGCTGCCACGCTTCACATCTCCTGTAAGAAATGCAGGTACAGGTCATGGGGAGTTAATTGGGAGCTGAGCTCTTCCTGCAGGCCATGGAAAGAGCATTTGGGAACAGAAATAGAAAAGCTGCCCTAAAGTCCCTCCAGCCCTAGCCTTTGGAAGAGCTGACACGTGTCCTTCACAGGCTGGAATGGGAGAAACCTCGCTGGGTTTTGTGAGGATGTCTGTGGCAAAGTGCAGTGAGCTGACATAATGAGAGGACACCAGACCAACCTCACCTTTATCTCCACATAAATACCTTTCTAAAAATACAGCTGTTTTTAGGAACTGTGCATTAGCACCGTTCTTTCTGTGTTTCCATCCCTCAGCTGAGCACTTGACATTTTAGCAGGAGGGGTTTTTAAAGCTTACCTGGTTCCAAATAAAGGATAAATTCCTGTTTGCTGGGTATCTCAAGCATTTTTCATGATCCAACTCTTTACTTGATTCACCAAAGCTCTGAGCAGTCATAAAACCAAATACACATCCACTAGTACAGGCAAAGGAAAGTTATTTCAAAAATTGATGCTTCCTATGGATTTCTTTAGCTCTGTTTCCCCAGCTTTTCCTATTTGTAAAAGTGGAAAGAGACCAGCTTTTCTTTCTTTTGGAGGGGGAGAAAAATGGTTATTTCTAGTTATTTAAAGTGAATAAAAAACTAATTATCATATCCAGGACTGAAAATCAAGAGTTCTATTTCCAGCTCTCCATAGTAGGTTCCTGAGTTTGTGTGTAACACCAGGTTTCTTTCATTTTAGGAAGAAAGGGCTGGTAAAACAATAAAACATTTTTTTCTAACAGATCACTTTAAGGAATTGATCGTTTGAATCAGTATTACAACTGGGAAGAGCCGTGCATATGCTGGATTGATGGACTGTAAAGCACACTCATCAAGAGGAAAATGGAAAAATGTTGTACTTCCTGTCCCATTTGTCACTCTGGTATTTATTTCCAAAGAGCAGCTACTCCTTGTGAAAATAGCAGCTTGAAAGTCAGCTGCGCCTAGGCTCTCTTTTCAAATGATACTAATTTTTCTATTTTTTTAGCAGCACCTCTGTCTGTGCCCTCTGTCAGAGCTGATGCTGGGTGGTCCCTGGCGCACGGATCCCCCTGAGGAAGTGCCTTTGGTGCTGAGACAGCATTTATGGCAAAGGGGCACCTCAGGAGTGCCAGACTGGGAGATTTCAATCCCCTGAGCCCCTGCCCAGCTCTCCACTGAGGAGAGGAGAATGAAGGGTGGTGCTGGCTGAGGCCAAGCCTGTTCCTGGCACTGGTGAGAGGGCAGGGCCCTGGGTGATCGATAAACATTGGGAAAAGCAGCAATTCCAGGGAGCTGAGACTGAAATGGGAATTTCTGGGCTTTCAGCATCAATCCCTTCCACTTCAAGCAAGCATGTTTTTTCCTCATAATTTAGTCATTTTTCACAGTTTGCTGCTCGCAGAACCAGAAATCATTTAATTTCGGGCTTAATTTGCTTCTGACTCATGCGCGGTGGTGCCCCTGCTAATTTTGGGTTTCCAGCCCATCTTCTCAGCCCGGTTTGCAGGGGAAAGCCCTCCTGCCCTTCCTGTGGCTCTGTGGACCCAGTGACTGGATCCTCGCTGCCCAAGGGAGCCCCGGTGGCCCCAGGGCAAGGTGGGATCTGCTTTTCCCTGGGTTTGGATGGTGAGAGGTCTCCCCCTGTCCCCCGGGCAGGGCAGGTGTGCTGGGGAAGCTCAACCAGCAGCAGGAGCAGGCAGCATCCCCAGAGGGAAGCCCCGGGGCAGGTGAGAAGGGTTGGCCCCAGAGCAGGGGTCCCTGCCAGGCACCCCAGCTTTAACCTCCTCAGGCCTTTCAGTGCCTCATTCCCAGGCTTTTCCCTATGTCCCTGACCTTGAATTGACAGTTCTACCAGAAAAAAGAAACAAAACCTTCCCCAACCTCATGTAATTTTTACAATTTCTGGTATGAAACCCACCTGAAAAATCCCCGTAGCAGCATTATCCTGCCTTATCTCTTTCCCTTGGATTTTCTTTGCTGTGGGAAAACTGCCAGGGAGCTGAAACAAACTCCTGATGCCTGGAGGAACTGCAGGACCTGAGCAGGGGTACCTGTACATACACCCTTCACTCCCCCAGGCATTCTTTCTGTTTCTTCACTTTAAAGACATTTAAGGAGTAAAGTCAAAGGAAAAGGAAAGAAAAGAGAAAGAAAAGGAAAGAAAAGAAACAAAGAAAAGAAAAGGGAAAGGAAAGAAAAGAAGAAAAAAAGAACAAAGGAAAGAAAAGAAAAAAAAAGAACAAAGAAAAGAAAAAAGAAAAAAGAAAAAAAGAAAAGAAAAGAAAAGAAAAGAAAAGAAAAGAAAAAGAAAAGAAAAGAAAAGAAAAGAAAAGAGAAAAAAAGAAAAGAAAAAGCAGGAAAGGGCTTTGGAAATAAATTTCATCTTCTGCTCCAAAATATCTCATTTTATCTACAGAGATGGGGCAGAGCAGTAGCACAGAAGATCCACAATTGTGTTGCACCTTCTACAAGATCTCTGATTTTACAGATCAAGTCCTTTAAGACATTATCTGAAATATTAATCAAGTTCTTGTCTTTATCTTCTGGGAGGGAGTGGGAGGAGGAGCAGCGGGGGAAAGCCCATCAGACAGAAAGCACAGAGGGGCAGGTGAAGTAAGGAGAACTTTGCCTGGTTAAATCTCTCCTTTAGGCAGTGTTGACACTGATGGAAATGTTCTTTTTTTGGTGATTTTTCTAATCGTGTGATTCTAAGGCACGAAAACTCACAGGTTTCTAAAAATAAGTTGCACATCATAACTTGTGTGTTTATTGGGCATGTGAAGGTCTATCCCTGGAAGGAGGGGAAAGCAGCTCAGTGAGAAGGTTTGGGCAAGTCTGGCAGACAGGAAGTAGAACTATAAATATTTTTCCAATATTTCTAATATTTTTCCAATACCTTCCTAGTGATTCCTTTAGTCCTATTTCCCTCTCTTTTCCTTTCTGGAAAGATGTAAAGAGGCCCTGTCTCCTTTGCTTAGGAAGAGGAGGAGAAGAAGGGTTTTTAAAGTGAATAAAAATTAATTATTGCATCCAGATTGAAAGTCAAGGGCTCTATTTCCAGCTCTGTGGCTGGCTCCTGATTGCTCCTTGGCACGGTGGCACCTCGTGACTCACATTTCAAAGGGCTCTGAAAGGAGAAGCTCCTGTTCCTGGATGAGCTGCACCAGCTGCAGGACCTGTGTGAGGGCAGGGCCAGGGGCCACGTGGGGGACTGAACACTCCCCCCCCCCAAAAAAAAACCCAACCAAAACCTAAAGCACACCCCTAAAACCCCGGAAGGTTTGGGGATGGATGAGGGGATGGGGTTTTTCCAGCCAAAAATCTGCCTGGTCCTTGTCACTGCAACAGCAGAGAGTAGTGCCAAGATCTTAGCCTTGCCCCACTTCATGTGTCTTATCTGCAGAAAGGGGAAGAAAATATTTGAAATTGTTTTCCTCAAAATATTTCTCTTTTAATGTGATTTCTTTGGACTATACAAGACTCTGAGCCAGCCAAACAATCCAAAGAATTTTCCAGCAAAGCAAAAGCTGCCCACATAATTTTAATCTTGAGTCTAAGGTCTGCACTTTTTCACTGATCACTGGGTGGGATTAACACTGTCCTGTAGAGGCTCTCACCTAACACAGTCCAGCCCCCAGGACCTGTGTTCCAGTTGCTGTTCTTTGTAAGAATGTAGAAAAATTTCTGTTAAACTTCAATTTCCTTTTTATTGTAGGTCATTATTTTCCTTGTGTGTTTTTTCCTTTGGGCTGTTCTGCATTTGAGCCTCTTTTTTTCTGAAAAATTAGTTAAAAACAAAGAAAGGGCTGAAAATCTCAATAACAAAGAAAGCAAATCCCAGTGATTCAGACTCAAAACCCTTTTTTTAAGTCCGAGTGCTGTTCCCTGTGAGAAAGAGATCAGCTGCTTTTTGCAAAATGGTTCTTGGAAAATGAATTTTATTATGAACCTCTTTCTAAGTAATATGCTTATCTCATTTAGTCACAGTCAAGTATTAAAATTTTATATCAGTCACAACTGTATATTCATGGGCTACAGGTCCTAGGGATGATTTTCTGTGACTTGCATTTTGGACCAGTTCTAAGGAGATACAAATGAACAGTCTGTGCTGGGAAGCCTTTAACTGTAGCTAAATATGGAGGAGTCTTGAAAATTTAATTGAGATTTTGCTCTTTTGTCACCATAAGTGTATAAGAGAAAAGAGGCAAACATGAAATAACTGGAAACTGGGAAAAAGGACCAAATTAATCTTGTTTTCTTCAGGGAAAGGTCATGTGCTAGTGGCCTCTTTATCTAAGCAAGACATGAGAAGGTTTGCCTGACTCACCTGGTGCTGGAAACACCCCATGGTGCAGCTAAAACATAGCCCCTGCTTCAATAAGAAGTTAAACATAACTGTGATCAGGATATTCTAAAAGCAGCTGCCAAGTTTGTGTGGAGGGACAGCAAAGGAAATTAGGAACAGCAGGAGAAACTTTAATTCTGGGAAGCACTTCAGGTGCAGTACGTGAGAGGAAGGATGCTGAGAACCTCCCCAAAGCCCTGGGGAGAGGAGCCAGGAGCAAATGCAGTGAGGCAGGGAAGGTGCTGGGAGAGGCTAGGGGTGGGAAAGGTTCTGTGGGAAGTGCCAGTGGAAAATCCCCCGGGGCTTTGGTGAAAAGGAGCTCTGTAGGGAGGGGAGACAAGGGGAGCTGGCATGGGCTCAGGGGCTGAGACAGAGAACACTCAGGGTGGGAAAGGGGCTCATGGAACTGCTGAATTCATGGAACTGCCCATCTTTGGGGGGATATGGAGCATGGATAGGAGAGGAAGGAGGGCAAGTTTACTGTCGATCAGTCTCATTAAGGAAGATCTAAGTGGAATCAATCAAATAACAAGTCTTGCAAAAGACTTGGATATTTAGAAACAATTTCTGCTTGCACTAAGCCAAATGCAAGTACTAATTCACAGAACTTAGTGAGTGGGATGGGTTGGGTCAGAAGGGATCTGTTAAAGCCCATCCACCTGCCATGGGCAGGGACACCTCCCACTGTCCCAGGCTGCTCCAAACCCCAGTGTCCAACCTGGCCTTGGGCACTGCCAGGGATCCAGGGACAGCCACAGCTGCTCTGGGCACCCTGTTCACATATTTTACTACCTTCATTGCAAAAAACTTCTTTACATCCCAGTTTACACTGCCCTGAGAGTGTTCTCAGCCAACTCTTTGATGAATTTCTTTAAATATATTTGTGTCAACATTTGAATCTGCTTCAGCTTTCAAACGCTGTTATTTCCCGTGGCTGTGGCAGTGCTGAGTTGCTCCCAGGTGGTTTGGTTTGGTTATGATCACTGATTTTGGAGTGCAGTGGCTGCAGTCAGGCTCATCCTCATCATCTCCATCCCCCCTCAATGTGTGCCCTGCCAGCAATTAAACTTCCAGCTGGGAAATAAGGAGAACGTGGCTGAGGCTGCCTCACTGAAGGAATGAACATACATCAAATAAACTGCAGCACAATGACAAAAAGAGTCCCTGCAAAGCCAGTGATGGGATGTTACAGGAGCCTGTGACAGCCTCTGACTGAGAGAAGCTGATGGCTTCACCCCCACACAAACAAATGGATCTCTTCTCTGGGGAGAGAACAGCATTCCAAACAAAGGGGGCAGGGATCATTCTCATCCCTGGGAAGTGCCCCATGTCACCCTCAGCACATACTGCAGGTAGAAAGTGTCTTTGTAGTGTAGTTATTAACCTGCAGAAGGAGAGCAGCGTACAAGCTCCAGCCAGCCTCAACATTATTCACTGACACTGTTAAAGCTGTTCAGCACTTGAACAGATACCCCTTGTTTGGGGTTGATTTTTAATTAATTAATGTGGTGTGCAGTGATTCTCCATTTTTAAACCAAAATTCTTGCCTCTGACTTATTTTTTTCTGCCTGGATTTCCCCATCTGTGAAGCACAGCCAGTGCTAAGGGCTGCTGCCCCTCCCTCGGTCAGTGCTCTGATGGTGGGCAGCTCGTTCCCTACAGTGTGCAATGTTTTGTACCATCTCAGGGGTTGCAGCAGTACCAGAGCCCCTGTCTGCAGAGCAGGTTTCACCAAACTACAGCCTCATACCTCTGGAGGGACAAGCAAGGTCCAAAGCGACCTGCAGCAGCAGAGCTCCAACATCTGCATGGAGCTGCTCCCACAGCCCGGCCACTCACTCACTGTACTTCTGCCTCTGAAATAACCAGGATGAAAATTAAAATATATACAGGGAACACATTTCTCTATCTCCCTGATTTTCATGGAGCTCAGGACTGGCCAAGCTTTGTTTCATTCCCCAGCAGTTTTTCCTTTTTTCAGATGAGCTGGAAGGTGTCAGCTACAGGATTCATCGCTGTTTCCACAGACAGCAGCAATGAAATCATCTGGCTTGATGTTCTTGCATATCTCCATTGCTGATGCTAAATTATAGCCAGCAGTATAGCCAAAGCTGCTGTCTGTCTAATTCCCAGCCTTCTGTGCTATAATTTCTTATTACTTGCCTGGGCATTATTCTGAAGGTGACTGAAATGGCACTGTGGGTGTCTGCACATAGGTGTTACCTTGAGATCTGTTTTGGCAGTCAGGAGTCCATAATGAAAAAAATTTGATTTGAATTTATCTTAAAAATTAAATCCTTGAGAGACTGTGGTGAAATCCTTGAGATTATGGTGAAAAAATCATAGGGAAAATGAATTACTCAAGAGTGATTTCATTTTGACCCCTATAACTCTGAGGCACAACCCCAGCAGGTAACATTTGCTTGAGTTTATCCACTTTTATTAATATTCTTATGGAGTATGTAGGGAAGGTTTTCTGAATTCATGAAGGTGCCAAGACCATTTGCAGTTGTATTGTGGGCTAGAGAACCATCCTGGCCAGGCACTGGAGGCAGGACACCTCACACTTCAGGGTATTAAATCCATCCCAGTCTGGGTAACCCCAGCACAGGCACTGCAGTGCCTGGATTTGACAGATGTGACAGGCTAAGCTGGAATGATTTGGCTCTGGGTTGCAATCAGTTGTCCTGGAGAACCAAGGCAAGGTCTGACCATGATCCAATGTCCTAGACAAAGGCTCCCCAAGGAAACGAGGGATGGCTGGAATGGCTTGGTCAGCGATGGTCACTGAGGGCACAGCAGGAGCCTTGGCTCTCAGGCTGCTTGGAGACAAGGCAGAGCTGCCACTGAACATGTTCTTGTTGGGGAAAAGCTTGGAATTGTTCCTTAGGCTGTGTTAAAATGCAAAATGCACAGGCTGTGTGCTCTGCCTGTGCACTGGCCTGAGGCGGGGTCAGGAGGGCTCGGATGGGATTTTGTTCAGTGGCTACCCAGAACCAAAACTGGCACATGCCACACTCCTGGAGGTGGTGGGCACACAGGGTGGGAGATGTGCACAGGAGCCCTGGGACCCCAGGGGCAGGAAGGAAGCATAGTTCAGACTGACGCCCTTTTAGCTGCAATTTGCAATCTGCGGCCAGTCAAGGCAAAGCTTCCTGGCAGTTTTATCTTGTCTGGGCCGGCTTTAGGACAAGGGTAATTCTGATAAATGCTTGTTAGCATTTTCCTGAGTTTCCAGAGGTAAAGAAAAGTGAGGTCAGAATTACGTGGTGTTGAGCTTTGTCTGCTTTGACTTTGAGGGAGAACTCCCCTGAGAAGGTGCTGGACTTTCAGCTCATGTAGAAGGTGCAAATGACACTGTTTTAAAGCAAACCAGCCACTCCAGTGTCATTCCATACCTTTCATCAGGATTTCTGTAAACACTCCCTTTCCTGGCGCCGCAGAGCCCTTTTGGGATCCTCACGCTCTGGTTCTCTCGTGCCCCTGTGCCTCATCCCAGGTGTCTGAGCTCCACACTGGGAGGGTTTCTGCCTCTGAAGGTCAAAATCCTCGCGGTGACATCACAACTGATATGCTTCCAAACGGGCTGAGCCCACGGAATTACTGGGAGGTTTCAAGATGAAAACATAAGGAGAAGTGAATCAGCTCTTACGAAACAATGACCTCCTCCATCTCCCCAAACAACTCCAGCAGTGCAGCAGAAATAACACAAAGAAGCCAAGCTGTTCCCAGAGTGAGAAAGGGATCAGGTTTGCAGCCCGGAGGTCTGACGGAGCAGGAGGATGGATGCCCTCCTCCAGTCAGCCCCTGCCAGCTCATTGCTCACCCTCACTCCAGCTCCAGCTGCTCTGGAAGCTTGCTGCCTTGATATTCTTGGGGTTTATTCTAATTATTGCAACAGTGATAGAAATTGTTCTTACCGATATGTATTTCAATAACATTTTGCATTTATTCAGCATCTTTGCATTGAAAATATCAGAAGTACTTAACAGAAGGCAGTGGAAATCATCTCCTCAGGGGAAGCTGAAGCAGGCTGGTAAGGACCTCTTGTGTGGATTGGTAGTTCTCAGGTTTTGGAGAGGCAGCACACTCAGAGTTTTTAGGGGGTGTTTTTTGCTGTTCTTTTTCCCCCTCTTTACTGGAAAGCCATTCCAGGAGGATGCAGGAGGTGCCTCAGTCACTGGGAAGATGTCTGAGATTTTGGGCTGGATGTGTTTTGACCTTGAACCCTGGAAGAGAGAGCTCTCTGCTGCTCAGTGACAGATTGCATGGCAAGGATGAGGAAGGGAACCTGCCACAGATCACGTCTCTGCAGAAGCATCTCTCTGGACACGCTGTCATCCAGCAGAGACCTCACGCAGGGTCCTGGCTGCACTGGAGAGCTTGGGCTCCTGCCAAAGGAGCACCTGAGAGGGGTGAGGAGAGGAGACAGGAGCCCAGCACACAGGGGTGCTCCTGTAGCCTTTTTGTTTCTGTACTTCCCCTCCCAGCTCAGTTTCCTTCCTCCTGGTTTCCTGTGGCCACTTTCCCGTGTTGGAGCACAGGTGCTTGTGAACAAGACCCTGCAGGGAGCTCACCTGGCAGCCCAAGCCTTTGTCCCAAACACACCTCAGCTCCCAGGCCCTTGGAAGACCATATTTCTCCTAAAATGGGATGACATTTAATGTTAAAGGGATGAAAAATCCCCCATGTCTTCTAAAAGCATCCACTCTGTGTCCCCCTGCAGAGGAGAACCGAGAGCTTGGGGTGATAGGAGGGGGTCTGGAGCAGATCCCTGAGACAGCAAACTGGAAAGGTTTCCTGTCCATGAGGAGTGACCAGGGTAAATATTAAGGAAGGAGAGGGAACAGCCAGCAGATGACCCAGTGGGGTTTAGTACAAGGGTTTGGGACTGACAGTCTGGTGCAGCCCCTGGTTATCAGGGAGCTGGGGAGGCTTTGTCATGAGGGGAACAGCTCGTCTGTCAATCCTGAGTCACAATTATGCTGTGCTTCCCAGTCCTTGGAAGAGCTTCCAGCACCTTTCAGTTACTTTGAAAGTCACCAGAAAACCAACTGAGCTGAATGAAATGCAGTGATTTTATCATCAGAGGAGTAAGAACTGAAGCAGTTCAGAGAAACCCTCTCTTAGATTTGAGAAAAGGGCTGTAATAGCCTTGGGCTCTGAGCTCAGCCTAGCTGAACTCGATGGTATTTCCATCCCAGACAGGGACAGGGGCACTTCCCTACCTCTGGCTAAACGCAGTCAGTAGGATTGTGCAGTCAGGTACCATCATCACATGTGCTGCACAGATGTCTGACAGGTAGGAGAGGCTCTATGCAGTCCTTCAGATGCCATTTCTGTGGATTATACTCCTAACATCAAGCTCCTGACCCACCACCCCATTTGCAAAACCCCATAAAAGTAGCAGAGAAATTCTTGGTCAAAAATTTTCCTTTTTAAGGGATTCCTCTGCGAAAGTGGAAAAGATATGGCAGTTGGTTGGACAGATCGTAGGCTACTGTTTCCTTTACATGTGTGCAGTTTGCTGCTTTTTGAACCACGACAATTGGTGAGCACCACTGGAAGAGACTGTGCTAAAGAGTACATGTGAAATTTGTGCTCAAGTTTGACCAGAAACAGCATAAACAGAGTTACTTTTTTATGTAATCCACAATTTTAAACCCTAAATTACATTGGGCTGCCCTGCACCCAGAAACATCAGTGATCTGACCTGTGCTCTGCTGTTGAGTTCCAGCTGCACTGGAATGTCCCAGTAACACAAGCACAGAACAGGCATTTCAGTGGTAAAGGAGATGGTTCTGCAGAAAAGGAGAGATGGGGAGAAGTTGTTTTCTCTGAGATCAGGAGAAGCCTTAGCCATACATTTTTGAGAGGTTCCCAGAGTGTAAAACAGATCAGCCTCAGAGCTTGGGGGGGGTCTAACAGGGAGGAGGATGGGTGCCTTCCTCCACTGAGCCCCAGCCAGCTCATTGCACAACCTGAGCCCTCCCTGTGCCCTGCAAAAAGCTGCCCAAGGCCATGGGCAGGTTCAAGGAATACCGTGGGAGCTCCGAGGGGCTGATACATATTCTGCCCGACTCGGTGGTGTTTAAGAGGATAATCCAGAGGAAAAATAATCATTAATAAAATTACAATCAGGAGACAAAATACTTTCTGCTTGGGCGTGAAAGTTACGCCCCAGCATTGTGCTGCATCTGCATCGCCGGTATTGTTCCAAATCCTGAGTTTTGAGTCGCGAACAATAATAACGCTCCATTTTGGACTGAACAGCACGGGAGGCGAGCGTTACCTGGGAATTAGCAGAGAGATCAGGAGGTGTCTGAGTTGTGGGGAGGCACGGGCGGCAGCAGCATCCCTCCGCAGCCCTGCCTCCGCCGCCGCCGGGCGCCGCAGGGCTGGCGGGGCGCTGACCTTGCAGTGCGGCTGTTCCCGCACAGCTGCGCGGGGCTGTGCCCGCAGCCGGGGCTGCCCGGGGCCGGCCCCTCGCACCATGCTCGGCAAATGTGCTGAGCCGCCGAGCAGCCCGGCCAGCCCCCCGCCCTGCGCCGCCCGGCCCCAGCCCCGTTCCCGGCCCCGGCAGCGCCCGCCGGAGCCCTCGCTGCGCATCCGCCGCCGAGGGAAACTGTGACAGCCCCGCCGGGGCTCCGGGGTTTATTTATTCGCGGAACAATGAAGTCAGAGGTAGGTAAATGATGCAGTGCAGAAGTTGCTGCAGCAGGAGCTTCGCTACGGAGATGATTTAACGTGTCGGGCTGGCGGGGGGGGGTGGGGGGGAATGTTAATAAATTCTGTTTTGTGCATGTATTGGGCTGGGGGAAGGCAAAGCCGGGCGTTCTGGGTGCAGCAGATGACATTTTCTAATTATACAGCTTTCTGTTATGCCTGAAGTGGTCATGTACAAAGGTTTTGCTTCTCGGTAATGACAGAAAGCCAGGCTTTTCAAGGCAGAGCTACTCATTTAACTTGCTGGAATTAACGGAATGTCGTGTTTCATCCTTATAAATGCGTATCAAGTTCTCAGCAGAAAAATAAGGGTGTTAATCATCGCAGCTGATGTGCTGTGTTATGTAGATTGCTCGCATTGATTCCAGGCTGGAGGTTCAGGTTTCTTATTTGCATTTAGTCAATCAAGCTCGTGCCCACCCTGAGTCCCTTCGGGTGAATTTCTGTTGATTTTGTTGCTGGATGTATTTATTCTTCTTTGTGTATCTGACTCTAAATAAACCATCCCTACAGCAGAGGGAGCAGAATGTTTCGGTACCATCGCTGCAATCTATGCAGTTGGGGAAGGAGGAGTTTATGCAAACCATGAGTGTGGTTCAGGTTGATAAAAATCGATCTCCTGCCTGTGCTGTCCATGGGAAGGTGTGGATTCATGGGACAGACATGAGAATGGAATCTCAGCAGAGTTCCCCAAGCCCAGCCCTGGGACTGGCCTGTGTCCGTAGGTGTTCTGTGTTTATGTAAGGGCTCCTGGGGCATCTCGGGGGGAAGGGCGGGGATTTGGGGATTTAGGGGGCTTCGTTCATTTTTTTATGGCTCTGTATTTTTTTATAGCTCTTAGTATACGTAATACATTTCTTGGGCATAATACATTTTTACAACAATTTTGCTAATTCCTGTCAGAGTCCTTGGATTTAAGAGTCATTAGATTAGTGATAGTAGATGAATACATTTTTATTTTAATGAGGTGTTAATCGCTGCTGGGTTTGCCAAGTACCAGTTACGTAGGAATACTTTGGATTTGGTCTGACCGTGTTCCCTGAAAGCCGTGGAATGGTCAGAACAAGGGAAGCAGGAATCGGGACTCAGCACCGGGGCAGGAAGTTACAAGATTCCCATTTAAAAACCCAAGGTCTCGAGGAGCTGCTTGTCAAAAAGTCATGTAATCACAGCTGATGCTTTCAGGCTTTACCCAGCAGTTTGATTGAGAGATGGTGATTTATGGAGCTTTTCATTTCCACATGCAGCTGGAAGTAAAGGGATGAAAAAAACCCTGAAGGCATAAGCTGAGTTAAAGTTAAAATTCATAGGTAGAGTGCAGTTTTATGGGAATCTTCAGGAACAGAATGAGAAATCCCCTGACCTGTCATATGCTCACTGACATAAACGGCAGCAGAGTTTCTGTGCTGTGGAACGGGGCTGGGTCTGAGCCCCGGGAATTTGGAGCCGAGTCCTGTACACGGCGAGGGTTCCCTGGGCAGCAGGTCTGGGTGGAATGGGGGTGCCATCGCAATCGGAGGGGTCTTTAACCAGACTGGGAGCTGTCAGGCAGGTTAAGGGGCATTTGGGCTGAGGCACTGTCACTTGGAGAAGGTCACAGAGACACTCAGCTGCCCGCAGGTCCGAACTTTCCCCCGTGTTTTCCCAGACTTTGGCACAGGAATGTGAGCACTGCTCTTCTTCTCGGCCAGGGCAGGATTTTGGGAAGTGCCTGCCAGGGTCTGTGCTGGGCTCCTGAGTGGTGGCCACTCACCTCATCTGTGTGCAGCATCCAGGGGTCCAGTCAGCAAGAGAGAAATTCTGCTTCATGCTTTTTTAAGTGCTTGAGGAAGAGAAAAATACTGCTTAATACTACTAAAAATGACCTTTTGTTCCCCACTAAATTATCATTTGGTTTTAAACACAGTACCATTTGAAAGCAATAATTTAGGCTTTGTCAACTAAATTATACTAAAAGATACTGGTCTGCAGCTTAAGGGAAAACGGAGGTCTTGGATTTATAAATGCATATAATTAGAATTGCACTATTTGTGTCTGTGGTTGTGTACCTGATCAGGTATTTGAAGATCCAGAGCATGTTTTTGGCTTTCCTGTAACCCGGACAGTAAAGACTGTGCACGCTGGGTGTGAAAGTTTGGTATTCCATACACAAATTGAGGGGGAAATCGGGGGCCCTCAGGTCCTTGCTGGAATGTTGAATTTCTGGAGGGTGGAGACACGAGGCAGGTCTCATCCCAGTCAAGCCATGCCCTGCGGGAGCTCCGGGAAAAGGGAAGCGCGCCGGTGCCGAGGGGCAGCCCAGCAGCTCAGCTCCCTGCAGCGGCACCGCAGCCCGGCTGGGCTCGCTGGGCACGGAGGGCATTGGGGGCTCCGGGCAGCCCGGCTGGGCTCGCTGGGCACGGAGGGCATTGGGGCTCCGGGCAGCCCGGCTGGGCTCGCTGGGCACGGAGGGCATTGGGGGCTCCGGGCAGCCCGGCTGGGCTCGCTGGGCACGGAGGGCATTGGGGGCTCCGGGCAGCCCGGCTGGGCTCGCTGGGCACGGAGGGCATTGGGGGCTCCGGGCAGCCCGGCTGGGCTCGCTGGGGCTGCGGGGCCGGGCAGGGACCAGACTGCTCAGCATCCCTGGCGCTCCCGAGCTGCTGAGGGACAAAGGGGGCTGTGCAGGGAGGGGAAGGGTGTTCCTGGTTTGCTTTGCTGGGGGCGATTCCATGGGCAGGCACCGTGTTTTAGAGTTCTGGCCGGTGTACGGCAGCGCTGTCACGGCAGAAACGCAGCCTCTGCAAGATCATTCAGGAGCTCAGTGATGTGGGGGCAGCTGCAAGTTTAAATTGGTAAAATCTGCAGTTGTGCTGCTGGTCTCACGGTGATTGGAGATCATTCCCTCCCCAATCTGCAGGGAACTGAAAACCTTCGGGAGGAAATTCACATTTTCCGGGAGAGAATTATTTTTATTCAGGAAGGAAAGAATCGCAGGCAAGTTGGATCTTGCTTTGAGACTTCTCCCAGGCAGAAGCCTCTGCATTTTTTAGAGGGGACTCCTTCAGAAGCAGGAACTTGAGATTTGGCAAATCACAGAAGGTGGCTGGGCTGCTGTGCTGTGCCCATTGGAAAATTCACCTCCTGAAGGTGAGGTAAAAAATGTCACCTCCTGAAGCCTGAGAAGGGAGATGATAGGAAAAGAAACAATTTTGAAAGAAAAGAAATTTGCTTTTCAGCAAGGCAAAACTGTAAGTCTGTGCCTCTTGCAAGAACAGCTTAGCTGGCTGCTTCCTCCAACAGCTGCATTCACCAGAGTGAAAATTCTGCTGAAATTCATTTTAATCCAGGCTCCTCGTTCCTTTAGGTCTCTGAAAAAAAATTCACAGACCTTGTACATGTGAGGACAGAGCAGCCTGGAGTTTAGGAAGTGTTTTGGGCACTTTGTGAGAAGTTTTCTAATGTGGGCAGTGGGAACATGTACCAAGGGTGCATGTACCCACATGTTGTCTGGGGGAGCAGTGTCTTTTCCACTAGGAATTGCTGATGTGGGAGCTGCCAGTCCCTGCTCAGTGTGGTGGCATTCAGAAGTGCAGGACTGGGATGTGGTTTGGAGGAGGAAGAGAGTTTAATCTGCTGCCTGTTATCATTTTGTCTGTTGTCATAGCTGGTAGATCTGGAGTTGGAATAAGGACTCCTTCATATTTAATCAGGCCTGAGGTGTCTGTGCCATAACCTCAAGGAAAATTAATTCCCTGGACTCTGGATTGGATCCTTGATGAATGATCCCGGGTTTGTGGGTTTTATTTTGCTCTACAAAAATAAAAATAAATGTTATAAATGAGAACCACGTAGTTTTTCCTCCTGAAATGATTTTTATAAACATTTGCTGATTGAAATGCACAGCACAGGCACCCACAGCACAGATGCAAATGTCTTCATTTTCCAGATGGAAAGACTCAGGGAGAGGAAAGGAGAGAATGCTTTGTTCAGCTGCAGGGGAAAGTTGATATTAAAGGCAGAGTTGGATTTTAGAAACCTTCATTTCAGTTCTGTGTTCTCCCAGCAGCCTGGGAGTACTAGGTAGGATCAATTTCGTAGGCTTGATCAGTGAGATAGAGAAATACAATTTTACAGGTGTGATTCTGTGTGTGTGTGCACATGAGATCTGCAGAACATAGTGCCTGGCAAACATTTTTAGATCTTTTGGGTACAACTGGCTCTCGAGGTGAGTTCCCCACAGTGTCTTGCAGGCAGTGCTGAATTGACAGGATAACTGAAGTGGGTGTACTCACGTGTTCCACATTACAGCATTGGCTGCATCCTGCTCCTTCTGGGTGTTGTTAAAATCCAGGGGGAGCACAGCTGCACTGCTCTGAACTCGCCGGAATGAGCACAGCAGCCGAAATAGCGGAAACAACCAATATCTGCAGACACACAGGGAAAGGACACTCAGGAAAAGGATTTTTCCCAGTCCAACCAATTTTGTCAAGCATTAATGCAGTGCTGAAGTCTGCTGTGCAGAGGTAGAAAGCATCAGCAGCACAGCTGTGGTGGGATCACACTGAAGGACAAACACCCAACTGCTTCAGAGGGTTGGTTGTGAAGACCTTCTTGGGCTCAATGCAGACACTTTCATACTCACATTGTCCACTCCAACAGTATTTTCCTAAGCTTTCAGCCAAGATTTGGATCAGTTGAGACAGTCTTCGAGGCAGCAATCAGCAGAGGAGAAAGCGTGGATCAAAGAGTGGCTGAAGAAAGTGGCCTGGTGTGCGTTTATTAAGTTACTCAGAGTGTGCAATAAAGGCTGTTGGTTCAGCTGTGTGCCCCTTCCACGGGGCTTCACCCAGAGAATATTCTTGGATTCAGTTCCAAAAGTGGTGGTGGTGGGGAATTGTATTTCCTTTTAGACACTGCTCTCTTTTTCTTTGTTTGATAGCTGCTGCCAAAGACGGGTGGCCTCAGATGTGTTTCTTTCCAGCGAAGGGCCATAGGAAAATATTTCCTGGTAACGAGACCTAACTAGTTGGATACTATTTGTGGGACATGTTAGTATAGAATAACCATGATGCTTTGTATCTCGTGAGTAATATCATAATCAACATGATGGATAGCCCAATTGAAAAATAAGACACCATTCTGTGATCAGTAACAGAAGTGATGAGGTGGGAAAAGAGAAGTGCAGAGCAACTCCCTGGTTTAGGTGTCTGAGCATAAGGCATTTGTATCCCAGAGAGGAGCTTATCTGGGCCATTATGCCCCTAAATCGGTGGCACACATGAATTTCTAAAGCATTGCTGGGGGATCAGTGATGGTAACATTAACCTGCTGATCCAAGTGTGGAAGGCTGGAAAGGAGCCAAAGAAAGTAATTGCGGGGTTAAATTTCACTCTGCTCTCCTTCCCTCTTTCCTTGCCTTCCTGTTTGTGTGTTGCTGTGAGCCCCCTTGCCATGGACTCCTCTGTAGTGCCACTTGTTTGTCACTTCATCCCACCCTGGACTTTGCCACTCCCCGTGCTCCTGCTTGGCTGCTCCGCTCACCTCCTCTCTCCATGGTTCAGGAACCGTGGCTGTGCTGGCTCGGCACCATCCAGAGCTTCAGCTCACCCTGTGCAGCCCCTGAGGGCCAGGAACGTGCCTTGTGGGGTGGCCCAGCTTGCCAGGGAGCACAAGGAGGCTTTGGAGCCGGTGATGCTCCCAGCCTGGAGCCGTAGCTGTGGGGCGTGCAGCTCCCCGGGCGGGCTGTGCAGGACGGACCTGGGCAGAGCTCACATTGCAGACACGTCTGGAGCAGACAGCAGGATGGACACAGAAAGGCAGAGGACTTCGTTCCCTCACGAGTGCTGGCTCAGGCACTCCGCAGCTGGACGAGGGCTGGAATTCTGTATTCCCCCAGAAGTCCCTGTCCAGTTCTGACCAGCAGCAGTCCCTGACTGGATGCCTGCACCCCTCTGCCTCCAGCCTTCACAGATCCAGGAGCTTTGACTTTACTCTTGTCCCCATGCCTGTAAGGTACCAAACAACAGCCCAGCCCCAGCTTCCCAGTTCAGCCTTCACACCCACTCTTTTTCGGAAAATATAAGGAAAACCACAGAGGAGATTTATGTGCAACTTCTGTTTGGCTCCAGAGCTCAGCCATCAGTGGAAGTGAATGAGAGAGCTGTCAGCTCTAGAATACGAAGTGTTAGTATGCAAAACTCACATTGCTGAGCTTTCTGCATCCCAGTACAAGCTGTTTGTTACAGCAGTGTCGGGTCTGGGAAGGCTGAAATAAAGCAAATGCCTGGGGTGCATGTTTGCATATCAATAGCAGAAGTATTTGCTGGCTTGCTTTGAGGCAGAACAGAACAGAACAGAACTGGTGCTCCAGGTCGGCGGCAGCAGCAGGGCTGAGACCCCTGAGCCTGCAGTGGGTGTTGTGTTTGCTGTGCAAGCTTTCTTCTTTGCCAAGCTCCAGTTATTTGTCTGAACTCTCCAGCTTCCCTACAGAACTCTGGGTATGGTCACATCATCCTCCTGCATGTCCTTCTGCTCACAATACCTCATCTGAATCTCTGTGCCTGCTGAAAAAAGACTCCAGCACCCAGCAAAGCACATCCCAGCTGCTTCTGCCTGTGTGAGTTGGTTCCTTATGGGACCAAACAGGACTTCTTCAAAGGAGTCCAGCTTGTGCACCGAACCAGCAAATGAGGAGATTTGTTTTATTTACATAGCCTTAGATTTTAATTGGATTGTGAACAACCAGGTTTGTTCCTTGCTCCAGCCTCCCTTGGTGCCAGTGTTGCTGAGACAGTCATTGTTAACTGTTCTGGAAGCTTGGACAGGGAGCCTCTCGTTGCTCAGAGTATGAACTGCAGCTCACAGTGCAAGTGTGACAGCAGAAGTATATAGAAAGTTGAGTTTTATTAATTTGTTCCAGTTTGAAAACTATTTTTCTGTAAATGGGAAAGCAGCATTCAAACCCAAGGTTAACACAATATTGATTTTTTTTTTTTTTGAAGGATATCTTTTGGTAGGATTCTTCAGGTCTACAGTTTGGTATTGGAGTAGGGCAATCCATGATGAGATCATTCATTCATGTATTCTCTGAAGGAAAGCTGGAGAACTGTGTACCTTGATTTATCATCGTGGTGCTGCTCTGTCTCCCTTATCTGTTGCTCAGAATTCAATAAAGCTATATATAATGGTTACCACCTGGATTGACTTCTTTCTTGGCTGAACCAGAGAAGATTGGCTCTCTGCTAAATCCCACTTTCAGCTGGCTGAAGTTTTGGAGAGTACACAGCAGCCAATGGGTGCCACACAGCTCATGGTGAGAGCATGGCATGAACAGAAGTCTAGCTCTGGGGAAAAGAAACTGTGTCTGCTGGGAGCCAAATGTGATCTTGGGCACAGGCTGCATTCCTTTGTTTGGAATCACACTCGTGATCACAGTGGAATTGTGCTATGGAAGAGATTTCATTTCCAGTTGATATTTTTGTATGAAAAAAGTGTGGGTGTTTGAACATTCTAGGAAAAGTGAGCCACCCTCGCAGGGTATGTTTACCCAATCTTCTAAAACGTTCACTTCCTCTGACATTTTTATTTATCTTGGCATATAAATACTCAGCTAAGCTGTTTCCCCTTTCCTGAGCTCAGTGTTTTTGAAGGAAGCTGATGTTCAGCCTTGCTAAAGAATTCCAGAACCCTTGAGAGGAGGACCTGGACAAGGAGAATGATGCCATTTTGCAAGAAATGTCCTCCCAGATTTTCTGCTTCTCATAGCAAACTAAACAAAATCTCAGCTCAGAAGGACCATGTGATGCCAGTTCTGCAGGTCTGACCCCATTCTGGATAATATGATTACAGCAAGTGTAAAGGTTAACCTGTGTGCTGTAAATATACCATCTTATTATAAGAATTTTCTTATCCTAAACCTATCTAGAAAGGATGAAACAGCATTTCTTAAGTACTTCACAAGGCCTGTCATTATAGTGGAGGTTTCTTAGCAGTCTTGAAAGCATTTGAATTACTGCATAATGATATTCTGTCATCTCTTACCAAGGCTCTCACTCTAAACACTTTTACACACAATAGAAATTAAAATGGAATTGAGTATATTCTGTCTCTCAAATTCACAGGCTGTGTAGTGATTGTCTGGGTGCTCTGGATTAAATTTAGGCTCTTATCTAATAGAGCTGGGTTACTTGGAGTAACAAATTGTAAAACGTGAAATAGTAGGTCAGATGTGGAAATCAAATACTAACACTTTCTGTACACTTTTTTAAAAGTCTGTGCATTATAGGCACAGGTTTGGCTTTATTCTTTTTCCATACTTCAGAATTTTGAAAAAGGAAGGGCTTTTTACAGTAAATACATAGTTTATTGGGTGAAAAAATATATGCCATGTAACAATTTTTTTCTAGAAATGTACAAATATAGTAGATGTGGTGGTGTGGGGGTTTCCTGCACATGTGCCATTTTCATGATCTCAGTTATCTCAGTTCTTCAGCTGCTCAGGAGGTTGACCAGGAGCTGTTGGTCTGCTCTCTCCAGTGTTGCACCAGAGGAGAATTCATTGGGATCACACCAGGAAATGCAGGCAAAAGCAGCACCTTTGCACGGGGCAGTGACGAGGTTACTAAGGCACGTCAGAGAAAATCCATATTTCAATATGTAGCTCCTGTAGTTCTGTCTGCAGTTGCCTCCATGGAGATTCCAGTGAGATGCCCTCAAATTTATTTCTATCACTTCCTGGGTTGGAAGATGCTTGCTCCTCCCCAGCTTTGTGCTGTTACTTCACCCGCTTCATAACTTGTCTGACTTTAGACTTTCAGGATCGAGTTCAGTGCAGCTGATCCTTCTTTGAGGATGTTCCTTGGCTGGTTTTGGTACCAAGGGTGGTCTCAAGCAACCCCAGAGGGTAGTGTGGGGGGCACAGGTGTTGATGCTGCAGCTGCAGCACCCTCGTGGGTGGGGCAGTGTTCCTGCTGAGCTCTCTGCTTAGAACACCACCTCAGTGCACACTTGTTTCTCCCCCAGCAGTGTCCAGTTTGAGGGGTGGGAGATGCCATTTGTGGCAGCTGAAAGCAGAACAGAAGAAAGGATGTGTATCTGAGGGGAGAAGTGTTCATGCTTTCCAAGCATAGGAAGATACAGCCCTGATTTGTAGCTTTGTACCAAGAGCAGAGCAGCAGAGGGCAAACCTCAGGCTGGTGGGTGCTGAAAGGTGCTGCCCAAAGGTCTCTGCTCAGGGTGTGCAGAGAACCTCCCCTGCTGGGACACTCCTCTGGTACCTCAGTGGGACCAGTTGGGCAGAGGAGGAGGGACTTAGTGGGGCTTTGGTCTGGAGGAGTGGGTCCCTCTACAAATAATGGTCAAATAATGAGCTTATCTTAGTCTTCAAGCCATCAGACAGTCTGCGGGAAATGCAGAAGGTGCCATTCTCAAAGAAGGGGAATTTGCACTGGCTGTGTGATACTCTGAGCTTTGTACCTCCCAATCTGTTTTGTGAGCAGCCTGAATACCAACAAAACCAGTGAAATTCTGAGGAGATGTTGTGGGCATCTCCCACACTTATCTGGAGCACTTAAATGTGCATATGTGATCTTTCACAGCTTCACATTGGTGTGTTTCAATTCCCGAAGTTCCTAGAGGAAAAACCGCCTGGCTGTTTTCATGCATCTGAGTATTTAATGAGAGAGCTTGCCTTGCCTGATTGTACTTGTCACAGCACTGTTTCACCAGCGATAGAGACACTAATTTGTGACTGTCCTGACAGCACAGAGCAGAGACTGCCTCGTATTGTAATGTAAAAGAAAGAAAGGCTTGTGGGCATGAAGTGAAATGAAAATACTTGAGTCTTCATACCAAACTATTCAGCCCTTTCTGAGCATTTTGCTGGCTGTGGTCTGGTTCTGGCAGGTACTCTGTCTGCAAGTGTTCTGGAGAGTCAGAACTAATGGGAATGAATATTTTAATTTTCCCTTCAGTTGTGCAGAAATAACTAGATGGTCTCGGTTCCCTAAATAAGAATAGAAAAATGTGTGACCAAAGCTGGTCACACTGCAGTCGTGTTCCAAATGACTGGATCACTGCAAAGAGCCTTCTTTCTTTAAATAGCCACCCTATTAGCTGAAGAATGGTAGAACAGCTCTGGAAGGCATTTCTGTAACAGTAAATGATGCCTATGCAGGATCTAACTGCCTTCTCTGAGTCTGACCTTCATCTGCCAAATTCCGCCAGCCCCAACGTGAGACACCCTTTGAGGCAGAACCTGGGTGAGGTCAGGCCTGGCCAGTGATACCCTTTTACACAATGGCTCGTGTGGCACGGCCTTTTGGGGCAGAAATAGCAGTTTCTGACCCTGCACACCGTTACTGTGACGCAGATAGAAATACACAGTAACACACACAACAAGTGTTCAGGCAGAGAAGAAGAAAGGAAGGAGAAGTTTCTAGTTTATTGTTGACCTCGTATATATAAGTTTCTGGACAGTGATCAGAGAATGGACAGAGAGGTTACCACCTCTCCATCTTCACTGGTCACTTGAGAAGTCCATCAGGTGATATCTTTTACAAAGGAATGCAAACATGATTCTTGTTTATCTTACAATTCATGAGAACTGACTCCACTATACTAAAACAAATCAGAAGGCTGATTTTCAGGGACAACAGCATACTGCTGGGGTGGCTCCTGACGTGGAGTGGCTCAGCTCAGCGCTGCAGCTCTGGAATCAGGGCACAGTTTTATGGCCTCGTGGCCCCAGTTGTGTGAAGAAGCCACAAATGCTGCCTGCTGTGGGACAGGGGCTTTCACTGCATGAACATTTTTGTGTTCCAGCTGAAATAGCTCCATGGTGTCCCAACAAAGCCCAGCAGCCCCCATGTGAGCCAGCCCTGGGCTGCCCCTGGTCCGCAGGGGTGTTCTACACCAGGGCACATCAGCTCACTTAATTTGCAGGGCTGACTCCCACGCTCAGCAATTAATTTCAAAGCAGCCTTTACCTCCCACCCCCATGGCACAGCTGCCTCATCAGCATGGAGGAGCCACCAGGCAGTTTCCCTTCAGTACAGGACCAATTTTAGCTGTGCTACAGATTCATGCCCAGGATCTCTCTATACAAACAATCAAGAAGGGTTTCTTTGTGTGAAAATACCTGTTTTGTTTGGCTGCCAGAGCACTGAACATTTATGGACCTTTAAATTTAGAGGGAGGAATTTTTGGTTAGAGTAGCATATGTTTATTTCTTAATAAAGATCTGAAGCAGGACTTTACAAATGCAGGTTTGATACCTCTCAGTAAGGTTCCAGAAACATCCTTAAAGGACTTGAAATGCATTTTTCTAATAACTGAAGCTCTCTTTCTATTAATTTTTATCACAAACAAAAAGAAAAGAACTGTTTAGCCAGAGTATGAGGAACTATATTTTCAATATTCAGAAAATACTCCAAACAACTGCTTCCTTTTATTTGTCAAAACAGGGTGGAGTAGTTAGTTTTGTGGTTGAGATCACCATCACCAAGAGGGATGAGGTGTTGGCTCGGTGGTGATGTAATCCTAATTTAATGTTCATAATTTAAAAAAATTCTACAAATTTAGTTTTCATTGGAAGAGAATCCTCAGAGTATTTTTTCCTTGCAGCCTCAGCACACAGGTCCCTCGATACCTTGTGCAAAACATCTGCAATTAAAATTCTCTCCTGAGCATGAATATTTTTGTCCTGGCCTGGCTGCATCTGCAAGCTCTGAACCTCTCCCAGCCATCCTGATGGTGAATACAAATCATTTCATGCTTTTATTTGTCAGCACATTAAAGGGCAGGAACAAGAGAGGGAGTTTAATTTGGAACATAATTGGTTCTTTTGTGGATCTGTGATAATTAAATGTGCCTACATGGACAGGCAGCCAAGACAACACCGTCCTTACTCACTGAAGGCAGAACTGTTGCTTTGCTTCAGAGCAAACTGCAAGTAGAATTTGAGGCACAGCCCTTTTTAGTGCCAGCACTGAGAGATTCTCCTCTCTCAGCTCCCTTCAGCTGTGGCCTGCTGCTGACCCTGAACTGTCATTTGCAATAGGACTAAAATGCCACCTTCCATGTTTTTCCTGGAGTGAGCTGGCACTCCATGACAGCTGGATGGGAAGTTGCCTGATGTGATTACTGTGAGGGGTAATAGAGAGTAGACACTGAGTGTCTGAGGAAATGCTGCTTTCTGAAAACTTACATATTTGGTTGGCGTCTGGCCACAGATCCTTCCTGTCAGCAAATCTGGGAAATGCCTTTGCCACACTCTGTCGCTTGGCCAGGATTAAGCTCCAAGTGTCCAGCTGAACCAGACTAATCCTCAGACTGTGCTGAATGAACTCTTTGTGGGCCTGTTGCATAACTAGTTCAGTGAGACCGCCTGGCTGGAGGAGTCCTTCCCAAGAGCCCTGGAAGCTGCTCCCAGTCCTGTGTCACAGCAGTGCCTGGGACAGGTCACACAGCCAGCCCCAGACACCCTCGTGTGCCCTGGGAGTGACCCACGGAGGGCCTGGCATGGCTTGGGTTTGCTTTGGACACCCAGAGCATCTCCCAGGCTGTGAGCCTGTCTTTGGGTAATGATAGCAAGGCAGAAAGGGGTCAAATTGTTGCTCTTAATTCCTGAAATTACTGCAGGTTGTGCTGGGTGGAGAAAAAGTTGTGCTTTCCCTGTGGAGGAGCCTGGGTCACCTGGAGCTGTCCCACCTGCCTGGGCACTGTCCTGCTGAGCTGACAGAGCTGCTGCAGCCTCGGGCAAGGAAGTGGCCACTGTCCCTCAAAAAAACCTGGCTCAGGACTTACAGGCTCACACAGAATCACAGAATATTCTGAGCTGGAAGGGACCCACAAGGACCATCAGCTCTTATGGGAATGGCCCATCCATGAGTTGAACCCACAGCTGGTGTAACCAGTACCCTGCTCTGACCAGCTGAGCTCTCCCCTTTCCTCTCTAAGGCAGAGCAAAATACCACCATATATAGAGAAGAGGAAAGGTCCAGGAAAGGCTTTCAAAACAGAGATGTGACCTTTCCTTCCCCTACATCATGAATTGGCTCCCACTGAATTTATTTTATGCAGGTGGGAGGGAGGGTCAGGGCAAAGAATAGCAGATATTTCAGTTTTACTGGAACTGGCTCTTCTGTGAATGGGTTGACATGTGGCAATGCCCGTATCCAAAATCATTGCGTCCTCACTGTGCTGGGCTGTAAAAACAGGAGTACCTCATAGACAGAGGATCATAAAGAAAACCTAATCTCACACTGGGGACTGGCAGTTTTATTGTTCCTTCCAGAAAACCAGATGAGACCTTGCTCAGTTTCTATTCCAGTGTATATCCATGCTGTGTAAATAAATTTGAGGCGAGGGCTTTTAAATGCACTTTTACAGCTTGTCTTGAAGGTAATGGAAGCAGATTAACAATATAAAACTGCTGCAGAAAGTGCTGCTTATTATCATAGGCTTGACCTGAAGATAAACACGACCTGGAGACAAAGACAGGCGTAGGGACTGTGGGGAATTGATGCAGGTGAAGAGCTGTTGAGAGCTGGGAGATGTTTGTGTTTGTGCACATGGGACAAAGGAGAATATGTGAGCATAAGAACATTTCCTAAAATAGCCAAGCAGTCCCTGCAGTGTGTGATGTACAGCACATATTGTGGAGCTTGGGTATCTTGTAAATGATTTCTCTCTATTATCATTCACAGGACAGAACTGTTTATAGTGTGCACTGCACCATTTTGGGCACCTGCTTGAGTGAAAATTCAGAAGTAAATGTTATTGCTTTAAAGACCTTTCATCTGTTGTAAGGACACTGCTTCACATGCTGCTCTCAAGTCAATTGTAGCATAATTTAAAACTGCTGTTGCATCCTGGCCTGTACTGCTGTCTCCTTGCCCTCACCCTTGGGGTTTCAGAGCAAGAACATTCTGTAGAGATAAAAAAACCCAAGTATATATTGTGTCTGTCTGCAAAATTACATGTACACAATCCCAAGAGACTAAAGCACCAGGTTTAAAAGCAATTTAATCAATAAAGGGTTATTTACTCTTAAAAGATTTAAGCATAACACCATAGGTAATTCAGGGCCAAGAGGACTCTGTAATTCCAGCAGTTTCTAGACCCCAATCTAGCATTTTGCGTTGTGGTGAAATGACTGGAGCCAAAGAGTCAACTGGATTCTGGGCATCCATCACCTCATAAATGCAGCCCTAATAGTTACAGTGTTGGTTAGAACACCATATTTCAATTCTTCTGTTTGTGAACTAAGAAGCCAAAGCTGCCTTTTGGACTTGGAAAAATACTTCAAGGCCTCTTGGATGGTATTTTGTAATTACCATGGTGCACCAGTATTTAATGAGGGTCAGAAGACATGAGGCTTTCCTTCCCTGGAACTCTTGGCCTGCAGCAAAGCACTAAAACTGCACTCTTCTGCTGAGCTGCCCATGTTGAATTTGCTGCTAGAGCCTCCCATCCCAGTCTGAGCAGGCAATTAAAGCCTGGGGAAGCTGGATAAAAAAATCAAGCATGGAGCTGAGTGGGGAGGGATGGGTTTCCCCCACTGTGAAAGGCAATTAGCTGTAAATTGTACTTAAAGAGTTTAATAGCACAATATGCAGCTCATCTTCCCATTGCCTGGGTGTTTATACCTGAGAAATAGATTGTGATGTTGTTTATTTACTGGTCTGGAAAATACCTTCATCAACAAATTCTCTTCAGGGCTAATATGACAGTTGGGTGATGTGTCAAATCAGCAGGTGTTTACTGCTGATGGTGCAGGAGTTGGCCTAGGCAGACTTGCAGGTTGATTACAGGGAAGAATTTTCTTTTTCCTTCCTTTTTCATATTGAATGCTTTGCTTTTTGTGGTGCTTGCTCCATGTCACAGCCTGTGGGGACTCTTTTCTTTTATGCTGCTTTCTTCCTTCAGTGCTGTCGTTTCCTAACTTCTATGTTAACTGACAGATGCAAGGGAATAAAACCATCCCCACAACTCACCCTAGTGAGAGTGAAGAAATGAATAAAATAAATAGTCCTTTTTGCAGTGATTAAAAAGGCCTTCCATTATCCCTTTGCCATGCTGGAAGTATTCTTCATGAGGTGTTTAGATTTTAGTAGTTTATGGCATAACTTCCATTTAGCCATTTAAAGTGTTGATTTAGAGTGATCACTGACCTGGAGGAAGGGGATATTGAATTAGTAAAACTAATATTATCATTAGGGCTTCCACTTTCTAGATTGCTGCCAATACCAAGCAGATCTTTTGCACCTAAAAGTCATACATTGAACTAAGACTAGAAGGGGTAGCAGGAAAGACTTTGAATCACTTCTGATCACTTGTCCTGCTATTTTAACACTTCATTTATCAGAATTCTTCTAATATAGCTCATGACTTGCATGAAGATGAAAATGTTATTCCTGTTCCCTCAGAATTAAACATTTACAGCTGCCAATGGTGTCTTTTGCATTTGTAAATTTTATGTTGTTAATATTTATAAATCCTTCAGCAAAATAGGCTTGCACATAAGGCATTAATGTAGGTTTTATATTTCCTTACCGAGTGCCATAATATAGTGAATACAAAATCTGAGTTAGAGCATGCAGTAAAAAAAAAGAAACATTAGCTTTTACTACACGCAGAAGGAGCAAAATAATTACAACATGATGTGTTTATTAATCTTCTGAAATTCACTCTTTTCCCTCTGTTGTTTGGAAAATATGAACAAAATAGCACAGTGGTTCTGACTCTCATCAGCTGGGATTCCCAGCTGGTGGCTGATAACTGCCTTTGCAGTTTCAGTGGAACTATGAAGGTTTTAAAAGTGTTGGACATTGCTGAATGCATTTACTGGTTTTTTGTCTCATTTTCCAGTGTTTCTGCCTTCATTTCATTTACTTTTGCTTCAGCAAGATCACAACTCTTTCACTATTCATCTGATCATCAAAAGCAACTCTGAAACAAACCATATTTAAAAAAAAAAGGCTGAATAATGCTGCTAATGATGACCTTTTGGGGTTTCATGCCCTAAAAATCTTGTTTATCCATATGTATATTCAGCATACAAGCAGAATACTCTCTCCATCTCAGGGTAAGGCAAAGTCCCTAAAGATGTTTAAACCTTTTGTTCAAGGAAGGCTTTGCGAAAGATGCTGTGTGTTTCCCCACACTGCAGAAGGATGATTTCAATGCAGATTTGTCTATGAACACAGAGGGACCTCATTTCATCATTGTGGCAGTGACTGTACTGTGCTCTCTTGCCAGCAGTTCTAGCAAGCTGCATCAGAGCGATTTGGGGAGAAACATTTCCCAAAGCAAATATTGATAGACTTTTAATTTTCTAAACCAGCACAACGTCAGCAAAACGTGCGGTGTGTTACCTGATCTTCAGTTCTCCCAGGTGGGAAAATGACAGCTTCATCACGAGACCCTTCAAAGCCCAACAGTGCTGAAAACTGGCATCAGGAAAGGTCTGGCTCTTTGTGCAGACTGACCTAAATGCTCTTTAGCAGTGTCAGGTGAAATAATAACCAGCCTGTTTGGCTGCAGGATTTTAACACCAAGTGCCAGGTTTACATGAACAGAAAGCAGCAGAGATAGACGTGCCTCTCAAAGCTAAATTGTTTCCTCTTTCGTCAAGCAAAGGTGGTTAAGTTTTATCTCCTATGTTCTTATAGAAGCTGGGTATAAATACTGAGCTATTTCAGTAGAGTCTTTGTTCCAGCAGCTGTCTCAAACCTCTCAGGTTATTCTGCTTACTATCAGCTCTGTGGTGGTTTTATCCTGCATGAGGAATTACGGCACCATGCTGCTTGGCTCAACCTGAAAGGTCACTTGGATTATTTATACTGCAGCCTTTCCAAAATCATACATCCATGTTGAGCCTTTTTTTGGAAATCATAATCTTTATCTAGTTAAGCATAATTATTATATTATTTAGTACCATTTAGATAGAATCAGATGAAGAGGTTGTTTCCCGCAGCAAACTTCCACTCCTTTTTTGAGATTACTTTCTACTTACAGCTTTAGATTTACAGCTTTTTAGGAACACTTCCCAAGAGCTGCACACAAATTTGGGGTTTATACCTGATGTAGGTTATGCTTTAGCCATAAATCAAACAATAGTAAAGAATGCCATGCCAGGCAGTGGGAGCTGTGTCAGCTGCTGAGCAGGCTGCTCCCTTGGAGCTGATGCGCCTGTTGTTTGAGCCCATGGAATATTAGTATTGTTCCAAACTGGCTGCAGTAGCTGGGCTTTGAGCACAACAAATTAAATGGATCAGGTTTATATAACTGCTGTCTTGTCAGCATGGCAGAGAGAGTCTGGGTGGCTTGGTTCTAAAAAACCCACTGGGGTCCAAAAAGAGAGAATGGTGCAGAGAAGAAAAACTTTCAAAACATGGTTAGTGCACCAACTAACAGTGTATACTTAAAATAAAAATTACATCCTAAATTCTTTTAACCAGAGCAGCCAGATTTAATTTCAGCCTTAAGGCTCATTTTTGTCTGGCCTCTTGATGTGTGTCTGACCACACTTCACAGAAACAAGCCAAGAGGAGATGCTTTTTGTGCCTTTGTCTTTTACCCAGAGGGAAACGTTCTAATGGCTCTGGTAAATGGATTAAATTGTGTTTTGAATGGTGCAGACTTGGAACATTCAGTGTGTTTCCGGGTGCTTCCCTCGAAGAGCCTGACTTGCTCCAGGCGTTTGTTCCCCATCTGGGATTTTGCCAAACTCCTCTCCTCTAGCAGAGCTGTTCAGAGCTCTGGCTATGGTTACCAGACATCCAGACAGCCTGGTTAGCTGCTTTTAGCTCCGAATTCTGCTGATTTTCCTCTCATGCAAAGTCAGATCTTCTGTGCTTCTTTCACAAACAGAGGGAATTGTCACCTCCGAGGGAGATGCTATTCTGCCAGCTCCAGCTGTGCATGTGAGTCAGCATGTTCTGGGAGAATAAATGTAAGGATATCTTCTGCAAAATAAAACCCCTGAAGTTTTTGGAAAGCTTATTGCCTCCCTTTTGCTGTTCATATCTCATACTTGTAGATGAGCTCGTGTAATGCTTTCTGTGGAGTTTGTGTATGTGAGGACATGGGCATGTGGAGCCCTCTTAGTACAGAGGTGAGTTTTCTAAGGAAAACTGTATTCTGGATGGAGAAATCTGGTATGCAGTTGGAATGAGTCTGAGTAAAGAATGAATCGCTGAGATTTTTCTATGGTGATTTTCTTGATATGGTAAAATTCATGACAGACAAGAAGTTATTTTTATTTCAAAACTCTGCAGAAGTGTCTGGGCTTTATCAGGTTTAATATAATTAATCCTTCATTTTTAAAAGTGAAACAATTGAAGGGTGTTTGTGCCATCACCACTGTAGCATTATGCCATGGACAGCATATGCAGGGATTTTCAGCAGATTTCTGCTGTGAAGTGTGTCTCTGATTCTGCATGGAATATGGTTGCAGTGAGTGCCTGTGAGGCTTGAATTCACTGTGCCTCATTTTGAATGTCTGGGGTTCTTTCTTGCTCTACTTATTGTAGGGAGGGTAAATCCAGGTCTGTGGACAGGCAGGTTTTTGTCAGAGCTCTCAAGGTTATGTTTTAGGAGAGGTGTAGATGAAGGGCAGCCCTGAATATTCTGTCACAGCGTCACCTTTCCTCGGTGTTAATGCCTCCTCTTCCTTTCAGCAACCCTAAACGGCAGCTTGCTCTCACAGAGAACTGTGCTGCTGCTCTGGTGTGTGTCAGTGTGAGTGCTTTCTCCAGCCCAACCAAACCCCAAATCTCAGCTCTCAGCTCTGACATCGAATGATAATGGCAGGAGCTTTAAACTCATCCTCTATTGGGAACGGCTCCATTTGTGCCACTGGCAGTATCCATTCCAGGGGAAAAAAAATCAGAGTTTTGGATTGGCTATCAGGTGATCTTTCCACATTGTCCAAAATGTACTTGTTTTCTGGGAATTTCGAAAAGAATCCATCAGAAATAACTCTGGCTTGGACTGTTTGGCTGTTTCATTCCTTCTGGGTTACAGGGGAAGTTTTGGAACAGTAGAAAAAGGGATTCTCTGAGTATTTCTCCATTGATGAAAGCTAATTTGATTATTAAAAAGCCCCACACCACAACTAATGCCTTCCTCCTATCAATATTTTCATCCCCAATAGCTAAAATATGCTGTAAGTAGATATTTAATATAAAATAAATGTAAGAAAACATCACTAAAGAACATCAGGACAGGCTCTACTGGCTTTATAAATGAGCTGAAAGGAAAAATGAATGATCTCATTTCTGTTGAGCACAGGCTTTGTCTACACTGTGTGGAAAGAGAACCTTGTAAATAAAGGTGCATCTTGGCTGCCAGTTTTAAGTTACTTGTTGAAACTCATTGTGGTGGGTAACAAAAGCCTGTGGAGTGATGTGGAAGAGAAGCTCCTGGAATGGCTGGAGAGCAAGCAACTGATACAATTGGGACACACTCCACTGCTTGGGCAATTATTTTAGTAAACTTTTTCTCATCTCCTCATCTCAAAAACTAGAGGATTTTATGTTGTCAGTTGAGAGTATCAGATACAGAATTGCAAGATTAAAATTCTTAATTTCTCTGATTTTGGTGGCATTTTTGGTAGGAGGAAAAATAATGGTAGATCAAGTATGCCTGAATTTCTTGAGATTAAATTATAAACTGATTGAGCAATACTTCACATTTCAATTACTTTGCAATTCATAATTTAAACGAAAGATGGCATAATATCCAAGCTGGTGATCCAATCAAGGAAATGGAACAGTTTCCAACACTTCTTGTTGAGCTGCAGCTATCTTCATTTTTCTTCTGTCTCTAGCAAGTCAGAATTCTCTTCCTAGAATTAAACACCGGGGTTTTTGGTTGATAACTAAATATAGAAGTGCTTGTCCTCCTGTTTCCTTCATTGCAGTGGAGTTGCAAACCTCAGTGTGCTGGTTTTGTGTTGCAGGCTTCAGGCCCAAAGCAGTGCTCATGGTCAGGTGAGGGGGATTGATCCTGTAAAGTGTTCTCTGTGTCCCACTGGGCCTGTAAATAGGTTACAGGGGCCTGCTCCCTGTACA
Organism: Sitta carolinensis; assembly: GCA_032173965.1. Classification (NCBI taxonomy): domain Eukaryota; kingdom Metazoa; phylum Chordata; class Aves; order Passeriformes; family Sittidae; genus Sitta; species Sitta carolinensis. The sequence goes on from CM063293.1 coordinate 2,501,587, forward strand.
TCACAAGTGAGTGATATTGTCTGACACTGCTGGAGAATTCACAGGGAGGAATCAGAAGACTAAAATTTATCCTCGTGCTTGCTCAAGAACTGAATACCTGCAGCATCTGAGAAGGTGTTTGGTGACCAGGTGTTGGGTTGTGCCACCTCTTTGGTTTTTCCTGATGTGGTCTCTTATCCATAGCCAAGTTTGCACCTTAAGTTTAGCTTAACTTTGGTTTGGGATAGAAGCTCAGATCCACAGGCCATAAAATGTTGTTCATATTAGAACCTCCCTGAGGATTCTAGATGGCTCCCCCTCTCTGAAACAGCCTGCTCCATCTTCAGCTGTGCTGTCAGCCCATGAGGGTGGAAAGCTTTCTGCTGTGGTTTCCACAGAACAGCCCTGACTGGAACTGCATCTCTTCTCTCCATCATCCTCTGCCCGTGGTGACTGGTACCAGGAACTGGCCATGCTCTGCCCCCAGTCACCCCTCTACAATCCCATCAACAAAATAAAGTGTTTCTTGTAATTCAGTTTTCTGGCTTCTTGGCAAACAGAGCTTTGAGCACACCAGGATAAATTCTACCCTAGAGAAGGAGGAAATCTCTCTGGTCAGATAACACAAAATACAAATTGATTAAATTGCCAGTGCTCTTGCAGTCCTCTGTGTGCTGAAGAGGAGGAGGAGAGATTGGAGTCCCTGTGAGTCCAGAGTATGTTTCCTGCACGTTGATGAAGATAAGTAACATCAATAAAAACTGATTCACTGAGTAATCTTTGGTGGATGCCAAAGATCATCCATTCACAGTGCATTCTTTGTCTCTTTTATTGCCTGAGGGTAGTTTTATTTGCCAAGATACAAACTATGAGCTCGTAGCATGGGCACATAGACTGGGGGGTGGGAGGAGGAAAGAACATGTGATGGTAAAGCAAATGAATTCACATTTCAAATTACTTCCCGTTCCTAATCTCCAGATTGGTTAGAAGCTTTTCCTAGGACACCTGGGGTGGTTCTAGTTGTAAATTAACTGTTTGCTTTTGAAAGGATACCTATCCTTAAATGTACCATGTAATTACTTAACATAATGGATTTTAATTTTCCTTTTGTCTAAGATTTAGATGAGACTAAATTCATTAAATGTTTTCTGTGACAGGACCGAAGGTCAATCAAAAGTTAAGAGTGAATTTTCTCTTCAGTGCTATAGTTTATTGCAAAATAACCTTTCTGTTTTGGGTGGAGAAATGTGATTTCTTTTTCCATTTTTGCCTTTTGAAGGCAGTGATTTAAAGTTTGGTTTAAGTATAGCTACCTTACCCCACACCTTGTGGGGCAGGTGGTGGTTGGTGGTGTGTGGAAATACCCCTTCAGAGGGGGTAAAAGGAGGGTGGGTCAGGCTGCCTTGCTGGTGTGCCACTCAGTGAAACAATTCTGTTTTCCCCTTAAGGCAAGAGGGATCCTTTGCTTTTTATCCATATTCAAAATAAGGACTGCAATAAGTAACAATTTTAAAACACGAAAATGCAGCACCCTGATGTCTTTAGTCAGTATGCAGTTGTGCCAAAGCATAACTCTTGTTATAAAATTCAGGAGTTATGCATTTCCAAAAAGAACCAAAATATATCCTGTTCATCTGTGAACAAAGATCTGCTGTGCATACTCTTGTGCAAATTGTCCCCTCTGTTGGTATTTTGCTAATGGTGCCGAGGGGACATTTAAGGCAAGTCTAGGTCTACCCCACCTAACACTGGGAACATGCATATTTCTTCTTCCATTTAGCATATTGGCAAATGTAATTAGTTACCTGCACCAAAGAGCTGGAAAGAGGTGTTTTCCTGGTCCTTTTTTCCCTGACCATGCAGTGTAGGTCAGTGTGATGGAGAAGACAATGTGGAGGTGTCATGTGTGCATCTCTGTGCTCTGGACTGGCACGCTCAGCAGGACCGTGCCAAACAACAAATACCTGTCTCCTCATGCTTGGATTGATCCCTCTGTAGTAATAAATACCCTGCCTCTCAGTCCCTGAGGCATTGGATGTAAAATGCAGCAGTGCCATTCAGATTTGGTGTTTTCTGATCGCTTCTCCTCTCTGGTTTAACAGCGGATAGAAAAACAACACAGTGTTATCCTACCCTTTTATTCTTCGCATCTTTTTCCAAGTTTGGAGGGATGGGCAGTAGGTGTGTTTCCAGGTTATGACTGGGATGGGGAGCTGGCTGGAGCAGCCAGTGGGACAGTGGGCACACAGTGGTGGCCTGTGTCAGCCCTGCTGGGCCCAGAGCTGGGCAGCATGGGCAGAGGTGCCCTGACTCCCTGTGAAAGCAGCCTGAGCTGCCCAGCCTTTTTTCTGAGAGTTCATCACGTTCCAAGGAGAGGGCACTGGAACTTGCTGTGCTATCCTCCAGGCTCCAGTCAGAAAAAAGGAACAAAAATACTCCTTTTTTAATGCTCTTCATTCCACCTTGGTGTAGAGTGCTTCTCCAAGGTTGTTCTTGCATCCACTCCTGTTTTTGTTTACACCACTAACATTTTTATTCCTATAAAAATTACCATGGAAAAGATTACCATGGAAATTTGTTGTTCCCTTCAGTAGGATTGAGTTTTTATAGTTCTTGAGTTGGTCCATGGAATGAAGTGAGTGCGTGGAGGATGAGCTCTGTCAGCACAGTGGTGTCACACACATGCAGCTGTTCCCTGTTCTGTCTGTGGAAGGTAACCTTAGACCAAAACTCATTTTGCTGCATGATCACTGCTGGATAATGTGGGTTGGTTGGTTTGGTTTTCCATGGTGACCACCCTTTACACTCTACAGAAAGCTTCAGCAGAAGGCTGAATTTTGCTTTTTATGGAAAGGGATGCTGGTAGTGGCACAGTGGCCTGCAGGATCAGCTGAAGGATGTACAATGCCAAAGAAAAGTTCAAAACACATTTCAATCAAGTGTTCTATCTGAGTACTGCAGTGCATCTCAATGCTGATGGATTTGACAAAATGGGAGTGTAAATATTTTTATGGATTTAAAAGTAGTTGCATTGCACAGCCATGCACTAATACAGAAACCATGAAAATATTTTCATGAAATGCCTTTAAATCTAACTTTATTAGGTAAATAATAAGACCTTCCTTATAACCTTCTTCTTACCCATGTGTTTAAACATGCAGTTAGTGAAAAAGTGCTTACCTTAAAATTGGATTTTGGTAATTTTAAAAAATGATTATTTATATATGGGAATTGCAGTGATGCTTGTCATTTTACTGGCAGTTTAAACTTGGTGGTTGCTATCAAAATAAACAACTGTAACACAGTCTGAGCTTAAAGTAGAAAAATTCCTTGGTTTCGAATGGTGCTTGCAGAAAGGCACTCATGGAAAATATGTCCTGCATGGCACGCACTGCACACGTGATCTCTGAGACCAGCACATTATCCTCAGCCAGATGTCACAAATGCTGCTGGGAGACAGCTCTGTCCAAAATCTAAAGTAGCAACATTCCAGTATTTACTTTAATGCTAAATAGTAATTATGTTCCCAAGCTTTCAGCTACTATCTGTGAGGTTTGTAATTCTTTTCACATACGTGTTCAAAGAAGCATAATTCTCTATTTTTTAGAAGTAGAAAATATTAGTAAAAAAATGTTTAAATCAGTTATGTCTTTCTAATAGATTTTAGTGTGTGCACTGAAGCTTACTCATCTCAGTAAATGTATGAATTGTTCAAACAGGAAAAAACAACTCCAAAACATTAAATATCAAGTAAACATAATCGTGCTTTTCTTGGGGATGAAGAGCTTTTGAGATGTTGATGACATGAAACATAACTAAGCATAGTTAATCTCAGCTGCCATTAATCCCAAAGAAATGCTTTTTGCAGAAAATACATTATTACTGCCATGAAATGAAAACAGGAAAAAAGAGGAAGCTCTGAGAAACCTTCTGGCATGGAATATTTTTAAAGTATGATTTGGGTTCATTTGGTTTACACAGGGTGTTCAAGGGCATTAACCTGATGTGTATTAGGCACCTGCATTATTTGTATCATCCCAATGTGTGTTTGCTGTCCAAATTCATTGCAAGATATTTTATTCAGTGACAATTGCTTTTTCAGTCTTTTATTATGGCTAAGTAACAGTGGAAGGGAGAGCCTTTCAGCTTTCCCTCTGTGAGGTCTGTTGGTTTAGAGCATCAGGATTCGTTCCTTACATCCTGAGATTCCCCACCCTCCACGGGCCTGGTGCCCAGCACCCTTGCTCAGCAGTGGCACCAAACACACAGCCCCAGGAACCCAGTGACCTGGTACTGCAAATGTTTAGGTGTGTCCTGGGCTGTAGGAACTGTGCATTCCACAGAGGAATGCCACTCCACGTGAGGAGGATGAAGGAGCCACCCGTGCACGTATTTCTCTTGGAAAGGACAAAGGAGTTTTATTCACAGTATGGGATCAGCAGAGTTATAATTGCAGTCACCTTGTATTCCTGGTACAGAGTCCTGCCTTTATTGCCCCACGAATTCAGATTAGACATTTCCCTTTCACTTTTACCCTATGATTCCTGGTGAACAGAGTGGCTTTCTTGGCTTCTTTCTAAGGGGGTCTCTGGCTCTTTGTCAGTCTCTGTACTGCCTTTGGGGGATTTCCAAGCATCCATTACCCTTCTGTCCATGGATTTATGAAAAAGAGATGTTTCTTCTTGAAGAACCACCGCTCAGTGCTGACTGACCTTTCTTGCAGCTTCTGCTCCTCAGGGATCATTTCACTGCTGGGGTGAGTGGCAGCAACAGTGACAGCTGCAGAAAGGCCTCTGCTAAATTCTTTTCAAAGGGAGGTATTTGGTATTTGTACAAAAAAAAAAAAAAAAAAAAAAAAAAGTTCCACATGCCTTTGGATCTGTTAAGAGAAATTTTAAATCTCTCAATAGTGTTATAATGAAATGTAGTTATCTAGTAATGGATTAATTTTGTGGAAAACTAAAACTGTGTCTTGCTGTGAGCTGCACAATGGGGAGCAGAGGCAGGGCCAGAGGATGAACGCATCAGCTCAGAAGCAGCATGAGCAGCCTTTCAGAGCTGTCCGAGACACAAGCCTTAATCGTCTTCAAAAAAGCTCTGCCTAATGTTATTTTTCCTAGTGTTGTTGCCATGGATGTAAATAGTCAGGCAGTGTAATAGTGCACCACTAATACAGTTTACAATAGCTTGTAGCACAAGTAAGGGTTTGTAGGATCAACTACTGACTCTGAGGGAAAAAACCAGGTCAGAGCAGTGACAGCAGGGAATTTTCAGTCAGGAATCCTGGCTCTGGTCTAATGGTTTGACTGCAGTCTAAGCCTCTTTAGGCATTGTCTCTGTCAGTGCTGAGATTTTGTATATGTGCTTCATAACTTGCTGTAGTTTGCAGGGTTGCCTGGATTGCGTGCTCCAGCCTTGGTAAATCAGTGTATCTCAGCATTCTGAAACCTTGTTATCAAGTGGAATTTCCATTTTTGTTCCAACATTGCTCCTCTTATCCAAATCTTCTAGCCAGGGTATGGAGAGACTTTGCTGGAGTGCACAGCCTTTCTCTGGCAAGGCTTTTTTTGAGGGCCAACAACACACACTGATGTTTCCTCCCTCTGTAGAGTGCAGCATCTTCTTTTGTGGGAGAGGATGAAGAAGCAGAACATGTAGATAGATCTGTTTGGCTTTTAGTTCTTCCACCGATCTGCAAGGCAACTGAGAGAAGTTACTCTAATTTTCCTCTCATATAGTTTATAATCTTTATGCTTCAGTATTCCCATCATTCAAAGAGCAATAATCTGGTTTAGGCTTTGTAAAGGTGAGGGGCTCTGAGATAGGTGTATGGAAAGTACCACTTTGTGTCTCCAAACCCTTGAAATCAGTGAAGATTTCCTTTGCCTTAAATAGACTTTGGATTTGTTCTCTGGAGAGCAAAAATTATTACAAAGATTCATTGTTTTGCCTACTCTGTAGCAACTGAGGCATAAAGCCTTTTCCCAGATGTGTTTGTTTAAAGGCTTTATAAGTTCAGTTAAAAAAATTAACTGAAGTTGTAGTTACTGCTTTTATGCTGATTTTTGTGTATTGGCATTAAAAAATGAAATAATCTAGTACAGAGCCACAGAAAATGCAGAAATGTGTATGAGAGAAGATAAATCCACTTTGGGGGGACACAAAACTGGGATGAGTACAGGAGCGTGTTAGCTTTTGAAGAATTCCCTGACATACTTGAGAAACCCCATGTAATTCCAGGTCATGTGGGAATATTATGATGTTTTATATGTTTAGAGGATCAATTACTGTTCACTGATAATTCTCACTGTGCACTGAAAGAGAAAAACATGAAAAAGGATTGTGCTGTACATCCTTGAAACTGATCTACCACAATCTTTTTTACTGAATACTTGGTTTACATTAGGTGTACAGGTAAGCATGGGTGGAGGGAGAGCATGAGAAACAGAGAATTCACCATGGGAGGCAGGAAGTGGAGGATCCACATGGGTTCACATATTTTTTCATTAGTATCCCCCCAAATCCCACACTGAGAGGAATAACAGGTATTTTGACCTGTATATGTAGTTTATTGTACTATGCTGCATGGCTGTATTTATACTCTGCAGGAAGAAAACTACACCCTAGTAGTTTCTTCTGAGGATTTTGGGGTTTTTTTGCAAGTGTAACCCTTTGCTTTTATTCAAGTAAAATGCAAGGCAAATGCTTATTTTTCTGCCTTTTCAGATCTTGGAAATAATGGTGTATTAAATGTGATTAAGTTGGGAATTACCCTTTAAGCGGGGTCATAATTACTGTAGATTTAGATGGCATATTGTACAAATTGCTGTGTGCTCATAATTACAAATTGAGTTTGTTTCACTCTGGGGTTTTATAAACTTTGTTTTAGCCATTAACACATTAAATAGCAGTGATTTGTGTAAATTACTGGATAAACCAAAATTTCAGTGTTGCATTTAATTATATTTCTGTATTAGAAATAAAATAGGGTTAGCTTTAGCAGGGAGGATTGAATGGTCTGAGGGAGTCATTCACTGCTGAGATATTATAGTTTGAGAGTGCTGTTTGTTGGGCAACTGGCTGGAAACTGCAGTGGTCCCAAGTGAAGGAAGCAGCGGCTGCAGTGAGTGAGCTGCTTGTCACTATAAGCTCTTCCTGTGGTCAGCCAGCCCATTTGCTTCACAATAATTTCCTTCAAACTTCTGGGCTGGTCTGGAGAATGTAAAATCATGCTCTAAAATCTTTCTTTACTGCCTCTTCAGAGAGATTTCCAGTTCCTTCATTTTTGCTTAAGTCAAGTTGATCTAACGGAGCAAAGATCACTTTGTGTTGTGCTGTTAGTTGTGCTCCAAACAAATTGCCAGGAATAAGGATAGTAGGACACGAAAGGTTATTTTTTGATCTCCTTACATTGCACTACATATTTATACCTTAATAATTAATATCTTAGTGGCATCTCTAATGCTAGCTCGGTGTCAAAATAGCAGCAGGAGGACAACAGAGAATATACATCCTACTGGTTCTGCCAAAGCTTCCTATGCAAAGCACAGATCAATAAAGTGCTACAGAAACTTACATTTGGCTCTGTGTTGGCAGAAGAGCCTCTCCTGCCCCTGTCTTCTGGGGCCTGAAACTTCAGCTCTGTGTGTTCAGCACCTCTGCCATCAGGAGGGCAAAGAAACTTAACTGCGTGCCACCAAAAATTGTCCTAAGCAGTTATAGACTTGGAGATCTCTGCTAAATCACCACCTGTCACAGGGTGGATTGTGCAGTGAGGATTACAGTTATTGTTAACTGAGGGAAAATTGAATGTACACTATTGATTATGGTTGAATTTAAATGGTTTTGGAATGTTGAAGCATTCACAAAAAAATCTCTCCAAAAATAACTGCAACAGGCTGCCTCAACGCAGAAACCACAATGTTGTCTACGTATTGCAGCAAGAATTTGTTTTTCTGTATTTAATTCCCCCCGTTGGAATACATAGGAGATCTTAAATGTGTAGATGATTTGGGCATTAAATCTCTACTTTAAATTTTGACTACATATTCAAGCAATAAAATGATCTTACAAAAACTTTGTACCAGAATGGTCCGAACTAAATTGGGAATTCTGGATGCTTGACATTGAGGGGGGAAAGCCATCTGTAACAATTATCCATGCAGTGTTTGGAATGGGATGTGTTTGTATTGCCTCATTATTTGCTGATCTGGCGTGATTGTATCTGTAGAAGGAAGATTGTGTTTGAAGTGGCTTCAGAAAAGCACATTCTTCAGAAAATTCTGTGACTTCTTTTGAGGTCAGAGTTTTCCAGCCGCCCTTTCCAATACGTCTCCTTCACAGCCCACGCTAAAACTGTCTGCACTTGGTTCCTAAATGGAAACTGGTTTCCGAAGGAGAAGTTGACTTTTGGGATCTGCTTGTCTGCTTTGGTTTTGTCTCTGTTTACAAGTAGAGACGAAGCTTGATGCAGGAGGCATTGAGTCAGGATCAGAAAAACCCGGGATTGTCGCGGATCCAAGACGTTCTGCGCGGAAGAGGCTGTCTGGATAACCATTAGATGTTGAAAGCAGGCATGGCAGGGTAAATAGGCTCTGGTTAGAGTCTTGCAGTGACATTCCTATGAAAACAGCCGGTGTAGGTGTGTACTTCCTTAACGTGTTTTGAGTTTCACTGAAGGCTAGTTAAACCCGGGCTCATTGGAATTTATGCCTAACGCTTCCTCAGGAAACTGTGCAAAACGCACACTCCATCCAAATGTTTAAGGGGGGCATAACTAAAATTGCCTCGATTCTTTTTACCCTCCTGAAAGACGCGATCACCCCTCATGGGATGTATAAATACAAGATACGTCGTATGCACAGCTTTGCTCCTGGCACCCTGTTCGCCTGAGCGACATTTTCAGTTCCTGACTAAAGTTCCCCAAACTACAGAGATGGGCCAGCGGAGCTTTGCTGTGTTATTGCAGGGTGTGCCGCTGTGCGGAGGGCGCTGGGAGCCCCCGGGCACGGCGAGGGCCGTGAAGGGACCCCTGGAGATCCGCGGACACTGGAGCCGCCCCGAGGGATCCCCGGGCACGGTGAGGGTCGTGAGGGCTGCTGGCGAGGGGCAGCCCCCGGAGCCGCGCTTTTCCCGGGAATCCCGCCCTCCACGCGTGCGCTCTGCCCGCTTCCCTGCCCCGCCGCCGGCCGAGGGGAGCGGGCGCGGGGCGGGGCGGCCTGAGGGGCGGCTATGGTGGCGCGGAGCTCCCCGCCCGACACTCCGGCCCGGCCATGTGGTGCCTGCACTGCAGCTCGGAGCGGACCCAGTCGCTGCTGGAGCTGGAGCTGGACAGCTGGTGAGCGCTGCCGAGGGGTGCGGGGGTGGCCCCGCGCCGCCGCTGCCGCACAAAGGGCTCCGCGCCGCCGCTGCCCGGGCTCGCTACGGTGCAGTGCGGGAGGATGGGATGGGGGCGTTCGGATGGCACTGGGGGCACCCTTTTGTCCCTGGGGGTTGTCCCTGGGGTCACCCCCGCTGTCCCCGGGGTGTCTCCGGGTCGCGGCGATCGGGAGCTCGTTCCCTGTGTCCCGGCTCGAGAGCGGGACAGGCGGGGGCTCTGTGTGCCCTGCGGGAGCCGAGGGTTGGATCGTCTCCGTGGTTTAACCGCGCCGTGCCTAGCGGTGGGTGACAGGCAGAGCCTGAGTCGGGAGCTGGCTCTGAGCTGGCCTGGCGTGCGCCGCTCCTGACACCGGTGCGTAAACACTGCTTTTCGGGAGAGAGCGAGGAATCACATGATTTGTGTCAAAGCGGTGTGAGTTTTACAGTTTTACTGCAGAGCTCTGGTACGGGCTGTTCCCCGTGTCTGGGGCCGGCCAGAGACCTGGCCTTGTCCTGGCTACATCGGAAGGCGTGTCACACTCAGAGCGGTAAATCAGCATTTGCCACTCGTGCCCTCGGCCAGAAAATAAGATAAAAGAAAAGAAAAGGGAAAAAAAAAAAAAAAAAAAAAAAAAAAAAAAAAAAAAAGTTTAGTTCAAAGGTCTTTAAAAATACAGATACTTGAATAACTGACACAGGAGAGAGTGGGATTTGTCATTTTAACACATACAGTCCCTATTGTAATGATGTTGTTAACTACCAAAGTAATGCATGTCAAAAGTACAGCAACACAGAGCTCTGTTCATGAGCTGCCTGAAAACTTCATGCACAAACGACTTTTTCTGGTGTGATGTTGTGTGTGTATTTATGATAAACTAAAAAAGTTATCCTGCCCTTGCAGTGCACTTGCAAAATGAATTTATCTTGGATGCATCGTGGAAGTTTATTCCACCAAGTAATTCAGCCAAATGTTGAGCTGTTCGACTGTTAAAGGAATATTCAACTTAGCTAAAGATAGAAAACATCTTAAATTGGGTGTGGGCATGTGTGGAAAAATATAAAAGGAGGAAGTGACTGGATGCAGTGTAACTATGTATGAATGCAACAGTTGCTTTTCTAGAAAAGAAAGGCAAAATGTTTTTTGATAAAAGTGTTTCATAGTACAGTTTAGTCATACATTTAATGATCCTTCAGCCCATTTTTTACCCTTAAGGAAAAGAATAATGTAAGTTTCCTTTGTGGAGCTGGTAATGTTTGCATAAGCGATGTTAACTTTGCATGGCCTGCTAAAAACATAATTCATAACAGTTACTTTAGTGACAGATTTGCCTATTACACAGTAACATTCTGTTATTCATCATTGTTTCAGACTTTTTTCCTCCATTTGTACATTGCTGTGCACTTCCTTTCAATTAAACTTGATTATTCTGCCTGATGTGCTAAAAGAGGAATTGCTGAGTACTTAGTTTGGATGGTTGTGTTTAACTGTGTCTATTCTTGTGGCAGTTATCCTTGATATAAACACAGAATTCATTACATCTGTCGAGTGCATTGGGAGAGCTACAGCCACGCTGAATAAAATGACCCATTTTCCATTTTGCTTCTGCTTTTGTACCAGATTTGGTTTTGCTATTGAGATGTCCTGTTCTAGTTCCTGAAAGGTATTGAGAGTACTGTTACAAAGTAGTCAGCTGGGCTTTTTTTCTCCAGGTTAAATAGAAGCTCAGTGCTTGGGTTTGCCATGTTAAGTCATCTGTCATCCATTCTTTTTCCTATTTCTACAAATCCGAAATAATTTATTATCATCTAAGATACTGTAATCCAAGATCTGGATCAGTGAAAACCATAGTACTCTGTGTATCAATAGCATTCAGTTTCTTTGCCCCTTCAGAAGCCCTCTGGGAATCCTGGTGCAGTTAATAAACAACCTGCAGTTCAGTTTCATGGAATAATTTGCAGCTTTCAGGCAAGGAAACCCAGGTATTCAGTTTTTCTCCTGAAAAGTGTAAATACCAAATTGAACAGTAACTCTGATTTGTTGTTGCTGTTGGAGTTGTGTATTGGAAGGGTGCAGGGACTGGATCCAGGGAGTGGCTGCTGGACAAGGAGACCTCTGCTGGAGAAGGCCCCTTCACCAGTGGTTGTTGGGTGTTCCTCTGGAGAAATGGGAAGTGATTTCTTAGGATTTCATGGCCTTACATGGGTTTTCTCACCCTGTGACCATTTCGTGTTTGCAAAATGAAAAATCTTTCAAGAGAATCTTTTCATATGGCTGTAGAAGGTGTTTCTCCCAATACTGGGTCTTCATGAGGAGAACACTTTTCCATTCTTGGAGGCTGGGGTTGTTTCATGCCTCTGAGGGCCTCAAGAGCAGTGCAAGGACTTTGGCTGCAACAACTCCTTTGAAACAACAGCTTGCCTTTATCCTGATGGTGTTTTCCCTGGAGTCTAAAGATGTCAATTCAAGGCTCCAACTCTGTGGAGAGGCAAATCTCACAATGGTGTAGCTGATCAGCACACTTGGGTGATTGCTCTCACACACCTCAAACTGTGCCTGCCCTGAACACCTGTGAGAAGGAGAGGAGTGATAAAAGCTGCCTAGAGGTACTCACTGCTCTGGTGGTGGAGGCATTGTGGACATTACCTGCAGGTGTTCAACAGCTGCTCACATACTTCAGTTGTGTTCCTTGGTGTTTAACACCACTGATGTTCTAAGTCCAGCAAAACCTTGGGACACAAGTACTGGAAGTGAGGAGTTGCTTTCTGAGTGAGCCATGAGGCTTCCAGCTCCTGCAGGATTCTGAGAGGTGAATAGGAGTTTAAGGTACTGTGTTTTTGAATATTGAATTTTTAAATTTGTGAAGCGCCACAGCCTGAGTCTGGGTTGTTGTACCTTTTCATTGCAAGGGTTTACCATAATTCATAAAGGTCTTTCAGGATGCGATTTTTTTGCTCCTTCAGCATTTACATGGTTCTTCCTCTGTTAGATCCAATGGTAATTTTATCATTAATTTCCGAGTCAGACATATTTTAATCACAGCATCTGTCAATCAGTTATTTCTTTTTATGTTTATTTAATAACAGAACTGCAGGAGACCTCAGAAACTGTAATTAAGGTGGAGCCCTGATTGCTCTGTTTGTTACATTAAATTTGTGAGGATGTGCCCCTAAGCCAGACACTGCCTGATCCTCTGAGCAACTGGAATTATGAGGAGGTGGCTCATGAGTTAGGGGGGAAAGTGTGCTGGTGCTTTGCTGTTGTGAACCATGCTTTGTTTGGATGTAATTTGTATTTAAACAGAGTATGGGCCACAAGCCAAATTTGTATTCCTGATTTTGCTGCTTTATTTCTGTTGCCTCAGAAGGCTCTGTAATTACAAAAGCAGAATCAGCTCTGTGTTTGGGGCTAAAAGTTCACTTTTAGTATCCTGTATATTGCCATTTTATGTGTAAAATTATGTAAATGCAGGTTTTGTTTAATTCATGCGTCTTTGTTATGCAAAACCAGTTACTGATCATGGACTTTTTAGCAAGACTTATTAATAAAAAAATATTTTGCTTACATATCCCTTCTTGTGTGTTCTGGGAGTCCATTTGAATTTTGTTTAGGTTTCATTTAGGGTGCAGACAGAGATGTCAGCTTCACTGCACTGCTGTGATTTGACTCCAGGTTTCCAAAGAAGAACAGATGCTGCTTTAATCCACTGTAGCACAAAGACCCAGTATTATGTTAAAGGGGAATGCAAATTTAGCTAAATAAATCCTTTTGCTTCCTTACAATAGACAAAAGACTAGAATCGTTCTCATGAAATTACTGTAGAGATGTCTTTAATAAAAATAAAGTAAAAATGACAAGCTTTGATATGATAAAAAGAGAAAACAAACCATTTTGTCCCTGTGAGAGAAGGAGAAAATTAGAATGATGGCTTTGATAGCCTTTACTACAGGAAATTGATGTATTATATCTGTTAATCAGATTCTTTCAGTAGTTCAGTGTCATCCCAGTTAAACTTGTGCTTATAACCAAAGGACACAATTCCCAGTAGCCTTCTGCTGTGAAAGCACAAACAAAATACCCCAGTTATGACCTGACTTCCATTCACATCAGCAGCTACATGCAGGGCATGGCCATAGAAAAAGAATCCTAAGCTTGTTTTGAGGCATGCATGCATTATTTAGTCCAAAAAAAATCCAGTCACCCCTAAAACTCACCAGGTTAACAAGGATGGATGTGTCATGAACACAGAAAAAGCAAACCAACTTCCTTCTGTTCGTTGATATATCCATGACCTTTCCAGACATCCTCACACAAGGCAAAGGCAGCAAGGATGCAAAGCTGATAGGTTTTCTGTCACAGGGAAAGTTTGCAGCCAGCCCTGACTCTGCACTACAGGAGCATTCACAGTTTGTCTTTAATTTAATTTTCACTCCCCACCTTTATGGCAGAATGGACCCAACTCCATCTCAGATCACACAGAGTTAGAAATGGCAGTGACTGGACTCTGAACTGATTTCACTCCAGTGCAGTGATGCCTGGAGTAGGAATGGTTGTAGGAGAGATCCTTCAGTTGTCCTGGTCAGGTAGGGACCGGCCATGTCAGTGCCTGCACAGAGTTCCAAGGGTACATCCATGGAAGGAATGGATGGTTTAGTTGGAAGCTGTCCTGCCTTTAAAAACAGTACCAGAGTCAGGGTTTCCCTCCTTGTTTGGGGGGTGTGCTCAGGAAGTCATGCTTCAAACGAGAGAGACAGTGGTGTCCCTGATCCAGCTGCAGTTCCCAGGGATCTGAGTACAGAGAACAGGCCTGCATAAATCCATGAACTTCTGGTCGTGTTGCAGCCTAAGAATAGGTTTTCTCTCAATCTGGCATCACTCTGTGCTCTCAGTCAGGAATAAAATTATCTTTATTTCTCTTTCTGTGTGGTTCTTCATTATCGTAATGTGCTGTGAATTGGCTGTTGAATTTCCATTCTAGAGTTGTCTGGGGTGATTCTTATGCTTCAAAGTTACCTTTTTGCAATGTGTTTTATGTTAGATAATCTCTGCCATTCTTGGATTCATGAAAAGAAGTTCATTATTTTTATTTTTATTTTCTTTTCTTGTATTTTACTCTGTGAGTATTGTTTAGAAGATACCAGTGATGTCAAGCATTAGTAGAAACTAGTTTCAAGAAGGAGATGATTTTAATACTCCTAGATTTGAGAAAATGGGACTTTACATCTGATGATTTCCTGTTAATACTAGTTATTAATGCCTTAACAGAGGATTACCTGGACTTAATGGAACTTGTCCCAAATGATGACAATGTGATGCAAACTTGGATTTTTTTTTTTGTTATTAAAAAGTCATTAAGATGTTTTTGATTAGGTTAGCCTAGAAGAAAAGTATTCCAGGTTTTCCTACCACAGCACAGCATGTTACACAGACCATTTCTCACTATCTTTAGTGGAGATTTTTAAAATCTGTCTTTGCACGGTATCACACTTTCATTTCACAAAATGATGACCCTTGTTTTCAGGAATTGGGCTTCTACCCCAGTCCTAAAAGATACTTTTCCATTGTGGAAAGATCTGTGAACTTTGCCGTGATGCAGAGCCTATAGATGACCAAGAGTTACCCAAGTTGTGTGTTTTAAACTCATGTTCTGGCATGGCTGAGCAGCCCACGTGCAGCCCTAGCTAAGCTAAGCTGCATCCCCATCACTGACACTGTCACAGAATATTCTGAGCTGGGGGGCCCACAGGCACCCTCAAATCCAACTCTAAGCAAAAGACAGTGCAGAGTGTGGGTTGTTCTGTGAGCTAGCAGTGCTGGGCAGCTGTGCTGCACCCAAAGGAGGCTGCAACATGCCCTGCACAGCCCAGAAACTCCTCTTCTCTGTGTGTGCAGTAAAAGATTTCCAAGGCAGGAATTGCTACCTGTGTTACTCTTTTATTGTCATCAGTGAGGTGAGTCAGAAGTTCTATTGAAAGCCTACACTTAATTCCTCTCTGACAGAGAAAGAGCCATAAAATGTATAGACTCAGCAAAATGGGGAGGAAATGTAAAAGGAAGGAAGTTTGTGAATGAGAGAAAGCATCTGTCAGCTCTTTAGCTGATTTAGAGGTTATGAGCAATCTTTTGAGGTCTGGTTTCTACAAGAGTAAAGATTCATGTGTGGTATCTTTGCGCATGTCTGCAGATACCTTCTGTGTTTGAACACACTGCCTTGAATCTAGGCATCATCTACAACACTGTCTTTTCCACCAAGCCCCATATTTCCAACAAAAAAATCTCCTGTTATTTGGTTTCCTTTAACACTATGTTCTGTACACTCTGATATAAACCATGGGTATGCAGCAGAGGATAAAATCTCCCTTTTATGAGGATGCCTGTGATTACAGAGAGGTGAGCAGTGCTCCTGTTCCAGAGAGTTACAACACCTCTGCTGGTGTGTGCAGAGTCCTCAAGGCCGGTTCCTGCTCTCTCTGGCTGGGTAACAACACCCCGAGCTTCACTGGGAGCAGAAACAAGTGCTGTGTTCTCATCCTTTTCTTTCCTACCTGCTGAGAGTTTCCCATGCCCATTTGCACTTCAGCATTTCGAAATTACATTTTTTTTCCCGTAGAGAATGCATTTAGGTAGGGTTTCATTCTCTTTTTGCGTTGGTTTTTTTAGACTTGGCACAGCAAAGTTGGCAGTCAAAGTGGAGGGTTTGTGCAGTGATTAAAATGGAATGGGACTTCTATATTTTATATACTTCCAGATTCAGTTAGATCAGTGAGAGGTTTCTCTGATCAGACTTGTAACAGCCCATCCTCCTTTTGGATTGGCTTTTTAAAGTATGTTACTCTGTAATGTTTTGAGTTTTATCTGTAACTACAGAGGGAAGTCAACTTCAAGAAGTTGAAGAGTTCTAATTTTAAAAGAACATAATTTTGGCCAGCTATTTCTTAAATCCTAGAGAGACAGCAAAGTATCTTATGTTTATCAGTGACATCGTTTGAAAGCACATCTCATTAGATAATAGCAATATATTATTAGAAGTTGAAATTAAATCTTTTGGTTGTTCTAAATAGGTCCTTTTGTACAACATTCATTTGCAACAGAAGTTAAAATATGGTCTAAATGAACACACAGTTGTTAGTGCTTTGAGACTTTACTCAATGCAGTGTCCAGTAGAGAAAGATGGTTTTGTTGTCATTTCTGCTGCATGGACCCTCTGCATGATCTTTGTTTATGATGATTCTTAATTTCCCTCACAGACATACTGGGAAAGACTGGTTTGCTCAAAAGTTGTTCCTAGCTCTCTGTACTGTGTAATACTTGTAAGCATTTCAGATAGTGCAGAGGCAAAAACCTTAAAATGAGTCAAGTGATAGGCTTTATCATGTATATTTGATCTAAGATGAGATAGCTTTGTTCTAGGTAGAGAAATTTCAGGGCCTGAAATATTGGCTCATTAAACAGGATTTTGTTAAGCTTCTTCACAGTTTCTATCTGTTTCTATCATATTTCTATCATATATGGAATATAAGAGGGGAAAGAAGAGATTTATCCACTGGGACCCAACTGGGAAGAGGAAATCAATGCTCGTCTCTGACAGAACCTGATTGCCAGCAAGCTGATTTCTCAGCAGCAGTGCCATTTTCTAACCCTTCCAGGGACAGGCTTGACACAACAGCTGAAGAGGTGAAAGAGGAGGATGGCTGGCACAGGACACCAAGGATTCTTGCGTTGTATCGAATGCTGCTTCAGCTGTGCGTGCAAATCAGGGTTTTTCTGCTGCAGACACTGAACCTTCTTTTTTAAACTTAGCAGTGTCTGAAGGGCATGTCATATAGACAGCAGAATGTGTGCTATCTTGTTATCTTCAGAACATGTCATATATAGTGTGGGTTTGCTAAATTAAGAGGATTTCTGCTGCTGAATGGTGTATCTAAATGAATTGTAAATAGCTGAGGTCAAATTCCACTACAGTTGCATTGAGAAACTCCACAAATTTTTCAAGGTAATCATGTTGTGTAAAAGTTTACATAGCAAGGACAGGACAGAGTCTGCACTGGGAAGTAGACCTTCACAGATTTTGTGAAGTGATCCATCTCACAGACACCACAGTTACATTAAAATTGTTAGCTTTAGTCCATGTCAGAAACAATGCATCCTTTTGAAGCATATAGGACATTTTCTGATGTTAATGTGTTTTATGCTAACACATCAAAAAGAAAACTGGCCATAAAAAAAACTTCAAAAATTCGAAAACTTGGGCTGGTTTGAGCCACAAGCCTCAAATTATCATCCCATAGTCATCTTTTAATAATGTCCATTTTTAAAAGAGTTGTTGCTGAATAAACATGTGCTGGGTGATGATTAACAGAGATCGGCAGCGAGCGATGCTGGCTGACTACCTGAGATAGAAGTGAACATCTGTAAGCTGTACCCAGGTTCTGTTGGTTCTGCCAGTCCCCTTGTACTTTTGCTAAATAATGACCATAAAATACAGCTTTGCCTTTAGCAGGGGTTCATGAGGCATTGAATGGTACTGGGGAGGGTTGGTTGGATCCTTCTGAATGTTCTTGTGTCTGATGGCCAATATACTGCCACTGTTTGACAAAGGTGATCTCAGAGCTGGTTGACCTTCCTTGTGATCCTTGGAAGTTGAAGATAGTCTCAAGTAAGCTCTTCCCAAAGGGATATTTGTACTTCTTAGCCCTGTTGTGTTATTGCCTAAAACGAGTGGGTTGTTTTTTCGCTCTATTTCCATCTCGCTGTTGTGCACCTCCATGTCAGAACAGACAGTGCATTCATTCCTGCATTCTGCTTTGGTAGGGGAGAAAATAACCTCCCGTCTTTGGCTCCCTGCTCTCTGCTGCTGCTGCTGGCATCTAAGGGTGTGGGTCAAAATGCCCTTTTTCAAAAAGCGTTTTTGTTAATGCCTTTTATGGGGTTCCTGAGTGAGAATTGCAGCTTGGTGCTGTCCAGGGAGTGGGCACTGTGTGGGTTGTGTTATTTTGGGACCAGGGCTTGGAGCAGGGAGCAGCTGCAGGTTTGCAGGGCACTCGGGGGTACCTGCCTGTGGAGCTCTGCCTTCCCTCAGTGGCTCTCAGACTGTTTAACTCAGGCTGCTATTACTGGCACTCTCACCACAGAATATTACAGAATAAGTGACTGCTTTGTTAGGGTTTGCTTCTGAGACACATGCAAATGGTGTCTGGATTTTTCTTGCAATGATACTTTACTTGAGTCAGATGAATTACCTGGGACATTACTTTGATGTGCATTCAAAGGTTTCTTTTTTTTTTTGAACAGAAACAGATGAATTGAGAGTGCATTGGAAGTAAAACATGTTGGTCAATATTTCTTTTCTGGATCAAAGCTTTTGTCACTGCCTGTGAATGCTGGTGTCCATCATAATGGCTTTGAACTCTTGGCAGGGTGTATTTGAAGGTAGATTAGTTTGTTAATGTTATTGTGCTTATTGAATTTGGGGATTTGTGTAAGTTCTTAATATAATTGACTTCTGTTTACTAGACAGCACAAACCAGACATGGCAATAAAGACTATGTTCTAGTTCAAACTGTACTAATAATAAACTTCTGCTCAAATGTTCTTACTCCAGTGGGGAATATTGTATTGGGGCGTGGAGAAAAATGCTAACCCATGGTTTGTGTGAAGTACATATGGCCAGTTCTGCATTTTGAGAAGTTAATGGAGAACATTTTGTGGGGTGATTTGAGATAATACAATGCACACATCAGAGCTTTAATTAAATGCACCTCCTGATTTATGGCAGAGAGCACCACAGGTACTGAAGCACAAAGCAGCTTTGAAGCAGTGGGGTGTACCCTGTGCCAAAGGAGTGCTCCTGTGAGATGGAGCTGTGTGGGAAGGCTCAGCTCTGGACAGCAGAGTTCTGGTTGCAATTGTCACTTAAAATTATGCATTCAGGTCAGGGCTTCATTGCACTTGTAAAGGCAAAGTTACATGCAAGAAATGAACTTTTGGAGAGGTCTGTTCCTATGTGGAATGCCCACATTTGGCCTAAACATTTTTGCTATTTGAGTGGTTTGTTTCAGCCATCGTGTTGGAAGTGTCTGGCCATACCAGCTGCTGCAGCAGCTGCCATCCTACTTCTCTGATACCCACTTAGTTCCACGGGAGACTTCTGGTCTGCATTCTCTGGGCTAGGTAGAGAATTTGGATCTATTTCAAGTGGAAATCTATAATTAGGAGCTAAGATGACAGTTTGACTGGTTTTAACCTCCACATTTTAAAAGGAGATGGTTGGTGTAAAACAGATGCGTAGCAATTCCTCCTCCCTGGGCATTTGGACCTGTTTATACAGAATATTTATTTTTGAGGCAGACATTTTACTGGAAATGATGTTTATGAAATGAGATTTTAATGCAAAATGCTTCACTCTGTGGTTTGCATTTAAATCCATCTCATAAATCATAAGGCAGAGTCCCAAGAAGGTATCTGGATACTTCAGCTGTGGATATGTTGATGTTTATGGACAGAAAAGTTTCTGGGACCAAGGAGGAAGATAAGTTTGCAGAATTGTTCTGTGAGTAGATGTGACTTAAAGAGAACCAGCTTTACATGCATTTTTCCTGGAGGGAAATAAATTATATGGATCCAGGGAAAAGAAGGCAAGGGAGAGAAGGAGGGATTTGGCTGACGAATTTTATGAAGAACCACTCATGCAAATGCTTCACTGAGGCAATAAATAAAATAAAGTATCAATTCTACATTAAGCCCAATTTGAATTCAGGCTGTGCTGACTACCTGGAGTTTAACTGCTGCTCTAGCACAGCCCTGATTCCAAACCTCCCTGCTTTGCAAAGAACAGAGCCCTTGGATTGTCATGGCCAAGCTGAGTGGCTTGATCATCTTGTGCTGACTAGAATTTTAAGCTGGGTGTGTTTTTGTTGCTGTATTTGTAAGATTTGTGCTGCCTTTCCACAATGTATAAGAACAGAAATTTATTCTGTGTACCCTTGAATTTGTGTTCATGCTTCTAAGGATCGGAAATGCTATGGAAAAATCTTTAAAGATGTAACAGCACAAACTTGTTATGTTGTCATACTTCTCTTTGTGTCCCAAACAATTTTTTAACAGGCTTAATGTAATGTTGATTGGTTCTCAGGCGTGTCCTATCCAGTTGTTAGGGCCTGTTTTCAATTTCATGTCTTTATATTACACTGTTGAAAGTCCATTCTAAAAGAGTGATGAAAATAATACTGATTTCAGAGAATGCTCGTTGCTAAAACAGCTTCTCAAGCATTTGCTCTGTTCTTCTGGGAGTGTATTCTTAGTTCTATTTCAGAATGTTGCATGCAGTTTGGGTTTGGCATTAGCATTATTTAGAAACATGTTTCATTTCTTTGTTCCAAACTAAATCTGCAGCAAACTGGTTTGAGCATTTGGGTGATTTCTGTGAGCATATGTCCCCATTATCTTCATATTTTAGTTCCAAAAATGCACAGGGACACTTGACTGCTCATGAACTGGAGGATTTCTGGGGTGAGAGGCAGCACTGAATCACTCCTTGCATGTGATGTTATTGTTCTATACTTCCCTTTTATATGCACGTAGTTCTCAACATAAGGTTCTCAGGAAGAAAGGGGCTTTCTGCCTTTCTGCTCATCAAATGTCTGTCTTTCGTAGTATAAATTCTCTGACAGATAAATTCTTGTGCCTCTGCTTCCAAATCCTTTGGTCATTTTGCCATTAGTCGGTGGAACAGATAAATCTATACTCATGGAAAAGCTTTGGGTTTGCTCCTTACTGGAATTCAGGTATTTTTCAAGATTTCCATTTTAAGCTCAAATGTTGAAGTTCTCTTATTTTCAAAATTTTATCTTTATTGTGGAGTTTTTTTTGGGTTCTTTTTCCTTTTTCTTTCCTGATAGTTTGGCAAGATTTGAAGGATAAGGAAGGTGTGAATATAAAAAAAGAAAATAAAGAAGAACAGAAGATAGTCAAACATCCTGAATACTATGTTATTGTTTTAAAATATGGCAGTGGTTTTAGTGTGCTGGTGCTAATTACAACATCTTGTGATTAGAAGTAATAATTGAAAGTGCAAAATGAGAGCCAGGGAAGAAAAACCTTCCAGGTGTGTGCTGCTAAAATGCCTTGAGAGGAAATGTTTTGCTCTGGTCATGGCTAACCACACAACTGGAGAGGGAGAGAGGAGACAGAGCTTCTTATTAGGTAGTTCTTGAAATGAGCTAATCCCCTGAACTGTGGGAAATGACTGTAAAATCAGGACCTTTTCCTAGCAACAGCAGCTCCTCCCCTTTTTGTCAGCCTGGATTTTTTTAGACAGTATTACAAGCTGAGGTTTATGCAAGAAGAAATTTTCAGTTTCTGATAAAATGCTGATGCAGTCAGTGCTGGTCACTGTTTCAAAGAATAATATAGTTGTATTAAATTTTTCAATGGCTCTGTTTTAATTTTTTGTTAATGCAAAGCCATATTAGTAATACTAATTATTTTTAAATATTTCATTTTCATTCTTTAGCTGTTCCATTCTCTGCTTCTTTGTAAAATACTTACAAGCAACCTTTCACTTTTTCTGGCTTGGCAGATAATGAACATCTATTTTCTGCTGAAACAGGAGTATAATAAAACAGTTGGACTTCTAGGTTAATTTCAACTGTTTCACATTCTCCTAATATTACACAGTTAGAATATTCAACAGATTGCTGGGCTCACTAGTTATATGCAGTTGCACATTGCAGAGAGATGAACCAAATTAATCCACTAGAGTTTATTTTTTTTTACACAATGAAATTGTCAGTAATTGTACTGGATATATCTGGTAGGTAGCAGATGCCTCAAATTGCAGGCCTATATTAAGAAGCTGATTCTAATTCCAGCTGGGACTTTTAATTAACATTTATTTAATAATAAATATATGTGTATGTAATAAAAGCATAAGTAATAATAATTAACAGTATTACATTGTCTATTTTTGTAGTGTGCTTAATATACTTAATTTCTCATCCATCAGAGAGAGGCAGTGTGTGCAGGGTGTGGAAGTGAAGTAGTGCTGGAGAGGTGTCTCAGCTACTCCCTCAGCCCCAGGGAGACTTCTGGTTCCTGCTGCAAGGCTGCAGCAGAATCCGTGGCATTTCTGAGTGCTGGCCGTTTTAACAAGGTAACCCTGTAACCCTGCAGTGACTGGCTCGTGTTCCCAGGCTGTGTAGGAGTTTCAGAACTGTTGGGCTGGAGCAGCCCCCTCCCATTCCCCAGCACTGCCAAAACCACCCTTGCTGCCCGTGCCAGGTGCCACATGCAGAGGGGTTTAAACCCTCCCTGCCGGGAGCAGAGCACTGCCCAGAGCAGCGGTGTCTGCAGCAGGAGACTGAGAGCAGCAGCACTGTGTCTGTGCTGAGGTCCCGCAGTGACAGCCACAGCCTGTGCCTCACCCTCTGAGGCAGGTCACCTTGTCACGGAGGAGGGCAGGCTGCTGGGGCAGAACCTGCCTTTCCCAACCCAGGCTAGCCAGGGCTGCTCTCCAGGTTGTCCTGCCTTGACACTCAGGGTGACCTGCTCCGTGACCTGCCCAGCACTGAGGTCAGGCTGGCACATCTAAAGTTCCCTAAACTCCCCTTCCCACCCTTCTTACAGATGAGTGGTTTATATTTGATTACCTCCAGTTACCCAGGCCTGCTGGGAAATGACTGGAAGTTCTGCCAGCTCTGTGCTGCTCCCTTCAGTGGAGCTATCCAACTTGTCATCCTTACAGCTTCACACAAGTCATATTTGTTGACACACTTTTCTTCTCCAAACATATGTAAAATAGAAGAAGTAGAAAGCAAGCTGCTTTTCTTTGCCAGTGAAGTTTCGCTTTAATGAAATAATTCATATGGAGCTTCAGCTGCTCCTGGGAGGCCGGGAAGAGCTGAGTGGGGAAAGCCTTAAAGCCTTGTGCACGTGTGTTTGCTTGGAAGGGCTGTTGTGCCTGTTGTAAAAGGTAATTACTTCCATGCTTCAAAGGTCAGGTGGCAGGGAATAGGCCCATAAGCAAAATGAAATCAAGCATTTTGATATAAATGTCAGTCAAGCATCACATTTATATCTGGAAAAAGTACAAAAGGCAAACTAAAAATTAAGAAGAAACCCTTAACTTTAGTCAGAACTCTGGGCAGATGTCCTTCCAACTTCTGATTAGGGCAGTACCCTTTTTGTTGAGGAAAAGGTTAAGGGACCCATCGAAGGTAGTGTTATGAAAATGTCAACAGGAGGTTATAATCAGCCTGGAAGGGTTATTAAATAGTTCACAATGCAAGGCTGAGGAAGGCAGAAAACGTCAACAGAACCTAAGGAGATAATTCCAGCCTTCCTGTTAAAAACAAATTTGCCATGCTTGTATGGAAAGCACTTACAAATAAACTTGCAGCTAGGATGTGATGTCCAAAATAGCACAGCCTCACAGCTGGCAGAACAGAGGAAGGAATTTCAGTGTTTAGAGAGAGAACGTGAAGCAGCTCAGTATCATGTCTTTAATGGATGCTTCAGGGAGAGCGATCTGTTTGTTCTTAGCGGGTGGGTACACAGTTTCAATGTCACCGGCAGAACTCTGGATAGTTTATAATTTTTAAGTTGAAAGCCAGCTGTATCACGGAGGAAAGGGATTAGTTTCCTGTCAGCTTCCTTTTTGGAAAAAGAAATGTGTGCACACTGCAAATATTTCCAGCTTGGGTTAAGTATGTTTGAAAATACCTTTTGGTTGGAGTCATATTTTGATGGGCAAGGAGAGAGGACTTGCTTTCAGTTTTAGATGTCTGTATAGAAGTATTTTGAGAAATCTAAGGGGGCTTTTTTTTTTTTTTTTTTTCCCTTTAAAAAGTACAAACTGTTCAAACTGTGAGAGTTTGGCCGGGGTTAACCCTCAGCTCTTCAGTCGGTGGAGAACATTTTTTCAGAAATTGCTCTGTACTTTTTGAAAGGACAGCTGAGAGGCAACAGGAGGGCTTTAGTTTTTAAATACATACGAATGAAGGAAAAGAATACAGGGTGTGGTAGGAATGTGGAATTTTACTTCTTTGGAGTTTGGATGTACCTTTCCTAAAGCAAAAGGTTGGGGAAATGCTGCAAAAGCTTCTATTGGTACATGTGTGTTTACTGAGTCTTTTGAGGGATTAAAAAAAAAAAGTAAAATTTCATTTTTCTGTCAATCCTCTGGTTCACAGGATGAGACAGACAGTAAATAGTGCTGTGAAACATAAAAAGATGGAAGAGTGAAAGTGCTTATATTGCAATGTGAGAGTGCCCTCCTGCAAATACAACCCAAATACAAATTGCTATTAGTCATCACTACTTCAGAATGCACTAAGGGCTCAGTTTTAAAATGTTTCCTATTGTGTGCAACCCCTTTAATACAAAAAGTCCTTTTCCTTTCCTTTATTCCTTAGCAATAGCAACATTTGTGTGAAAACAAACTAGTTTCTTTGCCAGATAGGTGCCATTGAGCTTTCTTCACCTGAAACCATGTTGCTTTCATTAGCTGGAAACACCATCCCTTGGGATGCTTTACTCCAAAACCTGCCAAAAGTATCCCATGGGAGCAGTGTTTCACTAGCATAGAAAAAAAAAAAGAAAACAAAAAAGGAGAGATTTCTCCTGCAAGTATTTTTTCCCAGCTATAGTTTCTAGAAACATCATAGCTCTGAAGATCCATTAAATCCAAATCTCCATGAAAGTAATCCCTATATGTCAAATTGTAATATAAGGGTAAGAAAACATTGCTTTAATTTGTCAAACCAAAGAAAGACATAAATAAGTCTCTGTCATTTTGAATAGAAAACCTTGGAAATGAGCAGTCTTATAAGAAATTAAAAGTTTTCATTCATTTTACAGAGTAGTTGCCGAGTGACTTGCTCAGGATATTATTAGTAATTAGTGTATAAAGTTAAATAATGCTTGAAACCCTCATTCTCCTGTTTGACTCATGCACTAAAGATGTCACGGGCATGACAGATTGAGCCTTGCAAAAACTGCAGCAAAAACTGCAGCTAAAACCATGGTGTTTGTCATGAAAGCCACATTACCTGTAACACCTGCATGTGAACAACAAGACCTGCTAGATGCCTACACAAGGCGAAACTAAAGCAGAACCGTGCTGTTTGCTGTTGGGAATCTCAGTGTGCTGGACTCACACAGGCTTTTTCTGTTTCTCTCTCTCGTTGTGCAGCGTTGAGGGGGAGGCTCCCAGCAGCGAGACCGGCACGTCCCTGGACAGCCCCTCGGGCTACCCGCCGGGCCCGATCACACACAGCGCGGCGCTGAGCCCCGAGCACTACGAGCACCCCTACGGGCTGTACCCCATCGCGCCGGGCCAGCAGCGAGCGCGCCGGCCCAAGCTTCAGCACTCCGCGTCCATCCTGCGCAAGCAGGCCGAGGAGGAAGCCATCAAACGGTCCAGATCGCTTTCGGAGAGCTATGAACTCTCTTCAGACCTACAGGATAAGCAGGTATTTGAGCTCTGGTACCTCGTTTGTGTCTGTGAATTGGGAAAAGTCTTTTCTGGCATCACTGCAGTTGGGACTTTCAATTCTGTTATTCTTTGTCCTGTACGTCTTCCCCACCTCCTGGAGAAAAGTGTAAAAGATAGGTTAATACTGTTAAAAGTAAAGACAGTTCTTGGAACTGACATGTTACGCTCCAGGAGCATACTAGAATGTAATCATGCAAAATATTTTTCTAAGAAAAGGAGTAATTTTGAAACCTGGGTGCTTTTGTTGTCACAGAAAGGAAGGAAGAACTTATTGCAGCTGATATTCTCTTATATCTGTGAGGTGAATGAATATATTTTTGTATTTTATGGTGGAATTTGCAGATGACTATTCCATTCATTATTGGAGTTTTGAGTTTTTACTTTCAAAACCAATACGTGTGAAGTACAGTAAGGCTGTTAGGAGAGTCAAATGCTTTTGTGAAGCTTTCCCCTTGTCCCGAGCTGCCTGAAGTGATGAGGATTCATGTGTTCTGCGGCAGGTGGAGATGCTAGAACGGAAGTATGGGGGCCGGCTGATCACCAGACATGCTGCGCGCACCATCCAGACCGCCTTCCGCCAGTATCAGATGAACAAGAACTTTGAGCGCCTGCGCAGCTCTATGTCCGAGAATCGCATGTCAAGGCGCATCGTCCTGTCCAATATGAGAATGCAGTTTTCCTTTGAAGGACCTGAGAAAGTCCACAGCTCCTACTTTGAAGGGAAGCAAGTTTCTGTTACAAATGATGGGTCAAAGCTGGGCTCCCTGGTACCGTCAGAGTGCGATGAGCTCGGGGAGACTGCTACCATGAAGTCCCCGGCAGCATCCACTGATTTCACTGATGCTATAACAGAACTGGAGGATGCTTTTTCCAGGCAGGTGAAATCCCTGGCGGAATCCATTGACGACGCGCTGAACTGCCGCAGTCTGCATTCGGATGAGATCCAGAGTGCAGAGCAGGTCAGGAGCCGGGAAATGGAGAGGGAGAGCTGTGCCCCGAGCAAACCAGCAATCCACAACGTGGATCACAGGAAGCTGGATGAGATGACGGCGTCCTACAGCGATGTCACGTTGTACATTGACGAGGAGGAGCTGTCCCCACCCCTGCCACTCTCCCAGTCTGTGGACAGACCGTCCAGCACGGAGTCGGACTTGAGGCTCCGCTCCGTGAACTCTTCCCAAGAGTACTGGTCCATGACCCACAAAGATGATAAGATAGACACTGATACGAGCTGCAGGAGTACGCCATCACTGGAATGTCAGGAGCAGAGGATGAGGATGGATCACCTCCCTCTGCTCACTATCGAGCCGCCCAGTGACAGTTCCGTGGACTTGAGCGACCGCTCGGAGAGGGGCTCGCTAAAGAGACAGAACGCGTACGACCGAGGCGTCACCAGCCAGCAAGGCAGCCCTAAACATATCCCTCACAGCATTCCTGCCAAGATCATCACCCGGGAGGAGCAGGAGGCCAGGCACAGGGCCAGGCCCATGGACAGTCACTTGGCCATCAATGGCACAGCAAACAGGCAAAGCAAGTCAGAGTCTGATTACTCTGATGGAGACAACGACAGCATCAACAGCACTTCCAACTCCAATGACACAATAAATTGCAGCTCAGAATCCTCTTCTAGGGACAGCCTAAGGGAGCAAACCTTGAGCAAGCAAACCTACCACAAAGAGACTCGCAACAGCTGGGATTCTCCTGCCTTCAGTAATGATGTTATCAGGAAACGTCATTATAGGATTGGGCTGAATCTCTTTAACAAGTAAGTACAGCAGTTCCTGCCTTCCTCTGTGTCACTGAGAATGAGCCAGAATATTTTTCTTGTATCAGGTAAGGCAAGGTTGGTGTCTGGTACCGACCTTTCAGTGAACAAACAAGGTGCTTGTGGTGACTGTTCACGTTCAAGTTTAAGTTGATGTCTTCACAGTTTAATAGCTTCAGGAAAAAAGAAAAAATATAATTAAGTGTATAGGAATGGTAGTAAATTATTGAAGATTAATCCAGCTCCTTTCTTGGGTGTTATGGTTTGTCGCTGGCATAAGGTTAGTGCTCTCATGAAGATATACTGTTCTTGGTGTTTGTTGTGAAATGTGACTAAAAACAGAGTAAAATAGTTTCTAATTTAGAAACAAAAGGAAAGAAGAACTTTATTTCCTTATAATATGTGAAGAAGATACAGAGAGAAGAGGATGAAAATTTTAAAAAACACTCTTTCTCTCCCCCCACCTAAGTTCTCAACACAGTAAAACAAACTAAAAATTCCTAGTTAAGTTACTACTTTTCAGATAATTAATCTTCAGTCTATTACTACTCTTCTGATAATCAGTACTCAGTTCATCAAGGAGAGATAGGAGTCTTTCTTGCACTATATCGTGACCTCTTCTTCTATGTCCAGTGCTCTCACTACTGTGCATGGACCAGAACTGTTTCTAGGGTTTCTTTTTTTTAAAGGTGTTTTGGTCAGTTCTGAAAAATGATAGCCTCTCAAATCTTGGGACACCAGTTCCCCCCCCAGTTTCACTCCCTGGGGCCGAGGGGCCTTGAGAACAGAGATCTTCTCATCTCTGTTCACACTACTCTTCTACTGTCCACTCTTGGCTCCAAGCCAATGCCTCTCCCCAGATGCAGTCTCTGCGTTACAGAAAAGAAATGAGTCCGTCCATGGCTATACAAGAAAAGTCCAGCCAAAGGCCACTCCATCATCTCCTCCCACCTAGGATTCTTTTCAGCATTCTCTGACAATCTTCTACTTGCACGAACTTTCATCACCTTTGCTCAGTTCTCTATCTTCCTTCTTCAGATTCAGGAGGATTAGCATTTATAAAGTTTCCATCATTTACAAAAAGGGTTAAAACCTTGGACTGTGCCTGCCCAGAACTCCCATGGCATCTTCTTGCGCTACCCCCTCCTTATTCTTTTGGCCGTGCTGCCCGGCTGCCGATACCAAATTTCAAGGTGGCACAGACACAGTCTCTCTCTCTCTCTCTCTCTCTCTCTCTCTCTCTCTCTCTCTCCAGAGGGGGGAAGGAGGCTGCCTGATGCCTCTCAAGGCTCTTGCACTCTCTCCACCCTTCCATCCTGCAGGATCTTCCTCTCCCCTCTCTGCCCAAGGCTCCTACCTCGCCCAGGCCGCATGGCTTCCCCTGCCCGCCCAGCTGGGCAGGGGAGATCCGCCCGTCCTCAGGGAGTGGAACCAAGAGAGCGTTCTCCTGGGAGCCCTCTGCTTTGAACCCCCTGTGTTCTCAGAGGGGAGTCTTGTCCTCAGTGGCCACACCAGGTGCCAATATTCAAACCTGAGCACTCACTGGTTTGACCACTGAATCAAAAAAAAACTCACTTCCTTTTCAAACCACCACATTGGGGAAAAATACGGTGGCTTGATCCTGATCCATTTTTCAGTGTTATGTTATAAAAAATTCCAATTTCTTCCTGCCCTAATCATGCAGGTGGTGTAAAACTCATCAGATGGGAATTAGAAACAGCATGCAGCATATGATGAGTTTCCTGTTTAACAGTGGCAGGGCCTGGAATTTGTTCAGTAGATTTCATTAAAACTGTGGTGCTAAGAGCCAATGCACTGAATATTTTTTTATACCTAATGAATGTTTATTATTTATCATAAAACTTTCTCAAAATTTGTATTTCTGCCTGTGACTGGTAGTTTTCCTGTGTTTTCCCTGTGGCTTGAGTGATTTCAGGCCTCCTTTTCACGTAGCAGTGCTTTGATGTGTTTGGATTGATAGGTTGGTGGTTCCTCATGTATTTGTTGTAACATTGGAGGCAATTAAAGTTTTTTGGTGCCATCGCATGAGCTGTGCATTACAGTCCCAAGCTTGGCTGTAAACACTTTCAGGTTTAGCTTTTAACCTTTGTGAAAATGCCTTTCTGGGAGCTTCCAGCCAGTTGGAATTATACAAGTTGTAGGATTGCTGCTTGTGAAGTTGAATGGGTAGGAAAATACATCAATTAGTTCTTTCTTGGAAGATTTAAAAATAACATCCTTGGCAGAGTGGGTGGGGAGGAAGGTGGTGTTGTTGGCTGACATTTAACACTTGGTGTTTGCCTGGGTTTTGCACGGCAATTAAGCTTCAAGCAGTCAGTGCTCAGTGAGCCTCAGGCTTGATAAGAGCCTTCTGAGTCATTTGCAAAAGGGTGTAGTGAAAAAGTGCTCAGGCAGCCGTCAGGGGTGAATGAGAACATTGGAAGCTGTCAGGTGCTGCTGGTGACACATAAGTAGGAGGCTGAAAGTGAAAAATAAACGTCAGGAACAGACAAGAATAGAGACAGTTTTTTGAAACAGATCGAAGTGACCTTGCTGCGTGGACTTGCACAGAGATAAACCTGGTTTTTGTATTGCTGTGAGGTGATGTGCAGCTCCTCAGCAGTGAGTGCTGCAGAACAGGACTGTGCAGAACTCCAGGCAGCACCTCTGAGTGGCATCTTTTGCTCCGTGTGATTTCCCCACTGCATTTTACCTCCAGCATTGAAAGTGAACTGAAGATAGTCATTACTATCTGCTGAGTCAATGTGATTCTATTGATTCATCAGACAGTCCCCAAATATCTCATATATCCCACATGTCTTGGGTTTTGATTGTTCTGAGGACTGTGACATTTTCGTTGATGTGCAGTGTCAGGTATTGGACTATCATAGAGTGTGATGGTGTCTAAGTCTGTAAATTCTTTTGAAAAGGGAGCTGGAAGGCCTTCAAAGCTTTATTCTTATGAAAGCTCAGGACTCTTTAGAGAGTGCATCAGGTGGGACTGCAAATTGCATCTTGAGGTGAATGGTCAGGTCAATGCAGCAGTCACTTCACTGTCTTTTCACCACATTATCTTCACAACACATTTATGATCATAAAACAAGGGAGCAGTGGGAGTGTTGGCAGCAGCCCCTGGGAGGATGTGTGCTCCACCCAGGCGGAAGCACTGAAAGAAGGGGCTTTGAACTTACCAAGTATAAGAAGGCAAGCTTTTTTCCAAATGTCTGCATCTAGCAGAGGAAATTTTAGGGATGTCTTTTACAAGGAGCTCAGGTAAATTTCACCGTGTCTTTGAAATCTTCCTTGCAAATTAAGATCCTTAATTAACAAATGTCCTTTCTTTGTGGTACATGAAGCTTGGCTGAGATGCAAAGAATTAAAAACCTTAAAGAAGTGCATGAATTGTAGCAAATACTTCTGCTTTGTTCAGTAGAAGTGCTATAGGGATGAAGATTTTAAAAGCATGGAAAGTCACTATCATTGCAATTGAAATTTCAATTTTTAGCTTTTCTGACTTTCCTATTTTAATAACGATTTTCAGAAGCCAAAGTGCAGTTTTGTTATCAGAGACTCTTTGTTAGGGTAGGCAGTTATGGGTGGGGTAAACGTTGAACACAGCTGGCGGTCCAGTTCACTTAATCACTGATAGATGCAAAACTGATAGATGCAAAACATCAGTAGCACAAAGCTCCCTGGAGAATGGAGAATATAGGACATTGGGAAAAAATTATATATAATTGAAAATCACTTTTCTGGGAGTTGTATTAGAAGGTGTCCTGCCCGTGGCAGAGGGTTTGGAGTAAATCATCTTTAGGATTCCTCACAGCCCAAACCATTCTGTGACTGGATGATTATCACTTGATCATGGAATTTCTTTTCAAACTATAACTTGACCTTCACTTTGGAACCTTAGTGTTGATTAAAACAGTGCACTTTTCGAAAATTATTTGTAGCAGCCAGTAAGCTAGAAGGTAAAGTATCCCCCAAAATGGAATGATTTCTGCCATTGCAGCTGAGTAACAGCTTCTGTGCCTTGCAGTGGCTCTGAATGGCAGCAGTGATTCCCGCGGGCAGTGGGCTGGCAGTGTGTGTCCCCATTCATTCCTCCCCGAAGGAAGGGCTGCAGGTGCATGCCCCGAGGGCAGCAGCTCCCAGGGAGCCCTGGGCAGGCCAGCTGTGTTGAATTAGGCATTTTCTTTAGTGGAGCTGGAAAGGGATGTGGACTGGGAGAATCGCACTAGAAACCATTCCTCCCTCACAGGCAGAAGGAAAACACTACCTAGAAAGGTTTATTTTGCAGGCTGCAAATCCTGCCAATGCAAATCCAGCCCTCGAGACTGGTTTGCTTATAAACAAGGCTTCAAGAGGCCTTTTGACTGATGCTTTAAAAAAGAAAACAAGGAGAAAAAAATGAAAAAAGAGCTGTGATTTCATTCTCCTGTTTGTTTTGACTGCAGGCTGGAAATACCAGGTTTACCAGTTATTGCACCCCATTCTGGTAGGATTTTCAGGTTCCATCCTGCTACTGATGCACTGATGGTTCTGCGAGATTAACTAGAACTAAGTGTTTGACCTCAGCAGAGTGAGGAGACGTGTCCTGCCCGCGGGTCAGCAGTGCAGGGCTGCCATTCTGGGCACGCGGATTGCCACAGAGCCTTGTGCCACCGGGGGGAACAACAGCCCTGGGTCCCTGCCAAGCGTTTGTGGCTGCCAGGTGTTTGCTCTAACACTGCCCAGGGTTACCGCAGTGACACACCCTACAGGGACAGGGCAGGGACAGGGACAGGGCAGGGCAGGGCCTGCTCAGCACTCCCGGGCACAAACACCTTCTGTGCTAACAAAACACTGTCAGCAAAACAAGGACAGCATCAGAGTGGTTTGGAAACTTGTTGCAGCTTTGCCTGGTGCTCCAGAAGTTGGGAGATAAGGGTTGGCACTGCTCAGACCCAGTTTTTAATCTCGCAGAGCCTGGAGTCATGTTTAGTGTCTCCTTGGGGATGTCAGCTGTTGGAAGGCACTGTAAACGGTCCTCCCATCTGGCAGGGTTCCTGTGGCAGTGTGTTCCTTGCCATGGAAGCCAGTCTTGCTGGTGCTGGTCGCTGACATTGCTGGTGAGGAGAGGCTGCAAAGTGCAGCTCCGGCTGTTTCAGTGCTCTAAGCTTGATTCCGGGGCACAGTTTGGGCTTTACATCCTAATCCTACATGTGCATCTTGGGGGTACATGGACGTGGCACCATTTTACAGTGCTAGAACACAGCCTGGGCCAGCAATAATTTGCAATAGATTTTCCCGGATGCCTTTAAAACCCCACCTCCCTTTTTTTGTCCTCTTTTCCCCTCTGGAAAGGGTAGTGACAGATGGAGAACTGTTCCCCACGTGTCCTCACTGCATTACAACGCTCTGTGCTGAAGAATTTGCCATAGCTTCTTTTATAAGGGACCATTATCAAGGTTCCTGTCAAGGAATTATCAAGATTCCATTATCAAGATTCCAAAGTTCTCCCAAAGGATTTATTGACAGAGA
This sequence comes from Sitta carolinensis, assembly GCA_032173965.1. Classification (NCBI taxonomy): domain Eukaryota; kingdom Metazoa; phylum Chordata; class Aves; order Passeriformes; family Sittidae; genus Sitta; species Sitta carolinensis. Next base: position 2,534,701 of record CM063293.1, read on the forward strand.
TAAAAAGGCTTGAGTATCTGTTTGCAATATGCAATGATTTATCATCTTAAGCCCTGAAAGCCCTACTGGCTTCCTTTATTGCACGATTGGGATGATTTTATTCCAATTTAAAACCCACTGTTGATATGAATTGGATACTAATTCCAGGAGCAGACTTTTCCTAACATTTCTAGATTCCCTGGAATATTAATTTAGGAAGCTTTTTATTTTACTAAGCAGATATGAGAGGAACTTGCCGAGTGCTGGTAGGATTATACCAAAGACAATATTACAAAGTACAGTTTCTAGATAAATTCTTGTTGGAAATCTGAGGCACACAATAATTATATTTGTGAGAAGGCACATCTTTCATTTTCCATGAAAGCAGCTTTAATTGTTCAACAGAAGTATACGGTTTCCATCATTTTCCCTCCAGGCAGAGGCTGAAGGTAATTTAGATCTCAGAAAGTGCTGCAAGCTTGGTTTCTCTTTGGAATCCTTAAAAGTTACCAAATATTACTTACGTGGTTTTTAAAAAATAATTTTGCAAGTTGCAAATTTTGCGACTTCTGTAATAAGTGCACTAATCTGGTGTTCTCAATTTACACCCATCATACTCGCAATGAATTTCAGTTCAGATGATTCGGAATTGCTTAAAGTCAGCCTCATGACATCCATTCAGCATCCTATCTGCTCTCTAAACATGTGCTTTCAGACTGTCCTCCTTTCAATTTGACTTTGAAAGCTTATTTGAAACATTTCTAATGATTTTAATCTGTATATACAGATTGAGTAGGAGGGAGAAGGCATAAATCAAACTGAGTTGCTTCTCTTTACCTTTGAACCAAATCTTTTATTTTGCCAGCTGATCCCTAATATCTTCAATTATTTTTTTGAATGATTTGATAGAAAGAGGAATGGGGAGAGAAGAGGCTTGGCCAGGATTTCACAACAGAGCCATTTGCTGTCCTCGTGTGTGTGCTGAGAGGGACTTTACTGCTGTTGCAACATCTGGACTGCAGATTATTCAGGCGCAGACGGTTCCAACAAAAATTAAAATCAAAGCGCTCCATGTAACTTGTCCTCTAACATGCCGAGCAGTTAGTAAGAGGAGAAGAATGTTCTTAGTATGACTCTCATTATTTCTGAAAACATTTAGCCCTAAGTGAGAACACCCAAAGAAAAAAAAAAAAAAAAAAAAAAAGCTTTGTGTGTTTTGCTTTGTTCTGTGTATGTTTTATCTTTTCTCCCGGAGGAGCCGTTTTTCCTCCTTTTTTTTCCAAAACAAGTGCTTTGATTAGCATAAATCATATCCCATCCAAACCAGCTGAAATGTAGAACCAATAGTAAATTGAAGCGCTGGGTTCAAATATGGGCACGGGGATTCCTTTTATTGCCATTAAAAGGCAATATAAGCTTTCCCAAATGTTGGAAGCAAATGTGGCTTTGCTGGAAGCAGCAATAGCCGAGTGTGAGTGGCCCTGGCTTCCTGCAAGAGCCATTACCTCATCCCTGCCTCCAGCTCCGGCTGCCCTTAAGCATTCCGGGCACACTCCCGCCTCCCTGCTACGTGCCAGGAATGGGAGCTGAGCTCTGCCAGTGCCTGCGTGCCTCCCGATGGCAAACGAGCCACGAACGGGGGAATTTCATTAGCTGAGCAGCTCCCCGGCACTCCGGGTGTCAGAATTGGAATTCCTTCTGCCCGAAAATCTCCAGAGTTCAAATTTTGAGAGTGACTAATGTGACCAGCTTCCTTTGCGGGAATGCAGGGGACAGTTGGAAAAGAGACCTGGGAAGGCTGTGTAGAAAAAAGAGTTAAGGAAAAGGGAAGATCCCATCAACTCTTTTCTTGTATCTACCAACTGAATTGAGGTTTTGTAGGTTGTAAATGGCAAATCAGGAGATCTTTAAACTGTACTTGCTCCAAAGGTGTCCCTTTCAAAGAGAATGTGACTGTCAGAGTTTCCCATTTTCGCTCAGCAGAGTTGCAAAACCTTAGGCCGAAGTGCTTCTGCTTGGTGTAACTGCCATGAGGGTGTGGAAAGAGGATTTAGGGCAGGGACACGAGAAGACATAAAGACAGGGTCTGTTCCTTAATTTAAAGGACACAGTCATCCTAAAGTGTCGTTCCTGACAACACTTGCATAAACATGAGGGCAATACTCAGCACTGGCACACGGTTCTGAGAGAGGCAGCCAGTTTTCCATATGTCTCGTCCCAAAGTGGAGTGTGCTTTGCTCTGCAGGCAGCTACAAACTCCTGTCCCTGCTCGCTGAGAAATGCAGTGGGGTCAGAGGAGGTGAGAACAACCTCGTGGAATGTTTTGGTCTGTTAATTTAACTAAAATATTTCCTTCTTATTGCCTTCTTTCATGTGAGGAAGGAAGGAGTGGGGGTGACAAAAAGGCGGGCTGCCCACTGCCAAGAGAGGGAATAATGAGGAGGTAGGAAATGCTCTGGCAGGATGACTCAGGGCTGTTTTCACTAGCAAGGGCATGTCCAAGTGCTTGGGGTGTGCCTCGTGTGCCTCTCCACTGTGCTGCCTGCTCTGTTCCTCAGGAATGATGCTTCTTATACAGGAAAGTCCTTTTTTGGAAATAGCTGTAAACTCTGTTTTCCCTCCTTTATTAGAATGAGCTAGACTTTCTGCTCCGGGGCCTTTAGGTGCCTTTGATACACTTTTTACTTTTTTATACACTTTTTACCCTTTTATAATCAGATTTGATTCAGGCAACACTTTTCAGACCAACCTAAACATCCAGTAGCAGTAATAATGTTCAATGTAAAATTTCCTAGCACCTTGTTAGGAAATGATGCCATGAAGAAACTGGCAGGTCAGGCAGAAAGTAATGGTAGAACCACATAGGTCAGTTGCCCAGTTTAATGAAAATACACATCTAAAGAGTTTCCTCTCTTTATTTTGCTCCCCCACCAAACAGAACCGGGCACTGAGATCACTTCCTGGTGAATTCTTTCCTTAGTGGCATGAGTAGAAATTAACTTTTTGTGTTCACAAAAAAGAGGTTACTCCAGGTAATTTGGTGAGATTGCAAGTGTGCCCTAACCTTCCCGTCTGTGGTGGGAGGTGTTGAATAAACTTTAGAGAATTAATATCCTAATGTGGGAGAAATCATCAACACTAGGAGCAAACTGTTGTGCTCCTCCCCAAATCATGGGAATAAGTATCTCCCCATTTCCATGAGATGCAGGGGGGAGAAATGTGCTCTTTCCTGGCTTGTTTTCCTGACCCAGGGATGTTTACTTCTAATTACCAGAGGATGCAATTTACAGACAGTTTTTCTTTCTCTTCACTGAAGTGTTGTGCAATCAAGAAAAGCACAGCTCAGGCTTCCCACTCAGTTTCTCTCATCTTCCTCCTCTCAATCCCCTTTTGCCTTGCCATGGAGTGGCATGAACTCTGGAGTGAACTCCAGACAAGTTGTTTTGGTGCTACTTTAGGTAGTATTTTAAGGATATTGGGTTTTTAAAAGGCTATTGGTTTTAAGGACATTGATTTATTTCTTCAGAAGGTTTAAAATAGACCTAGGGATTCTCTTGGCTTCACTGCAGCAGCAGTGGGCTCTTCAGCAAAAGCAAAGCAAGAAATACAACCACAGAAACAAAACTGAGCTGTGTGCCAGACTAAGGAGAATGTTCAACCAGCTTGTTATTGACAGCTTGGTTATTTAAAAAATATTTTAACTTCTTAAATGACTCTAAGAAAAGTCTTAGGTTCTTGCTTTAAAAAAGCTATCCCTGTTTTTTAATGTTGAAGTAATGCTTATTTTTGTGACAACTGTAAATATTTTCAAAATGAGATCACTGGTATCAAAGGCAAGCAAGAGTATTATTTTTTTCTTTTTTTACAGAGGGCTGGCATCATATCTGCATTAAACTCTTTACCCCTCACATGAAAAGATTTCTTTGGCAGCTGTATGTTTGTGAAGTGTTCTTGCTTGCAGTGGGTCTCTAAGAAATTTTTGTACTTCTGGTTTGCTCATTTTCAAACTGTCTCAGTTTCCCTGTAGCAGAGACAAGGAACCAACAAACATAGATGTGCCTTCAGAAATCCTGGAGTTCCAGAAGTTTCACCAGGCTTCAGTCAGGCTGGCTTTGTCCCCTTGCCTCAGTCAGCTGTTAGAGCAGTGTGCTTGTGGTTATTTCCACTGTTAATGAATCCTTGCTTTAATTCAGGTGATACTTTTGGCATTGCTGGGTATTGGAAATGTCCCGTGCTCGTCTGTTAATTGATGCTCTCATTTTACAGCTCTCTTATTATCTGAGCTGTAAAAGGAAATACAAAGATTTCATGTGGTTTGGGGTGTTTGTAGGCTTTACATGTTTAGCAAGTCAGGGATGGGCAAGGCTGTTTTCACCTTTGTGCTGTGGTTTTGTGTCAGGTTTCTTTTTTGAGGCAGTGCTTGTTAGTTGTTCTCTCCTCTTGGGTTCTGTGGACACATGCACTTTATCCACACTCTGGCTTGCATACTACAAATGATGGTGCAGCTGTGGAGAGAGCTTAACTGGATTAAAAAAAAACAAAAACCCAGTCCAAACCAAGCCAAGCCAAACCACACTGCCAAAAACACCCACCAAAAACCCAAAACATAAAACAGCAACAACAAAAAAAGAAACAAAAAAGAAATCCAAAACCCACAAAACACCTTTTTGTCCTAGCTCAGTTTGTCAGGAAGCCCCAAATCAGTGATAGGAAGGGAGAAGGGACTGCTGGCAGTGCCACTGGAGTGCTCACCCAGCTCAGCACTGGGGTTTACTGGGTTTGTCCTGCACCAGGACGGGCTGCACCAGTAAACCCAGGAGGTAACAGGGCATGCTAAGCCTGTGCTAATCCATTTTCCCATCCAGAATCCAACTAAAAGCTTTTCCTCTACCAAATTAATTTTCAGGATCACTGCAGTGTTTCTGTAAAATCAATATTTCCTAAAAGTTTAAAGATAACAGTTTGGATATGTTTAGGAAGTTTGTTTGTTTTACCCTTCCCTTCTTCAAAGGAGGAGCTGTCTCTGCCTGGCTTTCCTGCCTTCTCTAACTCTGGCAGGTCTTGAGCACTTCTGGATATGGCCAGTACTCTAAGAAATGAGCTTATTAAAATACACTGGCTTGATCTGTTATTTTTGAAGTTTGCATTAATCCCTCTATCAGTTTTTTTCCCTTACAAGTCACTTGAAGCCACCCTAAGTATCTTGTTATGAATCAGTTTCTGGCAAGATCCTTAGTCCTTTAATCAACCTCTGAGAATCTTATGTAAATAATTTTGCACATCTTTTGGTGTTGTTTTTTTCTTCTTCTTCTAGTAGATCCTTGTGATTTTCTTTTGGTTGTTTCATTTTAAGTTGTTTTGTTGGGGGATTTTTTTTGGGACAAGACATTTTTAAACTTATTTTGGAAGCAACCTTGTAAATATCAAAAGTTCTCTAAATAAGTACATCATCAGCTATGCAAGGTGCTAACGTTAGAGGGTTTATTTTGATATTTGTTAATGTATTCAAATCTGAAAATAACTGCTCTGCTTCTGTTGCTTCCTCCATGCTATTTATAGATTTCTTATCTTGTCTGTTATTGGTCTGTGTAATTAACAAGCCATCAGTGGGAATTTTCCTAATCACAAAAGACTCTTAGTTGTAAGTACAGAATGCTCTGTGAGCAGACAGAAATGAGGATAACTTATCCAGGTTTCCTATCCCATGTTCTATCCTGACCCTTGCATGTCCCAGTCCCTTCTGCATCCAGTCAAACACTTAGAAAAAGTCAGGGTTTGGTGAAAAGGAAAGTTTGTTCCATTTAAAACAGCTGGGTTTGCCAGCAGAGAATCCCTGGCTGCTTGTGTCATTCAAACCTGCCCTCCCCAAAGCCTGACAGATACCTGGTGTGGAAAAACACCTTAGCAAGGAGCAAATAGGTTTTGGTGGTTTCTGGAGGTCAACACCACAACCTTCACATCCCCTCGGTCTAAAGGAGCAACTCCTTTAGACTTGGTGGTACTTGAAATTTCGATGTTGGAGATGACTTAAACTTCCATTATCCGATTTAGTTCTTCAGTGTTTCTGACTTTGAAAGGAGACAAAATGCTGCTTATGTTAAAGGCAGAAAGGGGAAGCTCCCTTGAGTACATTTTTCTCTGAACCTATTGTTAACTTCACTTTTGAAGTAAAATTTCCTTGGAACACTCTGGAAGAGTCATCATGTTCTAGTAAGTACTTTTCCTGGTTAATAAGATAATGTCCCACCGGTGGGAGGTGGGAAGGAGCTTAAAAGACAATAAACCCATGGGCCTGCCTTGCTTACCAGGTGATTAATCAAACAGGGAAGGAACAGCTTTCATTCTTAGAGCTTGGAGGTTCAGGTGTTATTTTCATGTTATTGCTGCCAGGTTACAGCTTTTGTAACAAACTGGACTGCTTTTAAATAATCCTAGACTGCTTTCAAATAATTCCAGACTGTAAAACTCACTGATATTTCACTCTAGCATGAGAAGAGTATCGATAGGAAAATCCACTGTTTTGTAAATAGATTTTTAACTGTTTTGGACACTCACCTCGCCTGGTTTGAACGGTGTTTGAATCAAGTGACTTCATATTACCAAACCAGAGGCAAAGGTGAAAAAGCAGACCCTGACTTATGCAATAGTATACAACCAGAGAGGGGCTGATGAAAAATTTAAAAAAAACATATTTGTGATGATTTTAAATGCTCAGGCTTATTTTAGTACTGTAAGTAATCATCCAGCCCTTTCTATCTGTCAGGTAAAGGTGATTTTTGGATTAAGCAGCTGGGTTTGAGTGCTGTTTTCTGCTTTGACAGTGACAGGAGAGGAGCTCTCCTGGGTTTGTATCACCCAGAATTTACTGGACAAATGTAGCTCACTAACAAGGGGGATGGAGAAAACTATTCCTGTTTTTGTTGGATGCTGTGAATTTAAATTTAGAAAGATTAAGGATTATGAAATACAGTTAAAAAGCATATGAACACAGCAATTACATTACTTAGAGAAAAGGGACTTTTTAGTATGAAAGAGATTAATTTTAGAAGATGACCGTGTGTATAATCTTATTTCAGATGAAAAGACTCACAAAGCCTGATGCAAGAAATTGAGATTTGAGAACTCCCTTTTGATTAAATTATATATATTTCTCTGATCTAATTCTTAATAGGGTATTAAGTGTATAATAATGGAATGTAAAAGAGTAGGAGAACTGAATGATGATGTATTTAGCAATGTTATTTGTAATTAAAACCCTGGGGAAGGGTTATGGTTGTGTGATCAACCTTGTATAAAAATAGCACGGTCACCTTGTCCTCTCGGATTGATTTTTCTTGCCTTAAAGGAAATATCTTTTAGGTCATCCAGCAAGCTGCAAACCACCCACTCTTACAGGTGGGCATTATATTATAATTCCTTACAAAATAAAGCTGGTGATGGAATTACTGGTTCTGTAAAGATTCCCCTTGAATATTTTTAAAGGAATGATGGTTTTCTGCTATGTTGCACTGCTGGAACAGTGCACGGTGCGTGATGTAAGGGGGATTTTGCAGCATTTGAGAATAAAGCAGCATTTGTCTTTATAAGCAATACATTTTATTGCCAGCTCTGTCCCAACCCTCCTTCCCAGCACACACTTCTTATTAAGCTAAAATGAGCAGCTTTGTTTTGAGATGTGAAAGTGGTTACAGCTAAACCTGGAGCCTTATAAAGAGATGTAAAACTCTGCAGAGACTGGGAAGGTGCTTGTCTGAGGGAGGGAAGTCTGGGGCAGTGGGTGTGTTAAAGGAAGGAACTAAAAGTTCCAATTAGATGGGAGCTACACCATTTTTAGTTGCTTCTTTTTGCTTGGCTGACTGTAGTTTTCCCCTTATTTTTTGTACTTTCAGCTTGCAAATGATACAACTTCAGATGTTTTTATTCATTAAGTTTAACTTTTGCCAGCAGGCAGGGGGGATGTCAGGGGAGCAGTTTTGTTTCTTGTTTTTCAGCAGCAGTTTTTCAGTTCAGTTTCTGGAAGGTACCTCTCTCCCAGCAACAGGAGCTTTTAGTAGTTGGTGTTGGGCTTTGTTTCACTGGCAAGGAGGCTGTTTGCATCCTGAGCTTCTCCTTGTGAGGGTTCTGGAGCAGGGAATGTGTGCAAACAGGCAAAGCTGTGTCTCAAAGCTGTCAGCCCTTAGCATTGAGCAGTGTGTTCAACTACACATTCCTGAAGCTACACCTACTGGAACATTGGTTAAGAGCGAGTGAATGTATTGGCCATAAGTGGCAGAACTGCTGTGGAATTTTAATCAGATGTGATCGGGTGGAATGGAAGGAAATTCATCTTTTTGCCTTGTTATTTCTTCTCAGAAAACCTGAGAAAGGAGTGCAGTACCTCATTGAGCGTGGCTTTGTGCCGGACACTCCCGTTGGCGTTGCCCATTTCCTGCTGCAGAGGAAGGGGCTCAGCAGGCAGATGATCGGGGAGTTCCTGGGCAATCGGCAGAAGCAGTTCAACAGGGACGTGCTGGAGTGAGTATGGGCTGGGCAGCCGAGCGCAGCTTGTGCTGCTCCAGCTGCTGGCTCGCAGAAAGGCTGGGTCAGTCCCCTCCCTGTCCTGGTGCTGGCCAGCGCCTTCCTGGGGGGCCCTAATTGTGCTCATTCCTTCATTTTGACTCTGCACATGTGCCTGACACCCTGGGATGAGAAATGGGCTTCTGAATATGTAACAGAACTTGCAAAGAAGAGAAGCCTGTGAGCATTATTGCAGAACTGATAATAAAGTTTAAGTGAGGATTGGAAAGATATGGCAGGCTCCTTGTTTCATTGTGCTTCTGCATAAAAGGAAAAATATTAAAAGCAAGGGGAATAAATTATTTGCTGTTAATCTACATTTGCTACAGCGTTACTGGAAGAAAAATATGAGCTGCTGCAATTTGTCATTGTATATCTATACATTTGAGAAGAAGCTTTTAAAAGTGGATAGTGCTTTCTGTGGTTTCTGCGTTACTTGCAGTGATTCATGTCTGGTCATTTCAAAACTAAAAGCTAAGCTTCAAGGAAATTTATAAGCCTCTGATTTTAAAGCAGTCTTTAAACAAAGTATTAGAATTACATAGTTCATGTTGCTGATTATATTAAAATGCTACCCTTTTATTTTTTGTCAGCACTGTATTTTCAGAGCAAGAAAGTAATTATTTCTCCATAAATGTTAACTGAAAGTCATGGCAAATTATGGGGAGATGAGAATTACAGTAATAATAAGAAAGTATCCAAACAAGGTTATTTTTTTTCTCTGCAATTAAGAATGTTCCTAGACACGGAGCCATTTGGTACAGATTATTGTACCTGCTGCAGGCTGTCTGAGATATGATATTTTGAGCAGTATACACTATTATTGTTGGAGGCATTGTGATAGTTGATTGGCTTGGAAGCACAGAACTAATAATTATTTGTGGCAGTGGTACATCACTTACAATGGTCAGACATTTGTCATTCCAGCAGCTCTTCTGTTAAAGAACACAAAGGTCTGCTCACAAGTGCACATTCCATTGATCTGTTATTTTCAACCTTCCTTCATAGCTTACCTGCGATTATTGCAAGTGCTGCTGAAAGTTTAAAAAACAATTCCATGAATCTCTGTCAGATGGAAAATCAAAAAGTTTTTTCTGTTTCAAAATCTCCCCTTTGGTACTGTGTTGTTAGACATGAAGAGACACGATGTGTATCTGTTTTTGTCCTAGCTGTGTGGTGGATGAGATGGACTTCTCCACGATGGAGCTGGATGAAGCACTCAGGAAATTTCAGGCCCACATCCGTGTCCAAGGAGAAGCCCAGAAAGTGGAGCGGCTCATTGAAGCTTTTAGGTAGGATGTGAAATAAACCCCTTGGTCACCAGAAACCTACTGCTTTGCAGTCACACTGCAGAACTGGGGAACTTGGGCTTATCCAAGTTACTTTCCTGATTATTTTCAGTGTACTCATGTGCTACAAACCTTTTCAAATATGTCTGGTTTGGGGGGGGGGGTTGCTAAGTAGGGAATAGGAAGTTTAATTGGCAGGTGTTCATATGTGGCATTTGTATTAATAGAACTGTATAAGAAGTTCTTTCTGTCATCAGTTGAAAAGATACTCAAGGATTTTTGAACATCTCTAACAATATATTTGGATATAGTAGTTTATATGAGTGGAAGTATAAGCCCATGCACTTTTTAGGGTATGTACACTCCTAACTTTTCATTAAACACTTCAACAACAGTGTGAGAAAGAGGAGTCATTTATCAGTACTGACACAGGTGTGTCCAGGGCAGGATAAGGTGGAAATCACCACATGGCAGTAATCCAGAACCAATGCTGTGTTCTTACCTGCTGTAATCACTATTAATCACTAAAAAAAGGGATATAGAAGTTACTGTAGTAAGCGAAGTCACAATGAAGTAGAAACAAACTCCTTGCACGTTTAAGGATTGCCTTATGAAAACATGAATGGAAAGCCCAGGCTGTGTCTGGAAAGGGCTTGTTGGGGCCATGGAATGCAGCAGGTGGGTTGTGTGGTGAATGTGAGCAGCACCTCCAGCCCTGACAGCCTCCTCTGGTGTTCCCAGCCAGCGTTACTGCATCTGCAACCCGGGCGTGGTGCGGCAGTTCCGCAACCCTGACACCATCTTCATCCTGGCCTTCGCTATCATCCTGCTCAACACCGACATGTACAGCCCCAACGTCAAACCCGAGCGCAAGATGAAGCTCGAGGACTTCATCAAAAACCTCAGGGGTAAGAGACCCTATGGGCAAACCTCCTAAAAGCTTTTCCCTGTCACTGTCCTTGCAGGGACAGCCTGTGTCCTCTGCGAACAACGTCATGCTGCTGTCACCTGGCTGCCATTTGGACAGACTTCAGTCATTTCTGTAACAGCAAAACCAGAATTAATTGTGTGACTGTGTCATTTTTATCTTGTCTTTCTTGAGTGGATGGATGTATTGTCAGGACCTTTCATTTTAGGACCTAAAACCAAAGTACTTGTGGTGTTCTGGAATTTCAGATCTTGAAAATGAAAATACTGGTTGGTGACTTTATTCCCTGAGAATGATATAAGGCCCCGATGAATAACCTATGCTTAGCAGATGTTTCAGCTTAGCAAAGTTTAAGTTAGTGCTGAGATTTTATTGTGAAATCCACAAATGCTCCAAAGGCCTGATACGCATCTCCTGGACTAATGCTGCAGTTAAATTTGTGGAATTAGCCACAGCACATTCTCTCTGAGCTCCAGCATGTATGCCAGCAATTCCTGTTATTGCAGGCATTTTTGTAGCAGGCTACCGTAGTAAGCTGGAAATCACAAAGGGTGGGCTGTGGAGAGCTTGGCCATGTGACACAGAACAGAGGTCGTTTTGCTTCTATCTGCAAACAAATTGTATTTTGTCACTGTATTTTTTCTGGGAACAGTTGTTGCAATGGGTGACAAAGTATTCTATCTTTGCTTCTGAATGGGAGATAAGAGTTTATTGCTTTAGAACCTGTGTTAAAAAGAGACATGCATCTCCCTGTCCCCAGAAAATCCAGCTTTAAGTCACTTAGTGAAATTGGACTCCTTCCACTGCTATTAAAAATTCAGGATCAAACATTCAAGACAGAGTGGCATTTGTTAGAATGCCATGCCAATGATAATCGCACGGTACTAAACAACAAAATTCAATCTGGGCTATTTTGTTGATTTGTTTTTCCAGACTAAACTAGTTTTTTTAAAAAATCTTATAGGAAATATTGGTTAAATTAATTTTACTGCATTCATAAGGTTCTCACATAGGAAATTATTTCATGAATAGCATTGAGTAATATTGAGACAGAGGCAAAATTAAATGGTTCTTCTGCTTCCTCCCAGGGTCATATTCCTAGGAGAATGTCTTATGGAGGTTTTAGTGTCAAAAAAGGAAAATAACTCATTGTAGTTTTAATACCAAACAGAGGAAATGTGAAAGAAAAAAAAAATCCTTTAAGAAATCAGCCCTTTTATGTCTTAGTTATGGATGGAAGTTTTAAAACAAAAATTTCCCAAACCTGGGTGATTTCCATCAATGTTGTGGTGTATGGGCAGCAAACTTCTGGTCCAAAATCAGTGCTTAAATCATGTTCACACCTGCCTGAGGCAGCACAAGGACACACAGGAGGAACTGGCGGGAAGCTGGGAAAGACCAGCACAAACATCAGCAGGCTGGCAGCACTGGGAGGGCAGGAAAACAGAGAGTGCCCAGGTGTTTGTGCTGTGCCAGGGTGGGTGAGGTCCCTGCTAACAGCCTTGGCCCTGCAGGGGTGGATGATGGTGAGGACATCCCGCGGGAGATGCTGATCGGGATCTACGAGCGCATCCGCAAGCGTGAGCTGAAGACCAACGAGGACCATGTGTCCCAGGTGCAGAAGGTGGAGAAGCTCATTGTGGGCAAGAAACCGGTGAGTGCCCTCTGCTCTGCCATGGGGCACGGGCAGGACAGGGCAGCAGAGCTGTGCTGCTCCCAGTACAGACTGGTCCATGAATGGCAAAGGGCAGAAACTGTCAAAATAATTCCCTATAAGGTTGGCTTAAATTCTGGAGTATCCACGCAGATGAATTTTAGTTTTACAGTCATGAGTGACATGATGATGTTAGAAGTCTTAAAATCCCTTTAGTGTGAAGCTTTACAATTCTGAAGTATCTGCATTTTAGGCAGTTCTCTTGTTTATTTCTAAAGAATCAAAGTGCTTTGTTAGTGTGATATTGTAGAGAACTGTATTTTGAAATTTGCACTGTCAGTTATGGCTCCGTAATTTACAAGAGGAACAGAGAAGTTCTGTTCACATCAGCATCTTTGTCACCTGCTCAGCTGCCTCCTTGACGTGGGATTTGTAAGGGGACATAGGGTCATTTTATCTCAGGGCATATCTGGAAATCAGGTCCTAGGGATTCTGGTGCTGGGTTTGAGCATCCAAAGATAGGATTGTTGCGGGAAATGTCCTGAAATATTTTGCTATGTAAGTGAATCTTCAAAGCATCTATTGGAAAAAGACAGAGAAAAGAAAGGCCACAGTATTTTGCCTCCGATTAAGGAGCACAGAGGGTTTTAGACCAGTATTCTCCATGGTAGAAAAGGTAACTAGTGTGGAGGGGGACCAGTGGATGTTCAGCCTTCTTGAATTCAAACCTTCATGTCAGTCATCACAAAGACAGCCCAGAACAAAGCCAAAAAAACCTAGACTTGCATGGTTTTGAAGCCATGTGTCTGGGTTTTCATCAGATCCAGGGAACTTCATTGCAGCAGGGTCTGATGGGCTGGGGGATTTGTTCTTGAGGAAAAGAACGTGGATCTCAAGATTCTCCCTATTACTGTTGAAGGGCTTCGAATTGTAATCTCTTCTCAGACAAGCCTTAGTCAGGGGATGGGGGAAGGAAATGATGCACCACCAAAAATCTAATTTTGGTCTGTTTCCAGTAAAGAATGTGCCAAGGAGATCTCTTTGAAGGATCAGCAGAAAGGAAGCAAAAATTTTATAAAGCTTGTACCTGTTTTTGAGAAGAAGGGAAATAAATATTCTGAAGTCAGTATTCAGGCACTTAATATGAAACTTTTTTCTGTAATTGGGGATTTAGGTTTATATATAGGTTTCTGTGGGAGATTTTTTTTCCCATGTTTCTTTTTTTATCCAGACATGTGACAATTCAAATCCTAAAACTAATCCTGACCTTGTAAATTAAATGGGATTAAGAAAACAATGCCCTTGGTGGAGTCCTAGCTTGAAGGATTCTTCTGGTGGGAGACTCTTTAACTGTGTGCAAGGAAATTAGGGAAACAGGCAGGAGTCTTTATTGATAGCTCTATTTGTTTTTACTTTATAGGCATTTAGTCATAGTCAGAGTGTGCCGTATTTACTTGCTATGATACAGTTCTGTGTTTCTCTGAAGTTTAACCCACTTGTATGTGTCTTTCTACTGTAGATTGGATCTCTGCACCATGGACTTGGTTGTGTAGGTATTTCTCTCCTACTCCTTCAAAATTTATTGTCATTTATTGTCATTGTAGCTGGCAGCATTTTCCTAAACTGGAAATAAGACATTCTGTTACATTTTAAAATTTTAAATTACTGATGGTCTTTCAGGCAACATTTTTGTTGTAATATAGTAAAAACTCCAATGTATAAAGATTTTCTTAAAAATGTATTTCCTAGAGGTTGCTTAATTTATTGCCAAGAGACTTCTAGACCTTTTTAGTACACTTTTTATTTATTTGGAATGTTATTATCACAGTAGGAGTTAGCCAGTAAAGAATAAGCAAATAATTAAAATCACAGTTTGCGCCCCACTTTTCCACCTAAGCTGTGGTGTGTTTATTCTTTCTGGTCCATTTGAGAATTGAATGATACTCTGGAAAGATACTGCCAGTTAAAGTTCACTTCTGAATGGTAGATGAACATTGAAAATATTGATTCCAGATATAAATTATAGGCATGGACAGTAATAAAGCTAAAACTGTACTTATAATGCACCAGTTTATGGATTTCTTCTGGTGTTGCTAACGAGATCTCATAATTTGCATTTGAAAGAAATTAAGTCTCACTCCACAGCTTCAGAGACACCTTCAGCAGACATTTCCAATAATAAAATGGAAACTCAGTCTTGACTTTCTTGCTGGCTTGAGAAAATAAGACAGATTGAAAATACATTTGCTTTGTCCTGATGTCACCATTTTCTTGGTACTAGGTAATGAACAAATTGAATTAACTTGGTGGCTGACAAAAAGTAACCTACAGCATCTCACAAAAGCTAAACTTGCTTTGCATCCTTTCTTCTAATGATAATAAAAATGCTCATGGAAGCAACCATCCCCCGCTTTGAGCTTCCACTCAGGTTAATCTCAATTTCTTTCGTGTTTTTATCATTTCACAAAATAAAACTCTATCCCCAGTAGAGCTTCCATCCTGTATGGGGTGCAGGCTGTTAGAGAGCATTTTAGAGAAGAACTTTGGTGAAGTTTTAATGTCCTGCAAGTCTGTGGCATGAACTCTTTATGTTCCTGGTTTTGGTCCTTTGATAAAAGGGATTAGAGGTAAAAACATTTGAAGTATTAAAAAGAAAGAAGATTCTGTGTATGAAAAATGCTCTTTCTTGGCTAAAAGTTGTTATGTGAACCATGAATTTTTGTATTATTGCAGGTGCTGTCTCTCCCCCACCGGAGGCTTGTTTGCTACTGTAGGCTGTTTGAAGTCCCAGATACAAATAAACCTCAGAAGCTTGGATTGCACCAACGAGAAATATTTTTATTCAATGATCTTCTTGTGGTATGTATTTTCAGGCAGAGAGAAGGAGGTATTCAGAAATCGTATCTCCATGAAATCACTGGTGATGAAGTACTTGAGCATTCCTAAAAATAATAATCTGTTACCCTGTATTCCAACAATCCTGAGACGATTAAGGGATTTATATCTTAATATTTTAAGTTCTGTATAATTTGCTTTTAAACTGAAGTCTTTTATTGATGGCTACATTCTGTAAGAAGGTATTTGATGCAGAAGCTTTTGCTATAGAGGAAAAAAAACCTCACCTCCAGTTCACACATTGCCCTAAAGGAAAAAGAGAGACATTATTTATTCCATGAATAATGAATTCAAGGTACTTGTGGAAAACCAAAATCACATCCTACTTTGTATTCCGCAGATGTTCTATAAACCAGATCTGTTTGTGCATTGAAATAGGAATAGGATCCATTGAAATAGATTTTACAGTTGACTTTACTTTCTAGTGTGCACTTACCCTCACAGACTTTAACTTAACCCAGTGTTTTGAAAAGCAGACACACAGAACTCAGGACAGCTTGGAATTATTTGGTTAATTTACTCTTAAAAATAGTAAAATTGGTTGCATTCAATTTGAAATGTACTTGGCTTTTACCCGAAAACAGAAAGCTACACTAAATATTTCATATTTTGTTAGGAAATAGGCACACTTCATCTACACAATTATATTGTGGGTGTTTTTTTACATACCTGCAGGCCTTAAAACCAGGAATTAAATAAAAAACATTAATCCTTTTGTTTCTGAGTATAACCTAGGAGTTGTAAATGAGAGCTTGAGTGGAAACTGATGGAACATTGTTTTCTGCCGTTTTTTATTACTTACTCAGATATCAGTAGTTTTATCAAACTGTATGGGGAATAATGTAGACCAAATTTGTCAGTGTGGTAGCACCCAAATTTATGGGGTTTAAAGATAACTTAAATGTATTTTCATGGTTTTGCTAGCACAGAAAGGATGCATGGTTACTTTTGGGTTTGGTATTTCAAGGAGTTCTGGAGGAGAGAGAACACAAAACCTTTGTGTCTGGATAAAATATTAACCCTTCTGCTTTAGAGAGGTGATGCTGCAGAGCTTTGGGTTTTTTTCAGTAGCAGGAGATTAAGTACAGTTTTATTTAAAAAGAATGGGGAAAAATGACATTTTTTCTCACAGATTTATAACTTTCTTTTAAATAAAATGTTTTCTCTTATGCTAATTCTTCAGAGTAATAATTTTCCACAGGCACATTTGGTAGAAGGAATATTTCACTTTGTTTATCTGATACCTTTCAGGTGACCAAGATTTTTCAGAAGAAGAAGAACTCTGTTACATACAGTTTTCGACAGTCCTTTTCCCTCTATGGAATGCAAGTTCTTCTCTTTGAGAACCAGTGTAAGTATTTCCTCTCTTTTTAGAGGACCACTTTGTTCATAAATAAAACAAAAATGGTGTAAGTGAAAGGGATGGAAAGGACTTGATTTTGAGTTTAGGAATAAAATTGCTCTGGATTTAACTTAGTTCTAAAGTTTAAAACAAGATGCTGTTGGTATATAAAACAGAGTTTTTTGGTTGTAGTCAGAAGCCAAATCTCCCCAAATGTGTTTGTGATTACTTGTAAAGAAAAAAAGGATTGCCAAGAAACAAACACATCTGTTGCTGAATCAGTGGTACAGCTAGCTGGAACTGAGTGATAATAAATAATGAGTCTTATAATGATATTTGTAATTCAAAACACTATTTAATTTATTTTCTTGATTTATGGCTTAACTTTGCCTAGATAATATATGCTAACTCACATTGAAATACAAAGCATAAACTTTCATTTTCTGACACATGCTTATATCTATTGCAATCTGCATCAGTCCAATATTCTTTTTATCTTTAATGCTTCTTAGCAGACAAAACCCCCAATTATTTGCTAAAATCCTGCTTTTAAGCCCAAATACAGCATCAATAGTGACAGCAGAGCAGAGTTGTTTGTATGGTTTGACTGAATTCATGGTTTGTGACCAAATCTTCACCCCCTGATAAGCTTGGTAGAGCCCAGTGTGAGCTGCAGTAATTTCTGTGCTATTCTGTCATGGAAGGGTCTTAGTTTTGCCTTGTCCTTGTCAATGTGCTCCCTGAAAATCCATTGCTGTTACTGAGTCAAAGCCTCTGGAGATTTCCAAAAGGAAGGTTTTGCAGAGCTCACAGCAGCTCTGTAGCCCACAGATTATTTCTGTGCTTACACATGCATTCTCTCTCTCTTGTGAACACATTATATGATATAAAATTCAGTTTTGGAGGGGGAAGCCAAATACGTTTATCCTGGATTCTACTAAAAATAGAAGGATTTATAACTCTCTGATGCCATGTTAAATAAAATATATTTAAAAAATACAAGCATGCTAAGTAGAAACACAAATGAAATAAATTTAAAAATATCTGTAGTGTAACAAGAAGTAAATGATTGGATTCCTTCCAGTGAACTGGAGGCATTTTCACTGAGGCACTTCAGGAGGGCTTCTGAGTTGAATTCACTGCAGTTAATCAGTGAACAGACTGTACTCTAATATTGGTGCCTCTTAGGTGGGATGCACAACTTTCCAGTTGGGAAAGAGAGGTATTTTCCCCTTGGATTTGTGAAATTCAGTATTCTTGGTCTTCCCTGTCCCCAGCAAGCTTTGGGCTGTTTTGGCCAGAGCCATCAGTAACTCTGTGTGCAGCAGCTGTTCCCTGGTTTCAAGGGAATAAAAGTCAGTATTGCTAAAGCAGAAGCAACAAAAATATTGGTTTGGCTGCTGGTGAGGTTGAACAAATGACTGGCACTGGTGACAGAAGAATTGACTTCTAATGACAGAAGTCAATTATGTTGAGGGATGGATGAGCTCCAAAAGGGAAAACAATGTCACATATCTCTAGTAAAAAAATAGGCCATAAGGGAAGTATATTTTCCATTTTCAGTCAAAATCAGTAACAAAATGTAGAGGGAGAAGAGATCACTTAGGAGACAATGTGACTGAAACCAGGAAATACCAGTGAGGGTTTCCTGATGCTTGATCAATACAGTGCATAGAAGTACATCTGGTAATAAAATATATGTGTTTGTTATGTGGAAATTCCTTCTTGGCCCATACATCGGGGCAGCCCCCGTCATTTGGGCTTGCCAGGTTTCCTTGTTTGGTTTTGTAAACATTTTTATTCTTTCCCCTGGAGTGGTGCAAAGCTGTTTGCTGCATTCCCTGTGCCATTGTTCCCAACATCCCACCTGCCAGCACTGGGATCTGTTCTTCTGTGTGAGGTGTTGACAGCAAATCCCAGCAAAACTCCCAAATCCTTCCTCCCCACTTCTCAGGACCATTTGAGCCTTGGGACAGTTGCTCTATTTTCCCTGAGGATTGTAAGTAGACTTGCTTCACTTTTAGTTGCAGCTTTGATCTGGGAGTGTAGGTACCCTAAAAAGCCAAAGTTAAAGTACCCTAAAAAAAGCCAAGGTTAAGGTATCCTAAAAAAGCCAAAGTTAAGGTATCCTAAAGAAGCCAAGGACATGCACTGGTTTCTCAGTAGGTGAAGTCTTGTTGAAAGCTGCATGCCTTTGAGGGAGGGGAGTGCCTCACTTCATCTGCTGGCTCTTGAGGGAGGGAGGTTTCAGTACATGGGAGCCCTCGAGCTTGGGCTCAAATACTGTAGTAAATATTTGAAAGCTTTAGCAAACCAAGAGGGGAAGGCAGCTGAGTGAAAGAAAACATTGAGTTAAAATGCACACGTTGAGGTTTGCTGACACCCCATTTCTCCAGGTCTGTGCTTCAAGCAAAGACTGATTTTTTTTTCTACCGCAGAACCTATTTTTATTCTGAGTATCTTACTGTAAATGAACCTTCTGTCTCAACCAGGAGGTATTTTTGACCAGCTGTTAAAATTTCATAAGAACACCTAGAAAAGACACAGACAGTTTCCATAAAAATGTGCCTTTTTTTATTAAAAGTCCATAATATGAGTCAAAAGAAGGGCGAAAAAACCAAATCCATCCTTTTAACTCTTCAGTATGTGATTTCAAAGATACTTTTATATTTATTTAAAAGAAAATAAGGAAAGTAGGATGTACAGGGATCACAATCCAATAGGAAATACTAAATCTGCAGCTGATCGTGTGTTTGTCTTCCTGCAAATGGTGAGTTAAGACGATTTGTAGCATTTGAAATATCTTCAAGTAGCCTTTACACTCGGGAAAACTTTGGTCACAAGTGGGTAAGGTAGGTCATGGGATCTTTTCCATGAAAGAAAAATTATTCCCTTAGCTTTTTGCTTTTCTTTCTGCTGTTTTTGATATATATTGTGTATTGTACCTTAAGGGTAGCAGCTACATAAAGGTATCTCTCAATATTTGTTCAGTATTTGACAGTTAAGCTGTTCCAATGTACCTTAGGGATTTTTATTCTAATTTTGTGCTGTCAGACTTTTATTTCTCTGAGTTTGTATCCTCTGTGGTAAAATTAGTAAAAAGCTTTCAGTTTTGGTGGGTATTTTTATTAAAAGAAAAGTAACTGTAATAATCAGAGCTTAGTTTTTCTTGCCTTTTTCTTCCAGATTATCCCAATGGCATTCGGCTCACGTCAGCTGTTCCAGGAGCAGATATCAAAGTACTCATAAATTTCAATGCACCAAATCCTCAGGACAGGAAGAAGTTTACAGATGATTTGAGGGAATCGATTGCAGAAGTTCAAGAAATGGAAAAGCACAGAATAGAGTGTAAGTACAAAGGTACATATAATAGAACATTTTCCAGCTAATCAAAATCAGAAAATTCTGAATACGTGTATAACACATTAGAACTCCTTAAAAGTCCAAAATAATGTGGGTTTTTTCCATGAATTTGCCTCGAGAAGGAGGAAAAAACCAATAAAGCCTTAAGCCCCAACTGAATTCATTGACTCCTATTTACTGCAGTGTAGCTGCAGTGGAATTTATCCTGGGCAAGCTGCAAATAACAATAGACAGGGGAGAGCTGGGTCTGTGATTTGTAGCATACATTACAGTAAGAATTTTAGGGATAATGTGGACAGCAGTCAGATGGATCTGTGATTTGTAATATAAATTCCAGTAAGATTTAAGGGATAATTTGGACAGAGGACAGATGGATCTGTGATTCATATCATGAATTACAGCAAGAATTTTAAGGGTAATTTACCTCACACTGAAATTCCCAATGATGGCCCTTCCAATAAGCTTCTTGGACTTTTTCTTCATTTCCATGTTGCAACTCCTCTGGTCAATAAGGAAGCCACGGTCCAAACTGATATATTTTGCTGGTAGTCCTGTGAGTGTCTGAATGTGAAATTTTATCCCATTCTTTGAAAAGAGGCTTCGATCCACATCCAGCGGTTGGTAGTGATGCCTTGAGAGGCTCCCTGAAATAGAGGCTGGGCAGTGTTAAAGGAATAAAGTAGGGATTTATTATAAGGCCTTCCAGGGATGCACCTTGGGCAGCGCAAGAGCCCGGCCGAGGCTCTGCCCAAGATGGACCCAAGACAGACCCGAGTCAGGAGTTCTCACCCTTTGATCAGTTTTGGTCCATTTCTCTGTTGGGGTTAATAGTCCCATTCCAGCTCCAGTGGTGCAGTCCCACCCTCACAGGTTCTCTCCTCAGTTCTCTGCTGTTTGCACCTTTTGGGCTGAAGCTGCAGCAGTGTCCTTGGTTCTGGGGCTGGGAAAGGGTTGTTCTGTGTGACTGAGCTGGGACACTTTATATGAAGTTCAGAGTTATGCACTAATGCAGTACAGAGTCTGGAAAAGATGAGAGCTACAACTTCAGGTGCCAGTAAGGGGTGAAGCTCCTCTCTGGCCTTCACTCCCCTACGAGGCGCTGGGATGCGCTGGGCTGTTTTACCCCGCAAACACCAATTTCAGGATGCCCGTGTGTGTTGCAGCCGAGCTGGAGAAGCAGAAGGGGGTGGTGCGTCCCAGCATGTCGCAGTGCTCCAGCCTGAAGAAGGACTCCGGGAACGGGACCCTGCCGCGGGCCTGCCTGGACGACAGCTACGCGGGGGGTGAGGGGCTGAAGCGGAGCGCGCTCAGCTCCTCCCTGCGGGACCTGTCCGAAGCAGGTAAGCGCTTCTCTGCTCGCTGGCTCTCTGCATGCAGAACCGCCGCCGTGCCCGCACAGCCCGGCTCGCTCTGGGCCTCCACAAATAGCAGTGTTGGAATCTCACACTTCCAAACAGCTCCTTTTCCCCCGCCCATAATCTCCCCGACTCGAGGTTAATTTCTGTTTGGTTTTTTTGCCCTTGTTCTGTTAAGCAGCCACTGTTTGAAAGCGTTTAAGTCGTTGTAGGTTGCTATAGAAACTGTTAAAGGACGGTGAAGACAGAGGAAAAATTGTAAGTTTTTAATAAAACGGAAATGATTGACTTGTGCTAGGAGTAATTCACTTAGCTTTCCTTTCTTTTTTTTTCATGTCCTTTGCTTTTCCCCACTCCTAGAGTAGGCCTAGAAAGCAAAGGGAAGCTCCTGGTCTCTGTGTAACAAGTGCTTTCTATGTATTCTGTGCTCAAGTGTACCTGTGTTACCACCTGGATGAATGAAATTGAGTGAAGCCCTACTAAATTCTCTCTAGAGCTGTGTAACTCAGCGTGTCCCTGATGCTCTTTTCTTGTTTTGTAACTCAGACACAGTTCCTAATTCTTGTAAAAAGAGGTTGTCGTGAAGTGCTCTTGACAGTAGAACCAAAGAAGCCCTAGTGGACAGGAATGCTGATAACCCACAAAGCCACTGATGTGCCTAAAGTTTTATTAACTGGATAAAGACTGGAAAGCAGTGGTGGTGTGATCTTTTTAGCCGAAGCAAGCCAGGGGAACTTGGGCCTGTTTTTATTTGATGGTTTGCCTCACACCTGGCATAGCCATGTAATATTTCAGTGTTAAAGATTCCTGTCATAGGCAAGAACTCTTATCTGAACACTATGTCCACTTTTCAGAAAGTATTTCCAGGCATAGTAACAGCTCTATTTTTTTTTTAATTATTTGTTTTTTATTTAATAATCTGAATAGCATACACTGCTTTGTTCTTTCAATTGCAGTGATGATGTACAGTGTAGGCATAATTCCAATATTCTGTATATCTTTGGTAGTAGACCCTACTTACCTATTTCCTTTTTTTTTTTTTTTTTTTTTTTTTTTTTAACAAAGAAGAGATTTTAGCTATGCTGCAATAAATAAAATTGTTGTAAACTGAAATGATAGCCTGTGTTTTGTGGGTATATGTATGTGCATACAAATATGTAGAGAATGAGCTCTTTCAATTCTTTTTTTCTCTGTTTAGGCTTTCATACTCACATCTCCATGTGCTTCATTAAAAAGACTTAGGCCCTTGATCCAAAATCAAGCTGAAGTTGAATATATTGGTGCTTGTTTGGCTCCAGAGGATTTTAGATCAAGCCCTAGTCTTCACCACTCTTACCTCTCAGATTTGAGGATACTTCACAATCCTTTTCTGTTGTTTTGGTTTTATTTCATTAGAATGAGAACTACCATATTGTTAATATGTGAGTTCAGTGGGTGTCTGTATCCGTAAATGTGATTTCTGATTAATTTTTTCATTCCATCAGAATTACTCATCCCTCTCTTTCAAACACTGCCATGTATTTGAATTCATATTATGGGTTTAATTCAATAAACCAACATTTGTAATCACAAACACATTTCACAGGGCATGCCTACAACTGGCATGCTTATTACTGAAAATAACCTTTTTCCATGACAAGAAGTAGAAATCACTCACAGACTGCAGGGTTTATCAATGAGTTTGTTAAACCCAACTAAACTTAATTTTAACTCGAAATAGCTGAGAATTATGGAGAGCTTCTGTTTGGTCTTGTGCAGTGCAACGGACTTAAGAAATGACCTGCCTGTTATTTGCTTTGTTACTTGGTGGAGTGACTTCAGGGAGATGATCCATATCTTTCCTGCCTTCTCTCAGGGAATGGCTTGCATGTGAGACTAATTTTATTTTTAATGTGGGAGAGGTGATCCATAGAAGAGCAAAGAAATCTCTTTCAGTTAGGAAGATACTGCACCCCAGTGATTAACCCACATTAAATTGCTTCTCTAAAACAGGGCTGAGTTAGGTTGCCTCAAATCCTTCTGTGGATGAAACACAGGATCAACAAGGAGGAGGAACAGGTGTGTGGGGGCCTGTAGGAAAGTGGCTTTTAGAGAGACTCTTTCTACATTTAATCAGAAATAAATCTAACAAACATGAGAAAATGTCCTGGTTGTATATTTATGCAGGAAGGCAGGTAAATTCCCAATGAACATGCAAACCCAAAATTTTACCTGTTTCTTTAGCGAAGAGAAATGTGACTGAACAGCATTTGGCTGCACAGGTACATGACAGAGCTATTTCGGAAAACAATCCATTGCTGTCTCCCAGACATCCCAGTAAATGGAAGCTGTGGAAAGTGACTTTAAATTTCTCTGAATGACAATTCAGAAGCTTCAGAGATCTAACAAATGCTGACCCCCTGACCAATTCTACTTCCTAAGCTGGAAATGCTCAGGACAGCAGGATGTGTCCATCAGGAATCCTTTGCTAGGGTGGTTCCATGCCCTTGCTGCAGCAGCTCAACTCCCAGCTGTGGAAGGGGGTGTGCTGAGGAGCTCTTCATTTGAGAGATGCTGTTGTTCCTTGTGGATTGACAGTTCTTTTTCCCTGGAATATAGAACAGAGTGTCCCATCCAAGTGCTCCAAGATGCGAATAAGTCAAAAATATTTAGGGCTTTGTTTTTCTTTAAAGAAAAATGTATCATTTTTATTGCATATTCTTGAGCTATAGTCAAGGAAGAACTGAATTTATTTGTTCCAGACTTTGAAGTTCTTAATTTATATAAAAATATTAGAAGCCAGACAAATTTTAATGCATCTAAAGCTGAGTTTTATGAGTTTGCAGAAAGATGGGAAAAGTGTGATGTGCCCTCGTGGCCACTGTTCCACAGGAAGAATGATTTGGTCACTAAAGCAGAGCAGGAGGGATTGGACTGGTTGTGTTTCCCATTCTGTTTCTCCCACTTTTCTGGACTGATTTTAGGTTCTTTAATTTGAATTCCAGCCACTTTGAGTTGCTGGGGGACCCAGTGCTTTTACACTGAGGTTACAGTGGAATTCAAACTTTATTCCCACATCCCTAACGGGTAAGGTGGGAATAGTATTTACACACTGAAGTGGTTTAAAAATTGCAATTTTCTTGTTTGCCCCAGTATTCCACACCTGGAACAGCCAGGCAGTACTGCCCAGGTGAGCATGGTACAGTGGTTCCTGTTACTGGGAGCTGGGCAAAAAAGCCAGATCAACAAAGTTTACTTCAAAACCAAACCAAGACAAAAAGTATTTCCGGGACTAAAATAATTCTATTTCAGTGTGAGATCTTAAGACTGTGCCTGTTTCACACAGAAAACAAGATGAAGATGTGAAGGCGACAAAGAGTCTTTTCCCCCTTAAAAGTGGGATCTCTAATGATTGGAGAGAGTAATTCAATTTAAAACTTTTTCCCAAATTTTTTCCCCAAGATACATGAAGCCAGGTCATAATACAGTGTTTAGCTATCAGTTATCTCAACAGAAGAGTTCCAAGAACTACAGAGCAGCAGTGAGAAATATTTCCATGTACTGAACTCATCTGCAGCCTGAGCTGGGAGATCACCATGCATCCTGTGATGTGTCCTGCACACATCAATTCTGCAAGGTGCAATGGCTTTTATTAATGAAGCTCAATTTTCTTTTGGCATGTTCAAGTTTGTAAAAATCTTGTAATCACTTCATATTTCTACTATAAATTTGAAAAATTATTGGTCCCATATAATGAATGTTCATATATGGAACATACACTTGTGTAAGTTAAATATATTGCATACAAGGAATATTCATACCTAACAGATAAGGTTAAATTAGTTGAAATTTAATTTTATAAAATAAATTAAAGCCTACTCTAATAGCCTTAAAAAACCAAAGTAAGCATAATATATTAAGCAAAACTAATCTTCAGATCTGATAAATACCACCTTGCTTGATACCACAGCTGCTAATTGTGTATCCTGCCAGTACATGCTATGAGCAATTGTAGTCGAGAGTCACCATTTCCCTGAGATGCATGTGAAGACTGGAGCTCTAGGGAGGCATTTCTGGGATGGGATGCCATCCCAAAGACCAAGGACCAGTCTGGAATCAACACACATGGGCAGGGGGAATGCTGCAGGGCATTTACTGAGTAGCCTTCCCATCACACTGCATGTCAGCACAGAATTGGGTTCAGTTTGTTTTTAAGAAAATGAACAAAGCTTCTGTACAGCCTATCCGAGGGAAATTTCAGGCATTTTAAGTAGGATTTTTCTGTTTGTTCTTGGCTTTGCAAGTACTACTTTGCCCTGAAGTTATTCTGAGCAAAATTCCATCTGTCGCTCTCTGTCCATATTTACCGTGTTTGTGGTTACTTGATCAGACTGTGGCTCCTGCCGTATGCAAAAGGCATTGGATTGTTGTGTTTTCCTTCATTTTTGGCCACGTTTAATGCCCCCTGTCAGCTCTCAGTCTTATTTGCAACCCTGACTGCTAAGTTCCAAGGTGGCTGCTGCAGTGTGTTTGCATCAGCAAGCAAGAGTGTTAATCAGCACTAATCCTGTTATCAGAGCAGAAAAATATCAAAGCCTGACTAGGAGTCAAAATAAGGGATTATCAAACCCAGTTTTTCTTGGGGGGCTCATAAGATGATACAGCTCTGGTTTGGCTGAGGCTAAAACTGCAGCAGGAGATGGAGCAGTGAGCTTCTGACAAAGAGCCCATCCAGGGGAATTGTTCCAAATCCCTTGGAATGAATTTTACAAGTCAAACACAACACCTTGACCACAAACGCCTTCCCCTCAATTTAATGTCACTGCAGAGCGGGTTGTACTGGGGGCAACTCTTCCTAAGAGGAGAAAATGTTCCTGTAGCCTGGAACTGTAGCTCTTAAGAGAAACTTGTTTCAGAGCAGTGTCCTGTGACCAACCAGGACAACATCATGCTTATAAAACCAGGTGGTAGTTTTTGATCATACTGATCCTTTGAGTAGTCTGAATTGTCCTGTGAGCAGTCCCAGTGCTCCCTAGTTCTGATCCCAGGTGCTTTTGGGTGTCTGTGATGAGGGTACATCATTAATTGGTTCAGTGATGCTGAAATCCTCACATTCTCCCCAAAACCACCTCTCAGAGTAGAAGGTTCTGAAGGCAGCAATGTGCCGGTTCAGGGTGGAGATTGTCTTTGATATTTGGCCTTGCAGGAAAGCGTGGAGAGAGTGCTGAGAAATCTTTGGTTTCTAAAGCCCTGTGGATTTTAGGGAAGCTCTGAGCACCTGAGGGCTCTTCAAAGCTCAGCTTTGGTTCTACACCCTGCCAGGAAAGTATTCTGAAACTTTGCAAAGCAAAGCTCCACAAGCTATCTTCTAGAAATCTCTATCTCCACTGCAGCCAGGATGCTATTTTCTCTGCTGTGAAGTGAAAGAGAAAATCTGGGATCCTGTGTCCTATACAGCCACTAAGGTCTTCTGGCTCTTGAGGCAAACAGTCTGGAGTTTCTCGTGTGGGTTCAGGCAAATGTCTTTCCAGTTCAAGACTGTTGGAGTAAAAATCCAACATGCTTAAAGATAAAGCACTGCACAGCTAAACAAACAAAATCTAGCCATAATGTCAAGACAGATTCCAGATTTACTGATCAAAAATTAAGTTTAGTTTTTTTTTTGAACCTCATGAAAGAAGATTGTATGAAATCCACTGAGGTCCAAAGCTGAAATTGAGATGATAAAATCAATGAAATGATAAAACTGATGAAGCGATAAAAAAGATGAAGTGATAAAACTGATGCCCCTCACAGTGCCCCACACTGAAATTCAGAATATTTCAACATTAAATTGTGCATTTAAGTTAATGTCACCCCACAAGTCTATCTTAGTGTTTAAAGAAAAACAACCCTTCATGGCCGATTAGATTCCAGGGAAGCAGACCATTTAAAATCGCTGCTGCTCAGCATCACGGCCGCAGCACTAAACCCAGCTGCTCGAACACACGTACTTCAAGAATTGTGCAAACCTACCAAACCCCCCACCCCGCTCACGTGAGTCCAGCCCAAGAAGAACCACCCCCCCAGGTCAGCACTCCCTGCTGCAGCGCAGGCAGGTGCCGAGTCGCTGTCCCTGCTGGCCCCAGGCTGTGGGGTGGTGTGGCCGGCATGGGGCCGCAGCTCCGGGTCGTGTCGCAGTCTCTAATCTCTGCTGTTGCATGTCCTGGGCAGGCAAGCGTGGGCGACGCAGCAGTGCAGGATCGCTAGACAGCAATATGGAAGTAAGTAGGAAGTTCCTGATGTCTAGCTGGATGTGATGATGTGCATTTCAAACCTTTCTTTTATATACATACATTTTTTTTTTCTCTTTTTTCTTCTAACATATATATAATATATATATATATATATATATATATATAACCTGCCTGCCACGAATAAAATGCATGCCTAGGCTATTCACTCTGTATTCTTCCAGCTTACAAAGCACTGACAGCTTGTTTTAGAGCAATGCCATTTTTGGTTTGAGCTAACCTTGTTCCCTTTATTCCTGCAAGCATGGTTAAATGGATATGATGTGTCCTTTTGCCACCATTTCAGTCTGGTCCCAGCTTAAAAGCCCACTTACTCTTTGTTACCAAGTACACTGTTCTTGCTGTTTGATATTTAGCTACAACTATTGACTGTCATGCTCAACCATCCCCATTGCTTATTTTCAAGTTCAATTGCTAAATGTATGCAGTCATGACACCATGGAATTGCACAGATAGGGCATGAGAGGAAAAAAAATTATTCAGATAGGTGAATTCAATGTGGATTTCATGAGATTTCATTCATCTTCAAATCATTTATATATACTGTTCATGTCTCTGAATTCAGCTTGCAGATTTTTTTCTTTTTTTTTCTCTTTTTTTTTTTTTTTTCATGTTTGCTTTAGGTAGATTGCAGTTTAAATCTAGCACACTTTGCCTAAGTACTGTTGTGTCCCATAACTCTTTAAAAATACAAACCCTGAACTTCCAGCAACTAAATTCCAGGCTGAATTATAGAGAATGTTGGACCACAGGTCAGAATAATACAAGCACATAGAAATCTTAGTGGCAAAAATGGTATGGTTCCATTTAACACAAAATGCAGAGGTAGGCCTGAGAAGCAGCACTGTCATAAAGAGTAGTGGAAAACTACTGTAAATAAAGATTTAAATACCATTTTAAAATCTGAACTGTAACTCTAATATTTGCTGCTGTATGTTAAACTGTCTAGGTTGAATTTAATGTAGCTTTGCAAGTTTTTTTTCTTTGTGGTAAAAAAGCAAGTATGGTGTTTTTTGCAGTATTTTAAAATGTGTTTTTCCTTTAAAAACACACTCATAGGTCTTATGTTATTCTTCCGTGACATTTTTTTAAAATTTAAAGTCCAATCTTTGATGTCAAAGTACTGAGAGAAAGTCACTCAATGCTTACCATCCCCTAAGAAGGGCATGAGTGTCCCATTGGCAACATAGGGAAGGTGGAGATGAAATTTTCCCTGGAACACTTTAACATAATCCCGCCATGCGAACCCTAAATGAGGAGTTTGTGGGTCAGTGCGAACTTTTTTTTTTCCTTTAATTTTTTTTCTTTCGTTTCCTTTTCAAACATTTTGAGATTTTTTTTTTTTTTAATTTTTATTTTCTATTAATTTCTTTTTAGGGGTCCATCATTAGCAGTCCTCACATGCGCCGAAGAGCTACATCAACCCGAGAGTGTCCATCTCGCCCTCACCAGACTATGCCCAACTCCTCCTCCTCCCTGCTGGGCTCCCTGTTCGGGGGCCGCAGGGCAAAGCCCCAGCCCCGGCCCACGCGCAGCCCCCGCACCACACGGAGCCCACGGCGGCTGCGCCGCACCCGCACCACGGCCCCTACTGCCACCAGAACCCGCCGCCCTAACCACCACCCACCCTACCACCCGCCCCGCATCCGCACCCCTTCCACCGCACGCCACGGCCACGGCCCCTACCTGCCCCACGGCCACGGGCACGGCCCGCACCACGCCCGCACCACCACGGCCGCCCCCGCCGCCCGCCGCCGCCAGCACCAAGCCCAAACACAGCGGCATCAGCACCATAGTCTAGGTCCAAGGACCCAACTCGCCTCTCGAGTTTTAGACCCAGCTGCAAAGGCAAGCAACAGATCACACCATCAGTTTTTTCCTAGGTTCGATGAGCTTAAAGGCTTGCTGTTACTAAATAAAATAATTCCGGTTAGCCCAGGCCATACTGGTTTTACTTATATACTGGATAGATGTTCACCGCCATCTGGTCAGATCTTATTTCCAAACTTGCCTTGAAAAACGTGCTGCTTGCTGAATCTGAGGAAAGCTACCTTTTACACCAAACTCCTGGACAATTTTACACACATAATGAAAAGTTAGCCTACAGGGAAAAAAAAAAAAAAAAAAACCAGAAAAAAGTGAGACAGAACCAAGTGTTGCATTATTGCTCTTTTACTCTCAATGGGCAAAAAAAATTAAGTAGACCTGATATGGTTGATGAAAGTACGTAAGTAAACTTTATATAATATAAATATATACATATAAATATATATATATATATATACTGTATAGTTAACATTTGTGCTTGGAAAGAAATTTTTTCAGTCCACAAAACTAGCAATATAGACTTCCAAGGAATTCCACTTACTTGATAGGACAGTATAATAGATGAATAGCATATGAAAGAGTAGACCAAAAACATTAAATGTTAGAAACCAATTTCAAACATTTCAATATTTTCATCACAAGTCCCCTGGACTTGTTAAGATTTCTAAGCAATCATTACTAAATGTGCCAAGTAACATAGCATTTAAATGTTGTAGTCCAATACTGCTTTGTATAAATCCTTATTTTATTGACACAATGATATCATACGTAATCAGTATTAGAGCTGCTCTTCTATTTCAGGTAAGCAAACTCCTTAAGATGCAGTAACTATTCCGTAGCAAAGGAGGGTGCCCACTTACCAGGGAGCACCTCCAAGCATTGGTCACACAAGTTCTTAGACACTTTAAAGGCTGTGATGTCAATTTACGTGATCCACATTTCTTTTGTAACCATATGGATTGAACGAGCACACGGGAAGAGTTCTGCCAGGTGCATGTAAACACTGCAAAAACATTCATCTCAAACATGAAAAAGGCAAACCTCCATCCTTCTCAGCTACTTTGGTTCCTGTTCACCATAATTTCTCATTTTTACCCCCAGCGAAGCTGAATTCTAGTCCAGAGTGTTTCCAGTGGAAGTGCTCTAAAACTTGAAGGTTTGTTTTAGAATTTAGTATAGGGTTTATATATATATATATATATATATATATTAAAAAAAGAAATTAAAAAATCTGTAATTCCATGTAGCCATGTGCTAGCAATGAAGTGGCTTTACCATTTTTACTCATCACATTTGTTAGTTTGAAGCACCCAGCACTCAGCAGGCTGAGTTTATGCTCAAATCCTCACTTCCATAGTCCAGTTAGTTGCAAGACATCACATAAAAATAGGCTGTGCTGTTGTTGCTTATGTGTTGTAACCAAACCATTTGCAAATTTCTCTACAATTTGTATCCCAAAATCCTGTACAAAGTTATCCATGGCGCCTACTTTGTAGTTTCAGCACTTTGAGCCACTGCAAGGACTTAACACCTAAACAGTAGAGACAAAGGAGTCACATCTGCAAAAACTGTACCAGCCTAAAAGCAAACCTTGAAGAGGATGAGCAAAATGTTCCAGTAAGAGATGGGTAAAAGTATTCACAGCTCCAACCAGTCGGGTTTCTGTGTAACAGTAATAAAAGTGTCCCAAATTAGGAGGACATGGGAGCAGCAGAATGACTTGTCATGCTGACTTGCTCATGGCATCTCTAGCATGGGGAGGATGGGAGAGGTTCAGTCATTTTTTTCCCTTTCATACCATGGACACCACAATACCAGCAAAACTGCAAATAGAGCACTTTGTTCACCTCCACAGAGAGCAAATACAGCAATCTAGAGTTTAGCCTTTTGTTTCCAGCAGTCCACGTTTGTTTCACACACGTGCAATATGTTTTCCCCTTCTGCTCCTTCTCCTCGGAATGATCTCCATGAAAAGAAAACAAGTGATTATTATTTTTCTGTATCACTCATTCTGTTCTAAATTCTGCGGCTTACCTTACGAGGGCTCGCCTGGGTCCCCTGAGGCTCTGTTCCTTGCAGTTTAAAAAATATATACTGTTCTTATAAGGGAAAGTAGAACTGTCTGCATGTCATCTAATGTTATTAGTGTGAGGCTACACTCTACATATTGTATAATTGCAAAATATATCAGTGTTACTGTTGATATTAGTTGAAGTAAAGTGATAACATATTTAAATATGTAGACTTTTCTTCATACATCTGTACCAATAGTAGAGTCTAACTGTAATTTATAGGTTGTTCCAGAAAAGATAAAGAAGCATTTAGGTGCAAACATCTTTCAGAAACTTCATCTTTTAATTAAAACAGAGGTGAGAAAGCTCCTCTTCACTGGGTGATGGAGTCTGTACTTGTTTCAGATGCAGGGGCATAATGGAAGCAAAATTCTGTATATGGAATGAAGGCAGAATATGCAGTAGCAGTGGAGAGGAAAATCTGACTCGCTGTGTTGATTAACGCTGAAAATGTTAAATCTCCCAGATTCGCATTTGCTTTATATTTAAAAATCCCTTTCATTCATTTAAATGAGAGTTACATATAAATATTCTGTACTTAAACAGTAAGCCACAGTTTAATGCCTGACCGCTGATTTTCCATGTGCAATCAATGTATTTGTGAACCAAAGTGTTGAGGAGATGTCACAAACGTGCATGCGCAGAAACATTTCCACACGGTTCCATGGACACTGGGGAGGAGGCTGTGCCTGCCCTGGGCATGCAGGGAGTGTGAAATCACAGATCACTGGGAGGCTGGTTAGAAACCAGAAGTGGTCACCTGGGAGCACAGGATTGGGAAACTATTCTTTCAAGCCAAGGAGGAGAAACAGGGGACTTGACTATTTTTTTTCCTAGTTTTGTTCTGTTTAGTTTCTTAGACTGTGTGTTTGTACGTACTCCAACCCAACAAACATGTCTTGGTGTCAGCACAAGTCTCCAGACCTTTGCTTCTTGTTTAGGGTTGTAGTAAAACCTCTCTGACTCCATCCTTGATCAGCGGGTGCTTAGAGCAGTGTGGGTCATGCCTAGAATAGGAGAATTCCAACACTTAACTCTGTGTGGGGTGAAGAAAATTAATTAAAATGCATTCTTCAGCCTGCGGCAGGAGTAGAAGGGAGAGGGTTTTTTCTGAGATGCCATTGCCAATTACAAACTGGTGCAGAAGTGCATAGAGTGACCGTGGTTCTCTCTTCCCATAAACGACGTGGCAAAGCAGTAATGCTGATTTGAACAAATGAAAGGGAAACATAAAGAATGAAGGTGTGGCAACAAAAAAAAAATCTTTTCTGGGACAACAATAAAATATATATTTGGGGTTTTTATTTTTTTTTTAAGTTAAGAATGAAATGTAAAGCAATGTAAAAAAACCAAAAAAATCAAAGTTCATCCTAATATAATGTGCGTCTTGTATTGCTAAAAAAAGGTCTAACATACAGTGTAGAATGATTTTCCCATCATGTACTGCATGCAGCAGAAGCCTCTTGTTTCTTGATAAAATGAGCTGAAAGACAGTCAGCAGATATTTAAACACTGAATCTCTAGATGTTGACTTGCTGTTCCATATGAAGCTGTGTGTTTTCTGCAGTTAAGCATGCATTTTGCTGTTCCCTTGTAAAATACCATCGCACTTCTTGCCTGCAAAATGGATTCTTGTGTATATATTTCAAATGAAAGTGGAACCAATAACAAGATTCAATTTGGAAAAGAGAAAAGGGGGTGGTGAAAATGGGACCAGTAGGGGGAATAGAGAATTCTCTAAATTGTACATAGTGTGTAAATTAGTGTTACTGTAAGTCTGCAGTCACTTTGAGGTTGCCTATCTCCTGCTAGGAACTTAAATCAGCTTTTGAGTTGTATTAAACTGTTAGAATTAGGTCTTGAATGCAGACTGTTAAAGACTTCAAAAATCATTATGCTTACAAGAAGCTTCTGTTCTGGGGAGGCTCGAGACCCCTTTTGTAAATGGGGAAGAAAGGAGTGCTTTCATTTTAATATGCATTCTGTTTGTAAGTAGTAACAGACCCTATTGATGTAAAACTATAACTGTGATCATGTGGAGAAATCAAATAAATCATTTAAAACTCTTTGTTTCTCATTTCATGCAATCCAAGAGCTTAAACTCTTCATAATTGAAATGAAGGAAATTCCTTCCAGTGGTGTCCTGGCCCTGCTGAGGCAGTGAGATTGCTGCTCACTTCAGAGGGGCCAGGAACTGGAGATCCAGTGCTGGAGGTGGTGAGTGGAGTCTGTGACCCCTTCTCACTCGGCTTGGATTGGAGTGGGCGTGGAGCAATAAATTTAGTTCTAGAGTCACTTAAAGAGCAATGAATCCAACAGCCAGGTGTGCAGACAGACAGACAGACAGACAGTGACTCCAACAGCCAGGTGTGCAGACAGACAGACAGTGACTCCAACAGCCAGGTGTGCAGGCAGACAAGACAGACAGACAGTGACTCCAACAGCCAGGTGTGCAGGCAGACAGACAGTGACTCCAACAGCCAGGTGTGCAGGCAGACAAGACAGACAGACAGTGACTCCAACAGCCAGGTGTGCAGGCAGACAGACAGTGACTCCAACAGCCAGGTGTGCAGACAGACAGACAGTGACTCCAACAGCCAGGTGTGCAGGCAGACAAGACAGACAGTGACTCCAACAGCCAGGTGTGCAGGCAGACAGACAGTGACTCCAACAGCCAGGTGTGCAGGCAGACAAGACAGACAGTGACTCCAACAGCCAGGTGTGCAGGCAGACAGACAGTGACTCCAACAGCCAGGTGTGCAGGCAGACAGACAGTGACTCCAACAGCCAGGTGTGCAGGCAGACAAGACAGACAGTGACTCCAACAGCCAGGTGTGCAGGCAGACAAGACAGTGACTCCAACAGCCAGGTGTGCAGACAGACAGACAGACAGTGACTCCGGCAGCCAGGTGTGCAGACAGGGAGGCATTGCAGTGGTGGCCCGTTCCCAAAGCCCTTGAGCCCGAGCAGATCTGACAGTTTGGATTCCTTCCAGCCGGCCCTGGGTGGCCTCGGGCGCTCCTGTGCAGGGCGCTCCCGCCCTGCCCGGGGACGGTCCGTTTGTCCGTGCCGGGCCGAGCCCTGCGCTGCTCCGGGCAGCCCCCGGGGCTGGCAGCGCCTCCGTGGCCACGGGCAGGGAGCGCCGGAGCCCTGAGCCCAGCGCTGGGTGAGTACTGCCCGGCCACTCCTTGTCTTTTCCGTTCCTTGTGTGTCTCATTTCCAGCCCAGAAGGATCCTCTGCCACACGTGGCCTTCCCAGCATTTGAATTACCTCCTGCGGTCACCCTTTGATAATCACCTGTGGAATATCCCGTTGTGTTCTCACCCTGCTGCGTTTCCAGCATCTCCAGGGGATTGGAGTGTGTCTGTAAAGCCTGGCCAAGCTAATGCCCAGCTGTCAATTAAACTAAAATACTGTGTTTGCTTCTGTTTTCTACGAATTTTAGGAGATTCTTGAATTATTTGGGGGGAGCAGTCAGCTGTGACCTCTTTCTGGAGGGCTGTAATTTCAGAATGTGCATCTTCATCAATTATTTTTTTATTTTTTGATAGGTAAGTACCCACTTACCATCGTGATCTGTGCCACTGTCTGAGCTGTGGGACCCTTTAGAAAGTGACCAGTGCCTCCGTACCATAGAAACGTTCTCTAGTGGAAGCAGAAGAATTTGCAGAGCTGTTCTTCACTGATACTTCTATTCCTGGTTTAGAAATTAGGATTTGTAGAATTTTAATACATTTTGAGAAGACAAGAGGTCTGCATGTGGCAGTGCACACACAGTGGCAGTGCGCACACAGCTTTTTGAAGTCATGCTATAAACAACTTCTCAAGCTCTTCTAGATAACAACTTTTTAACAACAGGCTTTTTCCCAAGGGTTTGGGGTTTTTTTGTTTGTTTGGTTTTTTTTTGTTTGTTTGTTTGTTTGTTTTTTGGGGGGGTTGGTTTTGTTTTTTTTTTTTTTTTGTACTTTTTTTGTTGAAATAAGAAATACGAAATTAAAAGGACAGAAAAATAAAATAAAGAACTTTAAATGTTTTATCTGTATCTTTCTTCAGAATTTTGTTGACTTAACAATGAATGAATTCTACTTAACTTTGTTTTTTCCAGTTGGCCTTAATGATTGTTTTTCACTCAGCTTCATAAGAACAGGTATGGTAATTTAACATATATTTATTTTATTTAAATAGTTGTGCAGTGTTTTATTCATCTCCACCCTGTGTTACAGCTGCATTAAGTATGCCTTTTCCAAAGGAATCTTTCTGGATTTTTACCCTACTTTGTGATTTTTTGCTGCTGTATTTTGTTGACCTAAAATTCCTGAAAGGGAACATAGCACAACCAATCCAATAGAAATATCTAATCCACACAAATATTTCATTTTAGGTATATTTTTTTAGTAGGCCTTCTTTCTGTTTCCTATTTTTTCAAGAATTAAAGCCAAATCCTGCATTACTCAGCAAAACTAAATCAACTGCAGGATGAAGCTGATCATGAAAGTTAGGAAAATCTTAAATTAATATTTCTGCTGGAATTACTTCCTCAGCTAAGCAAGACTTAAATGAAAGTTGTTTGAGTGATACTGACTTGAAGCAATCACTTTTTTCAAATGTTTGGATTTATCATTTTTGCCATGTGAATAAATGCATATTTTTAAGGATAAAATAAAAAAAAAATCCCCTTTATTTAGCATTTTTGCAGTAACTGAGATGTGAAATTAGCAGCATGGTTCACAAGACACAGCAGCTGACAGCAGCCACAGGAGTGTGCAATTCATCAGCTCTGCTGGGAAATGACACCACTGGAGCTTTCATTTATTTTTCATACTTGGACACAGTGCTTTAGACTGGTCTGTGTAATCAGCAAAGCAAAAGTAATCTGTCTTTAACAAGATGAGCAGGGGGAATTCATTCCAAGGCAAATGAAAGGTTCATGATGGAAATGTCTTCTCTCTGCATCTTCTCAGCTCTGCACAACACAGTGCCTCGTTTCTGAGGAGGAAGTGGGCCCTGGGTTTGTGTCCAGGGAAGTGAGAAAAGCAGGGACTGTGCATGAGTTCTGTGACTCAGCAGTGGGATCAGAGTGCACCAGGGCTGGAAATTAATTAATTTAATCATTGTCAGTCTGATTTTGTAGTGATTTTTTATAGGAGCAGAGCTCAGCTGGGAGATACCCACCCCTGTGAGCATCTTCCCCTGCCACCAGCTCCCCATGTGCTCTTGGCTGATTATTCCTTCATTTTGCTGGCTAATATTTCTTTGTGTCCATCTTCAATGAGAAAGAACATTTTTATTTAATGATTCATCCTGTATATTGTCCTTGCCATCTTTCTGGTGGTCTCGTGTCTTGGCTTCTGCCTCAGCCCTTCCACCAGGCTCCAAAAAATGACTCTGCTGTAATTAAAAATAGCATCCAAAGAAACCCCAACCAAACCCCAAAAAATCAACCAATCAATCACTCGCCTGCAATCACTGGGGTCTGAGAGACTTCTGTTGTCCTTCAACCCCTGAGTTGGGAAAAGCAGCAACATTTTCCAGCCCAGTGACAAGCGTGCTGAATATTCCAATTCAGACTTTTAGCATCCCAGGTGCTTATAACTCTGAATTTTCATGGCATTTCAGCAGGTTTTATGAATGTCCTTGATTATCTGCTTTCTCCTCTGTTTTGCTAGTCTGTAAATTTTCAAAGTTGTTCGTGTGTGTGTATTTTTTGCCTAGAGGAGGAAACTTTGTTTCTGCTCTTCCTATTTTTTTCTCCTACTAGGAAGGGCAGCTTTCTGGGCTGTTGCAATATTCCATGGCCCTGCTCACATATTTGCAGACTGCCAGCATAGCTTCATGCAAGAAAAAAAAACATATACCTGTATTACATTGGTAGTGAGCCACAAGGGATGTGTCCTGAACAATTCCTCTGACTGTGGGAATTTGAAATTACTTTGAAAAAAAGCTGGTGAAAAAGCACTGGTGTTTCGAGTTATCTCTTTCTCTTCCCAGATGTGAAAAGGGAGAAACAGATGCCTCATTTGGGATGGAGCAAGTTATTGGACTAATAATCATTAATGAAATGTTCCGAGCTCATGGAGCTCCTTCCTCCTCTCCAACATTAGAGTGTAATGCATTTTATTTTTGCAAAGAGATTCTTGACCCATTTGCCTTCTGTATTCATTAATAGTGCCAAGATGTGCTTTATCCAGTTACTGCAAGGTCTTTTTATAGCCACCCTTGTCCTCTCCCTCATCACTGTCACCTGTGTGTGACATAAAGCCAGCGCTCTCCAGGCTGGCCTGCAGCTCCTCGCGTTCAATCCCATGGCAGCGGCTTCTTTCTGCACTGAGTTCAGGCTATCACCCCTCACTGAGCCAGAAACTCAATTTCAATACATTGTTTGGCCTATTTCCCCTTGCTTGAAAAATTAAATCTTATTTGGCTGTTAAAAAAAATTATAATGTGAAATAAAATTTAAAATACTTCAAAACATGAGGTAATTTATTGCTTCCTTTTAATCTAACATGGCAGAGCTGATGGACAATTTCTCTGCGAGTGCCACCTGAAGTTGTGAAGAATCCCTTTCACTAACAGAATATATCTTTATTTTTCAGGTGATTTCTTAGATGGCCACAGTCCAGTCAGTGTGGATAGACAACAGCTTGGACAAATTTATTTATGTATTTATACAGTGACCATGTTAACATCTGTGTTTCAAACATACCACATCACTTCCACAGCACATAACCAGGAGCAAAAGTGGAAATACCAGTTCCTGCCTTCACCTTTCCCAGGATTTCATTTGTGAACCAGCTTTTTAAAACAATATTCAGAGCCAGAAGGTGATACAATGAGTACATCATCACATGCCTGTGGGAAGGACAATTGTCAATGTCAAGGGCAAAACTTTCATACCATCTGTCATGCTGAAAAGGAGCAGACAATGATTGCATAAAGAGAGGAAGAATTTTATGTATTTTCCTGGAAGTGCTGCAAAGCCTGGTGAATGTTTTTGTTAAGTAATTTAGTGACACTTTTTCAGTAAATAAAATATCTATGTCTCAAAGAGCTAATTGTTATCAGGTCATTTTATTATTGAATGCCAGTTTTTAAGCAGCTGGTGGAAAAATGTGGAAGAATGTGGAAGAATAAAAAGAAAAACCGAAGGGTAATTTTATTGTAGTCATTTACTAATATCTACTTCTGAATTCTTCCACTTCTGTGTGGAATGGGCTGAAATGGACATCACTGTGTGGACTTGTGGTTGTTCACAAAATGTGAGTTATGAGGAGCTGCAATAGCTGAGGGATTAGCTGGCCCAGGAAGGGAATCTGAAATGATGGGAACCTGTGGATGAATACCTCAGTGGCAGAGACAGCAAAGTCATAAATAAAAGTGGGGAAAGGAAAAGGTTGTGTGTGTTGCTGAAGCAGAAGACAAAAATACTCTTTTCTTTTTTCCCCCAGTAGATTGTGCAGTTCTGTGCAAGGTAGTTTGTAGATGTATCAGGTCAGGATGGGGGATTCTGCAAAGAACTGCAGCTGCCAGGAGTGTGATTTCCGCTGTGGTTACACACAGCACTGGAAGAGTTGCACAAATGGGACAAAATCTGTGGGATTTTGGCACCATTAGTGCCAGCGCAGGGACAGAGGATTCTCTGTGCCAGGGATGGTCTGCCTGTAGTTTCATGCTGTGGGTGTGATATCACCCTCTGTGAGGGGAAAACCCCCAGCTGTTTATTTAGGATATGCTCACAGTGCCATCCTGATGCTTGCTGAGTGAACACACAGGGTGGGGTGTGCTGGCTGCTGCTTCTGTTCTTTTGAACTTCCTGATGAGGCATCTTTTCCCTGTGCTTCCCAACTGCCCAGCCTTGTTTTCATGGTTTGGATCATTTTCTTCAAGCAGTTTTTACCGTGCTCTGTTTATCCTTTCTTTCAAGCTGCCACATCACCCCTACATCACCAGAACCTGCCTGACTTGTCTCCAGAGAGGGTGGCCTCAGTTCAGCCCTTTCATCCCAGATATTCAGTCTGGGAGGTGTTATGGGATCTACACCTCTCCTGAACCCCAGGATGGTGTCCTGTGCCCAGAGCTGGGATGTGGCACTGGTGTGGCAGTGCCACCCAGGTCCCCACAGAGTGGCATCGTGTGGCTCTGCCCCATTAACCCCACATGTCACAAGGCTGAGCCTTTTTCCCTTCTATCCATACCATCAACCACCTGTGTACCCTGTGAGGCACTGACACCTCAGCCCTGCATCCCAGAAATTGCAAAGTGCTGCACCCAGCTCAGCATTCCCCACCCATTGCTTCCTGGCAGGATTAGACATCACCTCTTGCTTTTCTGCCCTTCGAAACTAAAACTAGGGTAATGCTGCTTAACCAGAGCTGAGAACATCCTTACCTTTTCCTGTCCTCTCACTCTCAGCCCTTCCTGTTCCCTAGTTGCAGTATAGTCAAGAGGCAACAAACATGACAATTTATTTGGATTACAAGATTAAAGGATTTTCATTTTAAAAGTCATAAGTAAAAGAAAAAAAAATAAGTGAGTTCATTAAGCCTGTGTTTACTTGTTCTTTTTGTAAATATCATTTTGTCACATTCTGCAATTCCACACAGACCAAAGCAAAATGAGGAAATGGAGATGCCTAAAATGAGACAGTAACAGCAACCTTTAAAGGGCTTATTTTATCTGAAATGAATAGTTCAAATAAATTAATTCTACCCTTGCGTAAATGATGTTTAGCGCGTAGAAAGCTCTTCTGCGTCGGTGAACAGTCCCAGCCACCAGCAGGTCAGGCAGCAGCTGTGGGGCGATGATGCCACAGACCTGACCGTGACCTCTTGTGCAGAAGGGGAGCAGAGAGTGCTTCTCAACCCGATTTCAGTGTGCGGTAACCGGCTCAGTGATCGCACACGGCTTTGGCACTTGGGCTTTTAAAAAAGACAAAACCTGCTGCCAGAGGGGTGCCCGGGGAACGGGAATGCTCGGAGCAGGGCAGAGCTCACCGCAGGGCACAGTCGTCTGGCTTTGCACTTAAGTGTGGAAAGGGCTGCAGGAGTGCGGGGACGCCCTGGGCAGGGCTGGACCTAACGACACGACCCTGCTCCGGCTCCTGACACACGGAGCAGGGGCAGTCAGGCTTGGATGAACATTTTGGGGCGATTTCCACGCGCTCAGTTTGCAGCTCAGCGTTATCAACCGCGGGGATGCAGCGCTCCCTGTCTGCGGTCCCTGTCTCCCCGGCCGGCCTGCACTGCGGCTTTCCCTTCGGGAAGGCGATCCAGAGGCAGCGTGGGTGCACCGAGAGCCGTTTCAAGACGGGACCGTGCGGCTCCTGCTGGAGCTGCGGGCCGGGGAGGGGAGGGGCCGGGTGAGAGAAGCCGTGAGCGGCTCCATTGCCATCCCCGCGTTCTCTGCGAGCGAAGCACCGCCCGGTGAGGCCGTGCCCCGGCCCGGGTGAGAGAAGCCGTGAGCGGCTCTGTGCCCGTCCCGGCGGTCTCTGCGAGCGAAGCGCCGCCCGGTGAGGCCGTGTCCCGCCCCGGGGCCGGGTGAGAGAAGCCGTGAGCGGCTCTGTGCCCGTCCCGGCGGTCTCTGCGAGCGAAGCACCGCCCGGTGAGGCCGTGCCCCGGCCCGGGTCGGGCCGGAGCGGAGCCATGAGCCCGGCGCTGCTGCTGCTACGGGCCCTGCGCGCCGCCCGGGCCCTGCCCGGCCCCGCGGCCCGCGGCCTGCGCACGGCCCCGCCGCGCCGCGCCTTCGCCAAGGAGCTGTTCCTCGGCATCCTGCGCAAGGTGGGTCCGCGGCGATCGCGGTGGCGATGGGGACGGCCGTGCCCGGGGCCCGCTGCCGTTTCGCCGACGGACACCGGGGAGGGCGCGGTGGAGCCGAGGCACACTGGGGACGTCGCCCACCAGGGCTCGTCACCAGCCCCGCCGGGGCCTTTTCTAGCTGCTCGTGCCCGGCCTGGGGCTGCAGGGGCTGGTGTGGGCCCGGGCCGTGGGCTGGGTGTCCGGCAGCTCGTGGGGCCCTCCCGTCTCCCTGCAGAGCCGCCTGCCCCCGCACGGAGCGGGCTCTGCGGGTGCCCCTCAGCAGCAGCCGGGCTGCCGAGGCGACCCGTGCGCACCCAGAGCCCGTGGAGCCCGGAACGAGCCGAGCGGCCGGCGCGGAGGAGCTGCGCTAAGCACGGCCCGCGGGCTACCCTGCAACGCGTGTGTCCCTGGGCACCGGCTCCGGGCGTGCCACAACGCTTGTGTCTCTTTATTCTCTGGTTTTACTCCACGGATCGAGACCTTGTGTACATTTCTGCCTACGGTTCTGATAGGAAACGTTGAAATTATTGTTGAAATTCTTTGCTTGAGATGCACTGGGCAAAGAAGTTCAAATGTGAGACAGAACGCTGTATTAACCGGAGTTTGTTAATGCAGGGCTTTGAGTATCAGAGATTGCAGGGTAAAACAAACTGAAAGAAGGAATTACTCCATTCCACTGAAATGAGTTGAGCAGTAAAGTTTCCTGCAACGGAGCTTTTCAGGTAGAGTGTTACAACAGGCAGCACTCAGGCTCCACCGTGTTAAACCCCTCTTCAGATATGTCTGCGGTTTTTTCCTCTCAAATTTCAATACGACAGCTTTCTGAAAACCTCTAGCATTTTCCAGGTCCTGAATTTTTGACGTTGATATTGTTGCTCAGAGTATCATGAATAGATATGTCTGGACAGGGATAAATTCTTCTGTTTAAAAGGGGAAAAAAAAAAAAAGTAAAAATTAAAAGTGTCCTTCTCACGTAGCCTCCCACTTCTTGTGTTCCTTGCTTGGATTTTTTATCAATTCAAACCTGTCAGGCTGTACTG
Organism: Sitta carolinensis; assembly: GCA_032173965.1. Classification (NCBI taxonomy): domain Eukaryota; kingdom Metazoa; phylum Chordata; class Aves; order Passeriformes; family Sittidae; genus Sitta; species Sitta carolinensis. The sequence goes on from CM063293.1 coordinate 2,577,065, forward strand.
CTCCCAGTTATGGCCCCGGTGATGATAAGGAGTGGTGGGAGTCACTCACCTTTGTCCTGGAGGCATTAACAGGTGAAATGTGCTGGGGCTTTGCATGGGACAGTGTTCGTGGGTTGAGCTTTGGAAGCATTAGAACAGTTCATTGATTTTGACACAAATTAAACTCATTTTTATCAGTCCCTAAATAGGGTTACACTGACAAAGCTCGTGGGTGATGAAGGATTTTTGCATCCTCGTAGTTCTTAAGAAATCTCTTGATTTCTAATGTTTCTGTTGTTCAGGTAACATCCTCTGGTCTGGTTTTAGTGTGTAATAAAGTTGCATCTTGTATAGCTCTTTTTCTGTTTCAGAACATTTTCTACAATTCTTAATTTGCACAGTTTTTTAGAGTCTTTGCAGTGGATATTTCCTGTAATTTTTATTTCAACTGCATGATTTGTGTATTAAACATTATTAAATAATTCTCCTATTTCAGGAAGAAGTGTTTCCTTACCCAGAAATTAGCAATGAAGAACTGGCAGAGATCAACCAGTTTGTGGGACCTGTTGAAAAGTTCTTCAATGAAGAAGGTAATTATGTTTTTATCCATGCAAGTGATTTAGTGATTACAAAATAATTTAGCTATACCAGTTGAATAAGATTATTATACTTAAAACATTTCATTTTTGTTATGTGTTTATTGCTGCTCACATAGTGATGCTGATTCTGTGGCATGTCCATTTATGGCTTTTTTGGGGAGTATTTGGGTGCTGATCAGAAGAATTAAATCTCCAAAACAGGAAAAAAAACAAGGGTGTAAATGCATTCTGGGATAAAGATAGGATATGATATTTGTTTTAGCTGAGCTGAATTGTGCTTTTTACCACTTCATATATTGTGATTTTTTTTTCCCTAGAACTTTTTAACTGTCTTACTCTGCTAAAACTGACTGTGGAAAAATGTAGCAGAGATACTCAGAAATGATGGCTCATTGAGGAGTTAAAAAAATCAAAAGCATTTCTGTTTTTTCAGCATTAGAGCAATAATTCTGTTTGGGAAAAATCCATCTGCATTCCAGGGAGCATTGCAGGGTGTTCCTTCCATTGGTACTGCCATGGATAAGCCAGTTCCAGAACAATTGCAGAATATTGGTTTGCACAGGCAGCAATTTCTGAGGCAGTTAAGCAGCACTGTCTCAGACTTCCCATTGACAGAGATACCAGCCCTGCTTTTCCAAACACTGTTGGAGTTTGGAGAAGCCACTGATTGTCACACATCACAATTTGTGAGATCCAGGTGATTTTAACCATGAAATTGTAGTGTTGTTCGCTGACAGTAAATAAAGAATTTATTCAAATCACATTTTTTAAATTCTTTTCCCTGTGGGGGAGCATAATTTATGGAGTAAACAACCTGATGTTTAGGGGAGGAATAAAAGGGTCAAATTATGTAGTCTGGAGAAAATAAGATTCCTGTTTGTTTTCACTGGCATGGTACAGAACAGCTCTCTTAATTCCCCAAGAATCTAAAAACTCCTAAGGACAAGATTTTCTTATTACTTCACTTTTTTTTACTTGTATTTTTTTTTGCTTTTATTCACTTTTAATACTTTTTTTTTCTTGTATTCACGATCTAGACTTGGTTCATATAGAAAATCCTGGAAATACTTTGCTTATTCCAGTCGTGGAATCTGCTGATGTGCAGAACCAGTAGAAATATTTGAGAAAATGAAATAAATTATGGATTTTTCCCATTTCCAAGTCTTTTTCTTGAATATGTTGTGAGGACAAACAGGAGAGTCAGCCTGAAGCTAGAAGGAAGAAATTGTGAAGCTGGGGATGAGAAATCTCCTCAGTGACCTTGGCCCTGCTGGGGCAATCCTGCAGACTCACAGCTGCTCTGGGCACTAAGAAACACAGTGTTAAATGAGAAAAACTTCTGTATTTGTAGTGGACTCCAAGAAAATCGATCAAGATGCAAAAATCCCACCTGAAACCTTACAAGGACTGAAGGACCTGGGTCTCTTTGGCATGCAGATTCCAGAAGAATACGGTGAGTGAATGTCACATCAGAACAACCCTGTGCATTCGGGGGGTGCATTTTGTGTCACTTTTGTAGCTCTCCAACTAAAGGTGTTACACTCCTGTATTTCTGTACTTGAAATGGATTTTTTTGGGGGAAGTGGCACATTAAATGTACTGAAATAAAACCTGGTGCCTGTTCCAGGTGGGCTGGGCCTGTCAAACACCATGTATGCACGTCTGGGAGAAATCACATCCCTGGATGGCTCCATAGCAGTGACCCTGGCAGCTCATCAGGCCATCGGGCTGAAGGTAAGGCTGCTGCTTAAGGGCCAGTGCTTCTGCACAGATTGCATGGAATTGCACATTGAAAAATGTGGGGCTCAGGGGCAGCAAATCAGAATTGCTGGGAAAGCATAAATCAGGTTGTTGGTGTCCCCAACAGCCTCTGCCACTGGTTCAGTGTAAGACAGAAAGGCTGGATAGGAAGTACACGGAAAGTTACTATTAGGATAATTATTCTTAAGAAAACTACTTTAAATGATTCCAAGTTGGGGTTTTTTGGAGTTTTTTTAATTGACCAAACTAGTTTAAATTAGCTAGAATAAATAGAATTGAAATAAACAGAGTATCAGGGTGCTCAGGTGATGAGGAAGGGAAGAATTCATAAGAGAGCAACTTTGGCTGGCTGGCTTGGGGCTGCATGTTGGGGGACTCAGAGGAGAAAACTCATCTGAGAGCATGTCAATTTTGAATTTTAATACAACCATAGGTATTTCCCTGATAGATGGATGGCAGGAAGAAGCTTGAAACCACACTAAGTTTGTTATAGCAAGAAAAAATTCCTTGTGGAATCGAGCAGACAATGCTAATGAAAAATTCTTTAATGTCTGATAAATAATACAGTCTGTTGTTCATTAAACTGTCTCTTGCTATGCCATGAACTTGGAAATGGAGCTTTCTGAACATGCTGGAGCTTGTCAGCTCCCTCTCTTTTGCCACAGGGTGATGCTGCAGAGTTTTCTGTGCTTGTTTTTGCAGGGGATCCTCATTGCTGGCACGGAGGAGCAGAAGGCCAAGTACCTGCCCCGCCTGGCCTCGGGGGAGCACATTGCTGCCTTCTGCCTCACTGAGCCTGGCAGGTGCTGCTGCCCCACAGCTCCAAAGGGGGCTGCTGCTTTCTCTGCATTGCTTAATTGCTTAAACCTTCATTATTTGGGGCCCATGGCTTCAGTATGGAAATCTATTGTTTTATTTTTAGTTTTTAAAGGAACACTCCAGACTGTGTAATTACTCTTTCCCCAACGTGCTGCTTTTGGCAGTGTCTGTAAAATCCCTGACACTTGTTGTTTTCATCCCAGGAATTAATTTACTTTATTTCTTCCATGAATTGAAAGGATGCTTTGTTCTGCATCAGAAGTAATGTGCTGTGACTATTCTAGGATGCTTTCAGTTCTTATTCAAAATATAACAGCCTGTATTGAAGGAGCTTCCAAAACTAAAAGGAAGAATTTTGAGTGTTACTTAAGTGACAGGCTCATTGCGTGTTCACATAGCTCAAAGTGCAGCTCCAAAGTTGCTTTTGTGGCATTCTGCACATTTTGGCCAGGTCATAACCCTGATAATATGGTAGTGAACTGAAATGAACCCTTGGGTAACTTTTAGAGCTGTTCAATCCAGTGAGCTTCCTTGTTAGTTAAAAGCTAAAACTGATGTACTGCTGTTGTCCCTGAAAATCAGCCTTCTGATTTGTTTTAGTATAGTGGAGTCAGTTCTCATGAATTGTAAGATAAACAAGAATCATGTTTGCATTCCTTTGTAAAAGATATCACCTGATGGACTTCTCAAGTGACCAGTGAAGATGGAGAGGTGGGAACCTCTCTGTCCAATCTCTGATCACTGTCCAGAAACTTATATATACGAGGTCAACAATAAACAAGAGACTTCTTCCTTTCTTTTTCTCTGCCTGAACACCTGTTGTGTGTGTTACTGTGTTTCTATCTGCATCACAGTAACATACTGCTGTTCAAGAACCCCTCCTTTTTACAGGATGGGAAGAGGGAGAATGTGCAGTTTTGATCTTTTAAAGAACGTTTATTTCTTTAAACATTAATAACTTGTTTTTTTTCTAGTGGGAGCGATGCTGCATCCATCCAGACAAGAGCAACACTGAGTGAAGATGGGAAACACTTCCTGCTAAATGGCTCCAAGGTACCCATGCACAGACTGGGAACAGGAAGGGTTTTGTCACAAGTGTAGGAAGTGTCCTTGTCTTTTGCATCAGTCTGGTACTGGGAGGTTTCCAAGCTCAAGAAGAACAACCGTGTCAAAAAGATAGCTCTTGTTGGTTTAGGCACATAGAGAATAGAAAATTATTGTTAGGGAATTATTTCATTAAACTCCTGGTAAGAAAAATAAAAAAACACCCCAGCTTCCTTCTCCATCACCCACTTGTGTGTTCAGCTTCAGGGAGGGTTGGTTAGTTAGTAAATCAGCTCCCTCCCTAACAGCCTAGGTAAAAGGAAACTGAAACCTGTATTTTAACATCTCTTTATTCTTCAGGCTAGATTTTAAAAGAAAACTTGATAATTAATTAAAAATTGGTCTACTTGGAACCTTTCTGCTAAAAAAAACAGTGGCAGAAGCCAGTCTTGAAGAAATAGGAGATGTCCTGGGTTCGGCAGTATTGGATGCATTGCAGACTTGATATGTAGTTGGTGATCCATTTGTGGTGTGAAGAGACCCACCCTGGGGGAGAGGCTGACCAGAGAATTTCTCATCAGAGTTAATTTTTGGGCACAGGGTTTGTCCAGTCTGCATTGCCCCTGTATCTCTCGTGCCAACAGCAGCAGGATGTACCAGCTTTTGTGGAATGCACTGTAGATTTCAATTTAATGCATATCGATTCTGGTTTTAAAGTTGCTCTACACTTAGCATGTGTGGTCAGCTCTCCTCAGAAAAGTGTTCACACTGGAAGCAGACCCTCAGTAGAATTGAAGGGAAGGAGCAGCAATTTTTCAACACTGTGTTCTTTGCCCAGCCTGTTACAAAACCCTTGAGAACTGTGCTTGCAAAATCAGCACAGTTACATTTCTTACACACCTTCCCTCTCTCAAAACAGGTCTGGATCTCCAATGGTGGCCTGGCAAGTATTTTCACAGTGTTTGCCAGGACAGAAGTTGTGGATAAGGATGGGCAGGTGAAGGATAAAATCACTGCGTTCATCGTGGAGCGGGACTTTGGGGGTGTCACCCACGGGAAGCCAGAGGATAAATTGGGCATTCGGGGCTCCAACAGTAAGATTCACCTAAAATTGTTAGCAGAAATTGTTCTAATAGTTTAATGTTTTATTTTGGTTAGATCATCTGAATCCAGAGGCAGATCAATACCTATTCCATGTTACAGTATAAGTTTCATGTTACTTTAGCTGGCTTTTCCTAGGAGTCCTTCCTGATGCAGGGTCTGAAACAAGAAATCCTTTTTGTGGAGTTCATTCACTGTGCAGTGAAAGAAATCACTCAGGAGATTCAGTGGCCAATAGGTTTGATCTAGAAGTCCCCTTCCATCAGCTCTTCTATGCTTTTTAATGACTGCAGCTTTGCACCATCTTGGTGGCTGCTCAGTCAGTTCCTTAGAACTAAGTATAAGGACAAAACTGTAGTTCTCTGTTTACACAGTGTACATTTATAACATTTTTAATATTTTACATCAGTAATTGTTGTCAACAACAGCCTTTTCCCAATTTCTCACTTCTTTGGCAAAGCATGTGTAATTCTGTCATAAACAATGCATTAGTAGGACTTCATTTCTTGCTACAAATAGTGACTTAGGTTCCTGAATGTCTTTTCAATATTTCTTATGTCATATTTGATCAAATGTTAATTCTGTGTTTCAGCCTGTGAAGTACATTTTGAAAACACCAGAGTGCCTATAGAGAATGTAATTGGAGAAGTTGGAGGGGGATTTAAGGTAAGCAGTGGAGAATAATCACTGGTGATTTTCAAAAGCCTGAGGGGGCTGTTTTCTCCTGTACTGAAGTTTCCTCATGGGTGATGTGAGCACTGCAGGGTACAGGAGGACAGGCTCCCCCACTGATCTGTAAATTGGTGTCACTGGACACCAGTTTCACACTGGTGAGTGTGCCATCAGCCCAGATTTCTGTGTGTTTCTTCTCTTGTTGGGCTTTTGGTTGTTTTTCATGGTGTCCCCTCAGAAAAGGGAGTGACTTCAGCTGCCCTTCTGACCCATCTGGGGGACACATGCTCTGCTGGTTCCTGCAGCAGAATGTGGGAGGGGAGACAGAGGGATGAGTGTCACAGGCAATGCCTGAGGCAAGCCCAGTCCAAGGTGCCCTGGCTGTCAGGTGCTTCTGCAGGGCTGGATTATTGCACAAGGAAATGCTGGCCGGACCCCAGGAAGGATTCCCACAGCGCCCTTGCTGTGTAACCTTTCTCTGGGAGTGTGACCTGAGGGTTTGCAAAAGTGCTCTTACTCCTTCTCCATTTCTTACTCCTGCTGTAGCTGGCAAGTCCAGGCCTAAATGCTAAATTAAATCATTTTCCTTAATGTAGTAGAGATTAGAAGATATTTATGGTGTCTTCCTGATGTGTTAAAATGTAGGACAGTGACTTCTTTCCTAACAGGCTTTGGACCTGAGTCACCTGTGTTGTGAAACAGCACCAGACCCCAAAATCTATTTTTGTACATTATTGGTCTGTATTTCATTTCTACACCTCCATTCTTGTTCCCTTTTGTGGTGTGTTGCTGAAAGGAATCTGAGACAGAGAGCAGCCATCACAGGTCAGCTGCAAGGAGAAACACTGTGGTTCTCTTCATTTCATGAGCAGTGCTCTCTAGCTGGAATGTTTGCCCACTACAGATAAATAAATTTTTACTTTCATGTAATTAGAATAGAGATTATTTCCAAGTCACTGGATCGTCTACTTCAGGTATAAAATTGGTTGTAATGGGTGGCAGGAAAAGCCCAGTTTTGAAGCATTTTCCTTGAGATGCTGAGGTGGTTGGTGTGAAGGCACTTCCCAGGGCTGGAAGTGTGTCCAAGTGAGGAGTGGAATCCAGGGAATACTGAAGCAGGAAGCAGTGCCAAGCGTGGCCTAAGGAGAATGTGGCCTGAACCTCATCTGTTTCTTCACAGGTTGCCATGAATATCCTCAACAGTGGAAGATTTAGCATGGGCAGTGCATCTGCTGGAATGATTAAAAAGTTGATAGGTGGGTGAATGGGGTGCTCTGGATGGCTGGGTGCCAGCAGAAACTGCTCAGCCTGAGGCAGACAATGCAGAACATTCAGAGTGGGAACAGGAGTCTTGATCATGTCACAGCATGCTTTGACAGCTTTAAAACACTAGAACATGTTTTTGAAAAATAGTTACTAAAAGCCTGTTTGTAGAGGTTTTGAAATAAAGATTTTTTTCCTTTCATAGAGTGTAGGTTCAGTTCATAGAGTGGGAGGTTGTTGTTTCTCTTGGACTTCATTGAGGTAAAATGTTCTTTCCAAGGAAAAAACCTCTGTACTATTGCTTTTGGAAGGTGTAATCTCCCCCAGAACCTCCCACCTGAATAACTGGCTCAAAGCTACACATGGTAATTAGGAATAAAACTGGTTTCTGCCAATAATTAGCCAAAAAGACCCCAGAAGTGTCTAATCAATTAGCACCAAAACTGATTACTTCTCTAAGAGTGCAAGTTCATACACAGGTTCAAAAGCCTTTGGCAGGGTGGTCCCAGACTTGATCAACAGCATCAGTGTGAGGGTGATTTTCACAAAGTGCTGCTTCTGGAGCAGCTAGGGCATAGACTGGAGTGTCACCATCCAGGGAAAGACACCAGCAGCAGGAATGGTCTGTCACAGCCCTTCTGAGATGGATTTGTTTTTCTTTCTTTATAGAACTGACATCAGAGTATGCTTGTACCAGGAAACAATTCAATAAGAAACTCAGCCAATTTGGATTAATTCAGGTAACAAAAAATGAAACACCTAAATCTCTGTGCCAAGTGCCAAGACACAGATTGCATTGGGGGTGTTTTGGCTGTACTGGTTTAAAGGATTTGCTAGAAATTTGTGTAAATCTGGTGCCAACTTCTGTACGCTGATCTTTTAAACATCCAGAATGATAAATGTATAAAAGTATTTTTTATTCATTGTTGTTTTGAAGTGGTACTTTTTATTGATGGATTGAAATGATGATGTTAAACATATAAAAACGGCAGGTGTTTTTAAGTTTGAGGGTTGACTGTGGACTTTTGCATCTGAACTTCTGTATGATTCCTCATGTTGCTGTGTGGCAGGAGAAGTTTTGTTTGATGGCTGTGAAAGCCTATGTGATGGAGAGCATGGCTTACCTGACCGCAGGGATGATGGACAGGCCAGGCTTCCCTGACTGCTCCATGGAGGCTGCCATGGTCAAGGTAACCAGTGCTGGGGAAGGGTTCTGTGTTCAGTCTGCAGAGGGCTGAGAGCCCAGGGGCTGCATTTAGCCAAGCCAGAGAAGCGCTGCAGCCAGGAGAAATAAGAGATACTGTTCTCTCTGAGTCCCACAGGCTCAGGCTTGTACAAAATAAAACCTGAAGGTAGCAGGTTGGGAATATCACAGCCCTCCTGAGCTGGGGTCTGGGCAGGCCTCTCATGAGCACAGGGACACTCAGTTACACCCTAGCTGCCAGCCTGGCTGAGCTGCTGCTTTGCCAGCTTTCCCAGGGAGCTGGTGGCAGGCAGAACACAACCTGTGGAATGTCCAGGCTGTGGCTGCCAGGGTGACCCTCACAGTGTGGCCACTGCAGGAAATTCCTGCTCTGGGCTCCAGCCAAGCAGCTGCAGCTGCTCTGCTTGTGTGGGGCTGCCCCTTTCCCTGGAATGTGCCCCTTTGGAGAGTGCCTTAGGAGGGCACTGTTTGAGCTTAATCAAACCCCCTGAGCCACCGGGACACTGTTACAGGCCAGTTAACAGGACTGGTGCAACACAGAAAATGCTGCAGCAGTGTCCTGTAGATCCAAGCCCAGAGCAGGGCATCCTGTGTTTACTGCTGATTTATTAGCTGCTCACTGGTGGTTAAGCCCTGTGCCATGGCAGGTGTTCAGCTCTGAAGGTGCCTGGGCGTGTGTGAGTGAGGCTCTGCAGATCCTTGGAGGCCTTGGCTACATGAAGGATTACCCCTACGAGCGCTACCTCAGGGACACCAGGATCCTGCTCATCTTTGAGGCAAGTACCAGCATCCCATTTCACTGCAAACTGCAGTTCACACATTCTAGAAAGGTGAGCAGAAACCTGAAGGTTTGATTGACCAGGACTTCATTCCTTCAGCTGCAAAGTCTCTAGCAGAGTAAGACTGCAGGACAAACCTTGTTTTCTTTGGAATATCAACAGCAGTTCTGTATAATAAAACAAGCTATGATGGCTTTTATAGACTGACCACAGTATGAGTTACCTTTCCTACTGTGTGCTTCTCACAAGTAGGGAAACTCATAAAAGATCAACTTAGAAGTTTAATTAACTTATTGACAGGCATTTTTATTAAAAAAAAGGTTGGTTCTGAAGCTTATTCTCTTTCCAGGCTGGATTGTCATGACCCATCACGTGCACATCAGGATCACTGCCAGACTTGACTTTAGCTCAGTTCATTTTGAGCAGTTCTACAACTATTTAAATGTTCCTTCACTGCAACAGTGCTGAACCTCTTTCACTCAAAATGCATTTAGTCTGGTTTCTTTTTCATTGGGCTACATTTGTGTGTTTAATAATGAGGGGCTTGACTTCTGCAACACCCTATGAAAGCAGAATTACAACTGAGATAAAGCAAAAGGCAGCAGATTATGGCTGGGGAGAGTCATGTGATACTGGAACAGTGGGAAGGGCACAGGGGCAAGCAGACCTGCTTGGAAAACACTCAACGTTGTAAATTCTAGTTACCCACTTGTCTCACTTTCTCCTCTGTTTTTTCCAGGGAACCAATGAAATCCTGAGAATGTACATTGCATTGACAGGGATGCAGCATGCAGGGAAGATCTTAACTGACAAAATTAAGTATGTTCTTATTTATTGTTAATAATTTTAAATAAAGTAATCAGAATCTGATAACTTTATAGATAAAGAAGAAACTGTAGGGAAAACCTGCAATATTTTCTATTTATTGTCTGTGAAAGTTCTGTGTTACAGCGGCTCTATGTCTTTTTAATGGGATGGTTCATAGATTTAGGTGGTGTAGCATTTAATGCATTTTATCTTAGACTTTTACACAAGCGGTAGTTATTTCTTTCAAGACCAGTAATGAATATTTTGTATCTGAATGAAGTTGTATGGGCACAACAGCTGCATTGTGCATATTGAGTACTGGTCTCTGGAAGTCCTTGTGGGTGTCTTGAGAGCAGCTGATGACTCTGAAGGCTTGTTCACACAGTTGTTCTCCAGACTTCACAGTAAAATGGATCAAGACTTGATAATTCATGGACAAGCTGTAGGCATTTTGCTAAAGCATTTGGAATTCCAGCTGGTTATGTCTGAACCACTTGGAATCTCCTTAACAGCCGTTCCTTCCCCAACATTTCAGAGCCATCAAGCAAGGAAACATGGGAGTGGCCCTGGGGGAGTTCCTGACCAGGTTACAGGACACCCTGGGCAGGAAGGTGGATCTGGGGCTTGTAGGTGACCGTGGGGTGGTACATCCCAGCCTTCAGGTAAGGGCCTCACTGCTGTTCTCTCATGTCTGTGCCCCTTGCCACAACTTGATCCCCTCTATACAAACCAAACTGTGTGCTCAGGAGCTGTGGGATTTTCCAGTGTAAGCAGATGTTGGCACCATGTCAGGGTAACAAGTTACAGTTATTGTCCAGGTATCAAGGGAGGATGAGGGCTGCTCTAAGCCTGTCTTTGTACCAAATCCAGGTTTAGATCCATTTGGGTGTTTTGTATAAATTGACCCTTCACCATACTGAAGTGTCTGTAATAGCTGTCCTTTGTTGTAAAGTCTGTTTCAAAACACCGGAGCTTATCCTGTTTAATCGTAACAGAGTTTCAGGTAAGAATTTCTGTGAATTGCCCATACACGTAGTTGCTTAATGACTTAGGAAAGTGGTTTTATGGCCAAAAATGAGTGTTCTGTTAATTGCACATAGATAAGGTATATTTTTCATGGGATGTTCTGTTAGTTTTGTCAGCATAAGCTTATACTGAAAGTTACCAAGAGTAACTCTAGAACAGCAGCAAAGTGGATGAATGTTAAAAAAGGACCAGTGCTCACCAAGAGAAAATCCAGTGTTTTGTTTAAAGGGGAGGGGGTGTGCTGCTTTTTATGTTATAAAACCACTCAAATTGTTTTATTTTCTATTTTGTTTTATAGGAGAGTGCCAAGAAACTTGAAGAAAATATTTATTATTTTGGAACTACAGTCAGGGGCCTGCTAAGTAGGTTTGGCAAGGTAACAATTTATTTTGTCTGTTGTCTTTGTTACTGAGAAGTTTGTCCTTGGAGCCCCACTGGAACCTGCAGGGGACTGAGGGTGGCAGGACCCAGCACTTCTTTCACATGACACCTTCTCCCTGGATGTGAGAAAACACACTGATGATCTGTACTCATTGTAATGGACAAGTTACATTTTTAAAACCAGAACCAAAGCACCAGCACCCTCTGTGATTTGATTGTTTTCTTCTCCTTGTGTAAGCACAAATCCTGCTGCTGCAGGTATTTAGCAAAGTGGTTTAAGGTGCAAGACAGTTTTTCAGTTTTACAAGCAGACTGTTCAAAGGTGCAGCTTAGTTAACCCAAAACTAGCTATGATAATTTCTGACCTAGGCTAGAACCTGTTTATGCAAAATAAAACTAAACTCGAAGTATGGCCACTGGTATTTGGTTAATGTTTTAAACTGACAAACTGCAAGCTGATAACGATTTTCCCTCTTGCAGACAATAGTGGAGGAACAGCTGGTGCTGAAGAGAGTGGCAGATGTGGTGATTAATTTGTATGCAATGACTGCAGCCATCTCTCGGGCGAGCCGCTCCATCAGCATTGGGCTCAGGAGCCACGACCACGAGGTGAGTCCTTCAGCACTAGCCATTCCCACTCAGGCTGAGCTCCTGGGATCAGGCAGGCTGCATTCGTGGGGATTACAGCAAACGTTCCCCTAATAGTGCAGCAGAACGTGTCTGAACCTTCCAGAGTGCAGGACCTTCTCAGGGGCTCTGCTTGTTGAGCTGCACACTCAACACGTTTAAAATACTTCTTTAACACATACGGAGACATTTAGAACCTCATCACAACTCTGCACTGTTGCCTCAGCGAGGTGTGGAGACCTGGTTCAGGAATGGCACAGTCAGTCACCTCAGACTGCTCGGACCAAATGCTCACAAGACATCAATGTGGTGGATGGCAAATGGCAGTTTATTCAGCGTTACACAGCGTTATATATGTTGCAGATTTTGTCATCACATCCGTCTGCTTACGTAATAAGCTTCATACTATTGGCTAACTTACTATGACTACTGGTTACATGCAGGGGGGGTTGACCCTGTCTTTCTGTACAGCGCGGTATCTTCAGTTCGCCGGACCCTATCTTCCACACTGCACGTTCTCTGAAATCTATTAACACCATGCAATTCTTCCCGAGCTCTTTCCATAATAATCATACATAGTCACAACTGCCACAGTCCATTCCCCTCTAAGCGTCCCAGCCAGGCTACCTCTAGTCCCTCAGAGAGGAAACAATGTGGCGAGGACAAAGATAAAAGACTAAAAGGTGCTCCTTCTCTCCAGGTACAGTCCTGTTTCTTTATTTCAGAACCTACTCCATGAAAAACCTGGTGGGAAAGAGAGCCCTGGGCACGTTGCCAGGTGGTTCTGTGCCCCCTTGGGAAAGGGGAGGGGGAAGGTGGGGCTGCTGACCAAGAGGAGCAGACTCCAGGGCAGGTGGGAGGGGTGGTGTCAAGTAAAGAGGCACAGAGGTTCATGGGAAAGTTACATTTGTGTGGAAATACAAAACTTCTAGTACCATTTAACAAAACTACTTTGTGTAATACAACAACAATACTTGGCAATGCCTTTTAGGATAGGACACTGCTTATTTAGTAGGTCATGTAAAATTTCATGGTAGCAGTTGCATTACAGGACCAGCAAATTTGCTGCAATGCAGTGTTAAAACAAATCCAACCTGATGAACATTTGGTTTTGGCCTTGAGACTTTGCTCTGTGTATGAGCCCTGCTCTGGATTGATTCCCAATCAGTCTTGGAGCCAGGTTTGGGTGGAGCCTCATCCCAGCCCTGACCCTTGGCAGCTCTGAGCTCAAAGGGACAGCTGAGGCTGCACTGCACATGACTGGGGTGCAGGGCTCCATTACCAAAGGGCTTTGAGAAGTTTAAATTACTGTGGGTTTACTCCATGATTGTGTTTATGAAATTCATTCACCATTTTTTAATTCAGTTTTATTCCATTTCCAGGTGCTTCTTACAAATATCTTCTGCACAGAAGTCTATTTCAAGAATAATTATGCCATGGCTCAGTTAGAAAAATGTAAGTAATATAAAATCATTTTCACACTCTTCTGCCTTTCACAGATTGTGATCAAAAGAAGGTGGGTTTGAGGTGACCAACAGAAGAGTTTTGCTCTGCTTGTAATTCAAACAAGGAGCAGAGTTGGAACCTGATGAAAAGAGTCTCTTCACTTTGTAGCTAAAGCAAACTGCCAGGGTTCTTTTTTTGAGGAATATGAAATCTCATAGTAGCAAATACTTCTAACAAAAAACTGATAGAAATTAGGGATTTGGACTCTTTGAGAAGTACTGACCAGTTGGGTATTGGCTCTCTGAAAGTCAGTATGCAATAATCAGTCCTTTTCCGAAGAGAATGTTCACTTTCTTCCTCGCACTCGCACACTTGCATTTGTATTCAAAAACACTTATTGAAAGAAATTTAGAACAACTCTTTATGGTATCTTAGTTGACTTTTCTCTGTTTCTCCATAGATGCTGATGAAAACCTGGATGATTGCATTAAAAAAGCTGCAAAGCAGATCCTGGAGAAGAGAGCATACATCTGCTCCCACCCCCTGGACAGGACCTTCTGATTCCTCCCTCACAGCAAATACTGGTGAATGTAAATGAGAGAGGAATTTGCTGCGGGTTCCAGTATTTGACACCTTAAAAGCATCTGTTATTTAATGTCTTTACTAAATGTAACTGTATAAAATAAAATTTCTTTCTAATGATAACTTCATATGAAAAGGATAAATAAAGATACTTTATTTAAAGCTGAAGTTACTTTATTAGATATGTCTGTTCCCCTTGGAGCTGGATAAAGACAGGTGTGGTTTAGATGGGGAGATGTTTCTTCCCAGGGAATGGATTGTGTGGTTTCTCAGTATCTTTGCACTTCAGTCAGTTGCTTATTCACTGAGCAAGTGCTGTGAGACTTGGGGAATCGGAACAGTTCTGTTTGGGAGGCACCTCCAGCTCTCTTGTCCAGCAGCACCATCCACCAGGACATTGAGTTCCCAGTGTCCAGGGATGGTTTTGCTGTCACCCTGAGGGACACTGCTGGTCACTGACATCCATTGGGACTCTGAGCCATTGACCACAACCCTCTGGCTGTCACCATCCAGCCAGTTCCCCATTCTCCAAACTGTGCCTCCATCAGATCCATAGCTCTCCAAATGAGGGGCAAGGATGCTGGACAGGGGTGGTGTGTCCAGGGCATTACAGAAGTCCAGAGTGGGGGCATCTGTAGCTCTTCCCTTGTGCACTGAGGCACTCACTCCATCAGGGAAGGCCTCTGGGTTGGTCAGGCACCACAGACCCACTGTGTGCTCTTCAAGGTTTCCTGTGGCAGATCAAAGCAGTTAAGAGTTGGAGTGGTTTTCCCTGTTTTATCGATTGACTGTGTCCCTTGAGGACCACAAGAGAAAGCAAACCCCTAAATTCCACATCAAGAGCAAATGGTGACGTAAAGGGGTTCACTTTTCCCATGAAACAAAAGGGCAGTGTTAGCCACAGCCCCCCCAAGGTGCCAAACTTCCAGCTGGGAAGCTGCTGACTTGAAGGAGTGTTGCACTTGTCTCCAGCCAGAGGTCACTCTCTCCTCAGCATTGTGGGCTGTAGCTGACAGTGCCTGAGTGCAGCTGGGGCTCTGGAGGGAGCCCAGCTGCCCCCGTCCACTGGTAGCGCTGCCAGGGGCAACCAGTGCTGGCTGAGAACAGCGTAGGCATGATAGAAAGCAGCTGGCTCTGCCTTCCACAGGTCTGCCGATCCCTTGTGCCGAGGTTGGAAGCAAAGGTCAGAGAAGGCATTTTTGCATGGAAGTTTATTCTTCTGAAGGGGGTGCAAAAGAGGAGGCAGGACCCCAAAGCCTTTATCCTGAGTTCTAGGGGTTTTACCATCGGGGCACAGGTACAATGAGACAGGGTGTGGCCAACTGGGGATAAACCAAGCCCACTAGGGGGGCTAACAGGGAGAGACCACTAGGGGATAAACAACTTAACCAACTCGATATTCATTACCACACATGAGGAGCTCAGAAACCCTTTGTTATATTTGGCCAATTAGCCCATCATCAAAAAAAAAAAACAAAAAACCACTAAACAATATTAAATGTAGCAGCAATTTTAATTAAGTATCTTAAAGTATATAAAATCAGATACACTTAAAATATTGACAATAGAATTTGGTTAAAATAAGGGATAATTTGGTTCCAATAATAGCGCGTAAGCAAATAATAACCACAGGGTATAGAGTGCAGGGTCCCTGGACCCCTGCCACCTCACGTACAAGCTTGCCAAATGAAAATTCCCCCTTTTATGCCTTATGTTGTTACCATCTCCTACCATTTTCGATTCATCACACTTCTACCTCCACCCTCATCTCCACCTTCACTGCGCATGCTCCACCACTCTTTTAGGTGGTCGCACCACTCTTTGGGGTTGTCTCTGATGAAGGCCCCTCCTCTTCCTTGGTGTCCTTTTGTTCACCTTTGGGTTACACATGCGCACCAAGCTGGTATAATGTAAGCCAAAACTATCATAATATAAGCCAATATTATATTTAAGCATCAAAGCAATAAATCTCATATAATTAACATCTTCCTAGGACCCAACCAGATTTTCCCTTTTTTTTGTTAATTTTTAGTAACTGTTATCTCTTGCTTTTTCCTGCCTTGAACATCTGCAGGGAAAAGGGGGGGGGGGGGGAGGTGGAACCCCTCCTCTCTCTTTCTTGGCATTATACCTTTTAACTGTTTTATTATGTCCTAGTATTAACTACTGTATCAATATTGATTACTGTTTCAATTTTGTCATCAAGAATCTTACCTATTTACCACACCCTTGGATATGATCTCCTGTTGTTCTCAGGGCATGTGAGCTCTTACTGCCCCTGTGCCAGCACACAGAATGCAGGGCAGGCCTGTGAACTCAACTTGTGTGTGTGTGGGGGGGGGGGCTGTCCACACCCTTGGACAGAACTGCCATGCAGGATGAGCTCCCTCCTGAAGAAGGAAAATTCCAGCCCTGAGGTCCATCCCCAACTAGGCCTTGAGGTCACAGCAGGCTCTGAGGTCACAGCAGGCTGAGGTCACAGCAGGCTCTGAGGTCACAGCAGGTGAGGTCACAGCAGGCTGAGATCACAGCAGGCTCTGAGGTCACAGCAGGCTGAGGTCACAGCAGGCTCTGAGGTCACAGAGGTGCCAGAGCCCCACGGCTGCACAGCCCCACAGCGACCGAGCAGTCAGTCCCTGACCACAACAGTTGTGGCAGCTTCAGCGGTGGCAGCAGTGGTGCTGACATTGGAGAGCAGTGTCAGGGCAGTGGTGGCAGCAAGAGCTGTGGCACTGGCAGAGGGCAAGGCACCATGGCCCTTGCTCTGCGCCTCTTGCTCCTGCTCCTCCTGGCAGTGGCCCTGCCTGCCAGGGCTGCCCCGGCTGCTCCGCTGCGAGCACGGGGAGCAGGTGAGCCGGGGGCCGGGCTCCCCTGTCCCGGGACAGCGCTCCCTGCACCTCGGGAAGGGTTGGGGATGGTTTTCCATAGGGCTTTAGGGAGTCTTTCCTCTGTGGGAGGGTGAGAGTCTCCAGGGGACATGGGCTGCTCCAGCTGCCCCTCCAAGGCAGTTGCACAGAGCCTGCAAAGAGGGTGGACAGTGACCAGAGCAAGCCCTGAGCTCCCCAGGCCCCTCTGCAGCTTTGGCCTTGTCCATTGACACCTGGCTCCCACAGCCTTACCTGACCCCCTTGCAGTAACCAGTTCCCTAAGGCAGAAAAGGGATCCCAGGACACCGTGGAAATGGTTCTGATGTGTGCTCCCTTCCAGACTGGGAACACAAGTTGCATTATCTGGATGCCATGCTGGATGATGGCTTGAAACTCTTGGAGAATGCTGAAGGCAAGATCTCAATGTGCCTTTCCTATCTGAATAATCAGTGTCAAGGAGGCAAATGCTCATACCTGTGCCATTTTTGTTAAGGACATGGCAGAGTTGAAGGACTCTGGTATCTTTGCCCTGGTCCCTTCTTAAGGCTGGAGTGATCCCACAGGATCACTGCCAGTGGGAGGAAGGAGCATTCAGCTCTCAATGCTCTTCCCCTGTGCAATGCCAGTGTCTCCTTCCATGTGCTCTGTGCAGCCACGGAGAAGGGCAGAGAGGGAAGGGGCCGGGCCCAGGGCTGAGCCCTGGGGCTGTGCCTTGCGCGGCTCCTTGGCCGGCCCCAGGCAGCCTGAGCTGCTCCCGATGCCAAACCCTGGCCCTGGCTGGGGCTCAGGCCAGAGCTGCTGCCAGCTCCAAGGACTCCTTTGTCCCCTGACTGCCCTTCAAGGGGCTCCTTCCATTGCAGTGTGAGGCCACTGCAGGCAAGTGGGCCCTCTGCCCCTGCTCCTGAGTGGAAGGCAGAGATGAGGGAGTGCCTTGAAGGGCACCAATCGCCCAGGTGCACTCACTGCCACTCCAGCCTAAGGAGAAATGGAACTACTTTCTATTAAGGTCCTCCTAGATGGAAGAACCAAGACGCAGGAGAACCAAAATCCCTGAAGGCAGCCAAACATCCTGACACGATGCTGAGTGATCCTGAAAGAGACCATGGTAGGTGTATGTCCCTCAGCCATCTCCTGAGACTCAGCAGCCGGGGCCTTTCTCTGCACAGCTGGACACACTGTGCCTGGCACAGCAGGAAGGGATTCACGGCAGCCTGGCTGTCCTGCTGCTGCTGTCACAGCCTGAAGGGCTATTTGCCAGCCTGGCCTGGCTGCAGCTTCTCCCCAGCCTCTGCAGGAAGGCATTTGGCATCAGCTGACAGGGAGCTCAAACTGCACCATGGGCCATGCACACCCTGAGATCCCCTGCAATTTCCTGGTCTTGGGGTAGATCAGAAAATGCAGCTGTTTGTAGAAGGGAAGGCCCCATGTCAGTCCCAAGAGCCTGGGGCTTTTGCTGATTTTTATCCATGTCTTTGACAAGTGTTACTTCCTGAAGATGCCACCTCCCCAATGGGGAATGGTTCCATCTGACCCAGCTGTCGCTTTTCCTTTCTCCAGAGAAGGACCAAAAGTTTCAGCTGAAGGCAGCACCTCCTGGAGGAAGCTCTGGCTCCGTGTCAGCCCCCAGTGCACGAAGGGAGGAGGTGCCGGACAGGACCACAGAAGGTGATTGATGTGCCAGGCTCAGCCAGGCTGAGCTGTCCTGCTGGGCTCCCTTGGTGGGAGAAACATTCCTAAACTGGGGAGGGGCTGCAAGAGGTGCCCATGGTGGGGAAAGGGCATAGGGGGAGGGCAGGGGCTCCAGTGTGTCCTGACCCTGTGCCCTTGGGCTGGGGGAGCTGTCAGGGGCAGGGAGGGTCCCGGGTGGCAGTGGCTGCTCAGGGATGGGTTTGGCCTGTGTCCCTCCAAGGAGCGACTGCCTGAGCAGCTGCGCTGCCCCCGGGCTCTCCTGCGGCCTCCTGGGCTTTGCTGGGTGGCACAGCCTGTGCCAAGGGGGGCAGGGTGCCTGCAGGCCCCAGATCTGGGGGAATGGAGAACGTGCTGGCCGTGCCCACTGTGCTGCCAGCTCAGCTGTGGAGCACGGCACGGGCTCACCCTCCCCATGGCTCCCACACATGTTATCTCGGAAACAGGAATATATGCCCAGGATCAACCACGCCTCCCAAGAATTGTCTGCCCCCAGGATGTGAGCAGGTCCTGCATGATAGGCACAGTAGTGACAGTGGTCACTGTGCCACTTGTCCTGGTCTGCTGTTACTTTGGGATTCAGAAGTTCTACCAGATGATACAGTAAGTTGTTGATTTTTCTCCACAGTTTTCTTAAAACTCTGCTTGTAGCATCGGTAGCATGACTCGTAATCTTGCTGCTGTGGAGTTGTGGCTAAGCCCAAGTAACTCTGCTGAAACTTCTGCTGCTGCCCAATGCTTCAATTGACCTCTTAATTGCTGGGCCCTGTCTCTCAGGCTGCAGCCAGTGCTGGCTCCCACTGAGGCTGTGTGGCCAAGAGCAGCCCCAGGAGTAGCAGGAAGAGGCAGAGCAAGTTCACAACAATATTTGGCAATGCCTTTTAGGATAGGACACTGCTTATTTAGTAGGTCATGTAAAATTTCATGGTAGCAGTTGCAT
This sequence comes from Sitta carolinensis, assembly GCA_032173965.1. Classification (NCBI taxonomy): domain Eukaryota; kingdom Metazoa; phylum Chordata; class Aves; order Passeriformes; family Sittidae; genus Sitta; species Sitta carolinensis. The sequence goes on from CM063293.1 coordinate 2,596,648, forward strand.
TACAGGACCAGCAAATTTGCTGCAATGCAGTGTTAAAACAAATCCAACCTGATGAACATTTGGTTTTGGCCTTGAGACTTTGCTCTGTGTATGAGCCCTGCTCTGGATTGATTCCCAATCAGTCTTGGAGCAGGTTTGGGTGGAGCCTCATCCCAGCCCTGACCCTTGGCAGCTCTGAGCTCAAAGGGACAGCTGAGGCTGCACTGCACATGACTGGGGTGCAGGGCTCCATTACCAAAGGGCTTTGAGAAGTTTAAATTACTGTGGGTTTACCGCATGGTTTTGTTAACTACATTCATCCATTGTTTTGAACTTAGTTATAAAAAAACCTTTCTTTTGCCCTTCATTTTCAGTTATTTGATATCGTGAAGTTTGGCATAATTATCCTGTGGCTGAATTCAAAGACTCTAAGTAATATAAAATGAAATAATTGTTACACACTTCTGTCTTTCATAGACTGATGAAACCTCTGTTGATTTAATGTGACCCACGGAAGAGTTTTGTTCTGCTTTTAATTCAAACTAGGAGCAGAGCGGGAACCTATTGAAAAGAGTCTCTTCGTTTTATAGTTGAAGCAAACTGCCTGGGCTCTTTTTTTCCATCTCTGGGCAGAAATATAAAAATCCATTAGCAGCAAATGTTTCAATAAAGTGATGGATATAAATTAGTGATTTGGTCTGTTTGCTCACTAAGCCCTGAGTTCTTCAGAGCTGCAGCTCCCTGTTCTGTTTACAGACAGAGGCTGGCTGTGCGTGACAGTCCCATGTCCAGCCTGGTGCACGCCAGCTCCACACAGGAGCCGAGGGATCATCCTTTAAGGACCCAGTTCATTGATGAATCTGACACCATTTTAGGGCATGGCAGCAAAAGAAAGGCCAGAATCAGTACCATTCCAACGCCTTTACATTTTGCCGTGTGTAATGGAGATAGGAAGTACAAGTTTCCTATTTGTGCACAATTTGCACACAGAGGCTGACCCTGACCTCTGCGGTGACAAACGAGAGAAGAACGGGCTCTGTGTCCCATGGAGTGCCCCTGGGCTGGGGTCAGTGCCCAGGCTGGGCTTAGCGGAGCCCATCTGCTCCTGCAGGGCTGGGGGCACTGCTCTGGGCTGCCCTGGCATTCCTGATTCCCCCTAGAGAATGCAGGGATGTGCCAGAGCTCAATGGCCCCAGCCTGGGCAGACAGTCAGGACTGGAGCCTTCCCGTGGCTCCCCAGAAACAGACGCTCCCACCCGCAAGGTCAGGCCCAAAGTCCACCTGTCCTGCCCAAGAGTCACCAGGACAGGAGGCACAAAACAACATGAATGGCTACATTCCCACAGCCTGTCACAGGGGCTGGTGGGGGAGGCAGAAGCTGCTCAGCCATTGCAGGGCTGGGAGTCTCCTTCCTGCCCAAGGGGGGCCCAGCTCTGCCAGGGGGAAGCTGTTGGGACAGCCGTGCCCGCAGCGGCCCCTGCTCCCCAAGGCCTCCAGCCCTGCCCATCCGCCCGCCAGGCCCGCAGACAGGCACAGGGCAGCCCTTGGGGCCCATGCTGCAGGCTCAGAGCCCTGCAGAGGGGCTCATGCCCGGTGCCATTGGCTCTGTCCCCTGCAGCATGCGTGCTGTGTCGCCGCACAGAGGCGGACCCGGACCTCTGCGGTGACAAACGGGAGAAGAACGGGCTCTGTGCCCACGTGTTCTGCCTGGTGAGTGGCTCTGGCCTTCCTCCACTATTGCAGTAGGCAGGCCCTGTAGCTCTTCCCTCATCAGCTCCTCTCCTTTTCTGCAGTATTTTGCAACTCTACTATTTCCCCAATATGATGAAAGTCTTGGAATCGTGGGCTTTCTCTTTCGAGATATCCAGCTTGCCGTCAGGCGGGCGGCACAGAATGTGAGTACCTGGCAAGAGCAGGGATATTTGTACCAGGCAAGGTCTGGCAGAGCTTAGCCCAGAGCCAAGGAAAGAACGGCTGCCCCTTGCTGATGGCTGTAGGACAAAGCCGCAAAGTCTGGCTCCCAGCAGTTGCATGGAGGCTCTGGCATAGGAGCCTCCTCCACCAGGCGGCTCTGTGGGCTGGGAGCCTGCAGCAGTCACATGCTGCGCCCTGCCCGGAGCCGTGGGGCTGCTCGGGGAGGCCCCAAGGCTGCTGCTGATGGGGCTGCTTGGCTCTTCCCAGTACTGCTGCGTCTGTGGCCAGAGCGGGGCCACCATCATGTGCTGCATAGAAGACTGTGGCAGATGGTTCCACCTGCCCTGTGCCAACGAGGGTGGCTGTGTCACTCAGTATATTATCCCATTCAGGTACCTCCTCCTCACTCCTGGCCACCCCTGGGGAATTAGCCACCATATCTCACTTTGACCATCATTTTCCCCCAGATCCTACTGCCCTGAGCACTGTCTAGAACAGAACGTGCAGGTGACTCCTGAGCCGGGCACCAAATGCCTCATCTGCATGGAGCCTGTGGATGACAGAAAGAGCTTCAGAACTGTGGGAACCAGGAAATCCTTCTGACTGTCCTCGGAAGATTTATAAGTCACAAGAATTTAGATAGAATGATAATTAGTATGTCTCACAATGAAAAAGTAGAATTTGTGGATTTTAGATGTGAGATCAGGGGGCAAAGATGGAGGCAATGGGGTGTGTCCCTGAGCTGCTTCTTCATCCTCTTGTTCTCCATCTTCTGTGGTGGTGTAGCACATTTGGATTGGTTTGGAACAAAAGTACACTGTACAACATAGTGGATAGATATTGGAGAATTGTTATAAATGAAGTATACGTAATTTTCAGTACAAAAGATAGTGACCTCCCATGGGTGGACAGACGAAGGAAGGACAGACGAACAAAGGGCAGACGAAGGACGGACAGACCAAGACCAAAGAGGAGAGCACTGGCCTGCAGAGAAGCTGTGGCAGGCCAGGGAATGAATATGCAATAACAAAGAATAAACAAATTCCTGAGAACGAGAAAACAGATGACTCGACCTCTTCTTCAGACACAGGGCTGGGGGAAAACAGAAAGCCTTCACAGAGACAGAGACAAGTTAAGTTAGGTGAAAGCCAAGCTCACAGACCTCTCAGAAACACCAGAAAGGCCCAGACAAGAAAAACAAAGAAACAACAAAAACAGGAAGGAAAAAAACCCATATATTTTTATATTTTTTTATTTTTAAAAACCTAACACAGAGCCCTGGTGTGCCCTCTGTGAAAAAGGGCCTGGTTCCAGAGGGAGTGCATCCAGGTCGGAGCCATGCCCTCAGTCCCGGGCCACAGCAGGTGCTGAGCAGCACCAGGGCCTCGCTCACACTGCTTCTGTTTGCCCTGCAGGGACAGGCCATGCGTGCCGGTGCTTCCTGCCTCAAGTGCCCCCTGTGCAGAGATGCTGACACATTTGCTTTTGAAATGTTTGCTGTGGGGATCCGAATCCCCTACAGGTTGGTGTCCTTCTGCCTGGCTCTCAAGACAGGAGGGTGCCAGTGCTGTGCTGGGCCCTGCCCTGACCTGCAGTCCTGGCCCTGCTCTCTCCGTGTGTCTCGGCTGTGTGGGCTTCAGCTTCACACACAACTTGGAAAAGCCCTGGAGGAAGAGCAGGGACACCCTGTAGCTCCGTGAGGGCAGGGCAGCAGAAACTCAGCAGCTTTTCCTTCCTCCATCAGACTGCCAACATGGGAGGACAACAATGTCTTTGCAGAACTGGGAGAGAGACACAGCTCTTGCAATGCCAGGGAATGCCTTTACCCAGGAGGCAGGGAGGAGGCAGAGGCAGAGGGGTAAATTGGGAAGCTGCACTCGGGGCTCTACAGGGAACCCGTGTCTGGACAAGGGCTGGAAGTGCAAAGAACTGGAAGAGCTCGGCCAGTCTCGTGCTGTGGACACTTTGTCTTCAGAGCCATGAACCCGTTTGCTTCCCCAGGCCCTGGCAACTGCTGCTGTGCTCCTCCTGTGCTGCTGAGGGCACCCACAGGCGCTGCTCTGCCTTGAGCAGCAGAAGACGCAGATGGGAGTGTGACAGCTGTGCTGGTCTTGGTACAGGTATGAGGCAAAGCACCCGGGTGTCCCTGGGCTGGGGGCAGAGCCCAGGCTGGGCTTAGCAGAGCCTGTTGCTCCTGGAAGGCTGTGGGAACTGCTCTGGCAGGGCCTGGCCCAGGCCTGGGGGACCCTTGACATTCCCGATTCCCCTTACAGATCCAAGGGATGAGCCAGAGCTCAATGGCCATAGCCTGGCCAGACAGTCAGGACTGGAGCCTTCCCGTGGCTCCCCAGAAGCAGAGGCCATGGTATAAATGAACGGGCCAGGAGACCTTCTGCCCCCTTTTAAAGCCTTTATTGTGTGACCAGCCTGGGTGGGGGCTCGAGGGGTCACACTCAGACCAGCCTGGGTGGGGGCTCGAGGGGTCACACTCAGACCAGCCTGGGTGGGGGCTCAAGGGGTCACACTCAGACCAGCCTGGGTGGGGGCTCGAGGGGTCACGCTCACCACCACTGCTCCCTGTGGACAACGAAGAGAAGGAGGTGCAAGCAGCTTTGCCTTAATGACAGAGCTGGGGTCTCCAACCTCACAGGAGTCCTAGAGGAGACTACCTCTTCGTTCGTTTGAAGTCAGCCCAGCTTCGAGTGAGGTTTCCTGTCAGAACCCAGGATGTGTCTGGGACAGTCCTGGATGATCCCAGCTCCAGCCAAGGGGATCCAAAGTCCTGGCGGGGGGGGGGGGGGGGGGGGGGGGGGGGGCGGGGCGGGTCACAGACCCTGGCAGGTAGCCAGGGACTCCTGGGCTTTGAGTTTGACCCATGGAACAAATTACCACCTGTGAATGAAGAACTAAAAGTCACAAAATTCCAGATAGCATGATAGTAGTAGCTGTAGAGTGAAAAAGGGAATTTTTGGGGATTTTTACCGTGGGGGCTTAGGGGGAGAGATGGAGGGACTTGGGCCCTGTCCTGTCCTCCTTCCTTCTTCTTCCTAACCCCCATCTTTTGGTGATGGTGACACTTGGGGATTGGATTGGAGTAGAATGTAACAGTCTAACACAGGTGAGAGGCATTGGATCATAATTGTAAATAACTGACAGGGAATTTGTAGTATAAAAATCAGTGCCTGCCCCTGGGGCAGAGAGTGTGCCTGGGGCTGCCCTGCTGAACAGACCTGGGCACCCAGACAGAAAATATCTGAGATAAGAAACAATAAAGCAACCTTGAGAGCATCAGCTGAAGACTTTTGACTCATCCTTCCAGCAGCAGGGTTTGGAGACAGCGGAATTTCTATATCTGGGGTCATCCTGACCAAAGCAACCCCCGAGACTTTCCCTGTGACTGTCTCTGCCCTTCCAGGGCCGCACACCCAGCCAGCTCCCAAGCCTCCACAACTCTTGGCTTTCAAAGCCCTGGAAAAGGGGAAATGGATCCGCTAGCAAGAGCTGTGGGCTGGGTGGGAGCAGCGGGATGAGCTCTGCTGGCAGCTCTCGGCCTCCCCGGGGTCGAGCTGCTCAGGGGTTTTCTTACAGCCGAGAGCTGCAGTTGGTGCTGTAAAGTCGTTTATTGTGTGAACACATCAGGCTGAAGGCCAAAGTCCATATTGCTGGAGGGCTGCAATGAAGTTTTCTGGCCGTGCCAAACAGGAATTCTTGAGGTCTCTTTGGGACCAAGTCCTGGAGGGCAGCTGGAGTTCTTGGAGGATTCTTCCTTCTGCCTGGATGTGTGAGTGCGTGCAGGGAAAGCAAAGCAAAGGGAAGCTGTAGGTGACAAAGCAGGCCTCAGGTGGGGGCTTTTAACATGAACTGCCCAACCAGCCCAACCCATGATTATTCTAAAACATCCTCTTGGCACCTGTTAAAATTAAACTTTAAAATGCGAAAGCAGTGTCAGCTCTCACACATTTTTACGTATATTGACACACATTGTGCTGTCTATCTGCGTAGTAACTCCGTCTTGGAATGCAAAACAATATTCTGTGGTGTTTTAGTTATGTATAGGGAAGCACTGAACTTTTCACTGGAGCTTAATTCTGCTCCGTTAAGGCACTTAAAAATGTATAAAATGCATTTCTACTCACTTAACTTGAACTTACTTAACAGCAAGAATTTATACTTGTATTTCATATTTATGTGGCTCAATATATTTTAATTTCTCTAAAGGCTTTAATTCAGTTTCTACACTCGTTTCTCCCTCTGAGAGCCTCAGAGGGGTCTAACTTCTTGCAGTCTGACACCTGGGAAGAGGGAAGGGGCCGGATGCAGCTCTGTGGATCGCTCAGGCGGTGATTCCTGCCGGGATGAGAGAGGATCACGGTGTCACCCTGTCCCCATCCCAGAGCATGGACCTGGCTGGAGCCCATGGAGAGTGAGACCTGCTCCAGTCCCTCCATCTCTCCCCCTAAGCCCCCACGGTAAAAATCCCAAAAAATTCTCACTCTACAACTACTGCTATCATGCTATCTGGAATTTTGTGACTTTTAGTTCTTCATTCACAGGTGGTAATTTGTTCCACGGGTCAAACTCAAAGCCCAGGAGTCCCTGGCTACCTGCCAGGGTCTGTGACCCGCCCCCGCCAGGACTTTGGATCCCCTTGGCTGGAGCTGGGATCATCCAGGACTGTCCCAGACACATCCTGGGTTCTGACAGGAAACCCCACTCGAAGCTGGGCTGACACGAGTGCCTTTCCTATGGGCCTGCACAGGCACATGCAAATCTTTGCAGTTCTATTGGTCTGCTCAGTTGGTGTCAGCCCAGTTCTCCCAGTTCAGCCCCTGGTTCCCTTACATGGCTGCACCTGGAATGTTCTCCCTGCCCCGCTCACCCACTGGCTCCATTTTACTGCAGAAGAATGAGAGCAGAATGGAGAGTTTGAGTTAAAGTCTTTAGGGGAATTAAGATCTATCAAACTACATAAATCAGTGAGTTAGAAGTAAGTCTAAGTGGGAATATATTTCATGCTTTCCTAACTGCCTGAGCAGAAGCTGGATGCCCTAAGCTCTTGTCAAAAGTTCAGTGCTTCAAAGGCACAACTAAAGTACAGCAGAATATTGTTTAGCATTTTTAGACAGAATATGGGACATAAACGAGATAGAACATGTCACCAGCTGGAGTAGAGTGCACAAATATACTCAAAGGTGTGCGCTGTCTTTCCCATGTAAAAGGATAATTTTAATAGGTGCAGAGGGAATTGGTTTAGCATCGCGTTTTTAGCTGATTGGTCATTTCAGGGCTAAAACCCTCAGTAAGGCCTGCATTCACAATCCATCCATTTTCCTTACTGACTCCTGCTGCTGCTGCTGCTGTTGCTTTTGCTGCACGCATCCACACGGAAGAAGAAAGAAGGAAAAAAAGTGATGGAGTGAAATGAAGGAGGGAGAGAAAGGAAAGTCCCCTAAGGTAACAACCTTTTTCTCAAGAATTAACAATCTCTGAACAGGCACAGCACCCCCACACCACCTCGTACAGACCCCTTTGTGACACAGTGCAGCAGGGCCACGGTGGCATAGCAGCACAGTTACCATGGCATGGAACGGTGCCCCGTGGTTACCATGGCATGGAACGGTGCCCCGTGGTTACCAGGGCATGGAACGGTGCAGGGTGTCTAAAGACCCTTTATGACACGTGCTGACATAGGTGCTGGCCTTGACACGGCCACCCCAGAGTGCTCAGAGCACACGGTGGGACAGGACGGAGCGGTGCTGTGAGAAGCGCCCGCACAGCGCACTCCTTCCTGTCGGACCCGCAGCTTTTCCCAGGAGTCATTCCTGCAGCTGACCTCGCGGCCACACTGCAGGAATTGGTGACTCCAGAAGGTGCCCTGGAAGACAGACTGCTATGGCGAGCAGATTGCTCAGAGTATTCCAAATCTTCAGGAGGAAAGAAAGGAAAGGCTCTGAAGCTGGCCCAGCACAACAGCCTGAAGAGCCAGAGCAGCTCCAGCCATTGCAGGATGGTGAGTGGCAGAGCTGGGCCACAGGGCTGATGGCTGCTGCCAGCCTGGCCCCATGCCGTGCCGTGCCATGCCATGCCATGCCATGCCATGCCATGCCATGCCATGCCATGCCATGCCATGCCATGCCATCCCATCCCATCCCATCCCATCCCATCCCATCCCATCCCATCCCATCCCATCCCTCCCACTGTGCACATGCCCATGGACAGGATGGCAGAGGGGCTGTGGCTGCCCCCCGCAGTGGCCGTGCTCCATCCCTGGGACATCCCAGGGCTCTCCCTGCCTGGGCAGTGCAGGGCTGGGCTGTGCTCTCCAGCCTCTCCCGCAGCCCCTCAGCTCTGGCTGTGCTCTCTCTTTGCCAGATGCAGCCATGGACAGGGCACAGGAGCAGGAACCCACCTGTGGCTGCTTCCGCAGGGCACTGAAGGTACCTGCAGCCATCCCCACCTGGGCTGGGCCAAGCATCACTGTTGGAGCACTCAATAGGACACTGAGTCTCTCTCCCCTGCCTGCTCTTCCCTTGCAGATGTTTCGGAGCCTCATAGGCACTCGTCATAGAGAGCCGAACACTGTGCTGACTGAGGGTGCAGCAGAGCCTCAGCCCATGCCCACTCAGAGCCTGGCTGCACCTGCCAGTCTGGAACATTTTGGGACAAGTCTTGTTTCTAGAGCAAGTGAAGTGAGCAGTCTGTAGTGAGACTTTGATGCCACAGGGATTATCTGGGTCCTCAAGCTGTATGCGATGCTGGGGACGTTGCTCCCTCTGGCAGCTTTCCAGCTTTCCCTGTGCATTCTCCAGGTGCCTGCCACGGTGAGGAACATGCACCAGAGGCTTGGGTCCAGTGCACCTCCAGATGACAGGCTCTTCATGGACATCCTGAGGCTGACTGATGTGACACCCCACTGATGTTGCGGTCACCCTCCTGCGCTGTGCCCCATCATGTGACAGGTACAAGAGCCACCTTCCTGGAGGCCTTAGGGCTCACTAGCTTTTAGGGCTCACCACCCTGTGTAGTCTGTCCAACGTGGTCTGACAGGCAGAGAGTTCCAGGACCCAAGAGCCACTCATTTCCCAGCCCTGGCATGTCAGCTACTCAGCCTGCTGCCATGCTCCCTCCCTGCACGCCAGGGCACCATGGCTCTTCCCCTGGGCCCCCACAGCTGCCCAGGCCATTGTGCTGTGGCTGGGATCCTCCTGACACACAGCTCTGGTCCCACAGGGCTGCAGCGAGGATGTGGCGAACCATAGGCTCATCAGGAGCAGCACTGACGAAAGTGCTTCCAGCACTGCTCTGTGTGATGGAGGACTGGCCACTGCACAGAATGCTCACCTCCGATGGGGACAACACAGATGTCTTTGGCCTGGCTGTGAGTTTCTGCAAGTGTCCTTTGCTCAAAGCAAGGCCACCTCTGCAACAGCTCCCCATCCTCCTTCCCTCACTGCATCTCCCTGCCTCAGGCACTGGGCTGAAAGCTGGCCTAGGGCAGCTTCAGGGGCACCAGGCCTGGTGTTCCCGCTGCGTCTCCCCTGGCCTCTCCCTGCCGTGCTCAGGCCCTGCCACACGCATACCTCGGCACTGAGCGCTGTCTCGGGGGGCTTTGTCCTTTGCAGGCAAGCAGGGTGCTTTGGGAGATTCTCCGCCTGCCCTGGTGCCCAGAGCCGTTTACAGTGTCTTCCCCTCGCCTCCTCTTGGCTCTTCTGTTCCAAGAACAGGTGCCGGAGGAAGTCAATAACTTGTGGAGAGAATGCCGAAAGGACCACGACCTTCCCACCAGCATCAACAGGTGCCAGCCCATGCCAGTCCCTGAACTTTGCCATGCCCTTGTGGCCAGCACCGTTGCTCCCAGCATGACCTGGGCTTTGCCCTGCACACAGGTTTACAGTGCAGACCATAAAGGCTCTGCTCCACCATCTGCGGTGTCTGGATTTACAGATGGCCATGGCACGCAAGCGTGGCTGGGACACGCTGCTGTGCGCTGACACCCAGCACTATGCCGTGGGTCTGCTGGCCAGGTGAGACCCCCTTCTCCCCACTGCCCCTGGCATTTGTGTTCTGTGCCCGGGGTGCCCCACACAGTGCCCTTGGTCATGGGCCAGAGGGCCGTCACCGAGGGACAGCCAAGCAGAATGGAAAGGCTGAGAGAGGAGGGTGCCCACAGGGAGCTGCCTCCCAGTGAGGCGGACTTGCCTCGCAGAGCGGTGGGGGAAGACCAGACCTCTGTGAGTCAGTCCTGGCAGAGGTTTCTCCCCTGGCTCTGGGTTTTAGTGCCTTTTTCTGCCTTCCAGGGAGATGTGCCGGGTTGCAAGCCCCCTGTGTCCTGGAATTGCATTCCACCTGCTCCAGCTGCTCCGCACACAGGAGCCACGCTGGGATCTGCCCTTCCTGGCATTCCTTGTGGAGGTGAGCCTGATGGCCAGTGCTGCTGAGCTGAGCTGCCTCCCAGCTCTCTGCCCTCTTGCAGAGCTGCAGCTCCCTGAGACGGTGCCCACGCCCTGTGCAGTTCTAAGCTCCTGACAGCTGGACACCCCTGTCACTGCCCTGTGCCTTTCAGGTCCTCCAGTGCTTGGATTTGACGGAATATGGGGACAGCATCTTTGAGATCATGTCAAGGCACCTGCAGAGTGAGTGCAGGGAGAGGCGTCGCCTGGCACTCAGAGGCCTCGTGGTGCTCAGCAGGGATCCCTCGATGGTGAGAAGGGGGCAGCAGCTGATGCTGCACTGGGCAAAGCAGCCCTTGGGCTGGCTGGGCTTCAGGAGCTGAGGCAGCTGCTCCCAGCTCTCCTGCCTCCCCTCCCTGAGTGCTTTGGGACAGGCCTTTGGCCTCTGGGCCCCGTGGCAGCAGGGTGGGCTTGCAGTGCCAAGGTGGTGTTGGTGGTGCAGCCATTCACGGTTTCCCAGCACTGCCTTTTGTTCCACACAGGCCAGAAGAATGGGCCGTCTGTCTCCAA
>CM063293.1:2620000-2623138 GCA_032173965.1 Sitta carolinensis
TAGGTTTTAGGGTTAGGTTAGTTTAGGGTTAGGTTTAGTTGGTTAGGGTTGGTGGGTTTAGGTTAGGGTTAGGGTTATGGGTTTGTTGGGTTTGGTTTGTGGGGTTGGGTTTTGTTTGGTGGGGGGTGTGTGGTTTTGGTTTGGTGGTGGTGTGGGTTTGGTTGGGTGTTGGTTTGGTGGGTGGGGGGTTGGGTTAGGTTGGGTTTGGTTTTTGGGTTGGTGGTGGTGTGGTTTGGTTTTGGTTGGGTGGGTTGGGTTTTTGGGTTGGGTTTGGTTGTGGGTTTGGTGGTTGGGTGGGTTTGTGGTGGTGTGGGGTGGGTGGTTTTGGTTTGGGTTGGTGTGGTTTTGGGTTTGGGGGTGTGTTGGGTTGGTTTGTTGGGTGGTGGGGGTTTTTGGTTTGGGGGTTGGTGTTGTTGTGTTTGGTGGGGGTGTGGGTTTGGTTGGGTGGTGGGTTTGTTTGGTGGGGTTGGGTTTGTTTATGGGTGGTGGTGGGTTGTTGGGTTGGGTTTGGGTTTTGGTTGGTTGGGTGGGGGTTGTTGTGTGTTGGGTGTTGTGGTTTGGTTGGGTGTGGTTTTGGGTGTGTGGGGTGGTGGTTTTGGTTTGGTGGTGGTGGTTTTGGTGGTTGGTGGGTGTTGGGTTTGTGTTGGTTGTTGGTTGGTTTGTGGGTGGGTTGGGTTGGGTGGTTGGGTTGTGGTGGTGGGTTTTTGGTTGGGGGTGGGTTTTGGTGTTTGGTTTGGGTTTGGTTTGGGTTTTGGTGTGGGTTTGGGTTGTGGTTGTTTTGGGTGGGTTTGGTGTGGGTGGTTGGGTGGGTTTGGTTGGGTTGGGGGTTGGTTGGTTTGGGGTGGTTGGTTGGTTTGGGGTTGTGGGTTTGTTGGTGGGTTTGGGTTGGGTTGGGTGGTGGTTTGGGTGGTTTGGTTGGGTTTGGTTAGTGGTTGGGTGGGTGGTTGATGGTAGTTGTTTGGTTGGGTTGGTAGTGGTTAGGTTGTTGGGTTGGTTGGTTGTGTTGGTTGGTTGGGTTAGGTTTGGTGGTTGGGTGGTAGGTTAGGTTAGTTGGGTGTTAGGTGTTGGGTTTAGGTTTGGTTGGGTTGTGGGTTGTTGTTTGGTTGGTAGGGTGTAGTTGGGTTGGTTTGGGTGGTGGGTTGGTTGTTGGGTTGGTTTGGGTTGGGTTGGTGTTTTGGTTGTTGGGTTAGGTTGGTTGTTTGGGTTTGGTAGGTTGGGTTGGGTTTGGTTGGTGGTTGGGTTGGGTTGGTTTTGGGGTTGTTGGTTGTTGTTGGTGGGTTGGGTTTGGTTGGTTGGGTTGGGTGGGTTGGTTTGTGGTTGGGTTTGGGTTGTTTGGTGTGGGTTGGTGTTTGGTTGTTGGTTGGTTTGGGGTTTGTTAGGGTTGGTTGGTTGGTTATTGGTTGGGTTAGGGTTGGGAGGGTTAGGGTGGGTTTGGGTTGGTGGTGTTTGGGTTGGTTGGGGTTGGTTTGGGTGTGTTGGGTTGGTTGGGTTGGTTTTTGGGTTGGGTTGGGTTTGTTGGTTTTGGGTTTTGGTTAGGTTTGGGTTGGGTTTGTTGGTGGTTGTTGGGTTGGGTTTGTTGGTTGTGGTGTTTGGTTGGTTTTGTTTTGGGTTGGTTGGGTGGGTTGGGTTTGGGTTGGGTTTGGTGTTTGGTGGTTTGTGGTTTGGTGGTTGGGTTTGGTTGGGTTAGGGTGTTGTGTGTTTTTGGTTTTTGGAGTTGGTTAGGGTTGGGTTGGGTGTGTGGTGTTTGGTTGGTTGGGTTTGGGTTGGTTGGGTTGGGTGGTTTGGGTTGGGTGTTTGGGTTAGGGTTGGGTTGGTTTTTTGGGTTTGGGTTTGGTGGGTTTGGGTTTTGGGTTGGTGTTGGGTAGTGTTGGTTGTGTTGGGTTGGTTGGTTTGTGTGGTTGGTTGGTGGTTGGGTTGTTAGTTTGGTTGGGTTAGGGTGTGGTTTGGTTGTTTGGTTTGTTGGTGGGGTTGGGTTTGGTTTTGGGTTGGGGTTTTGGGTTGGGTTGTTTATGTGGGGTTGTTTGGGTGTGGTTTTTTGGGTTTAGGGTTGGTAGTTGGTTGTGGTTGGGTTGTTTTGGGTGTTGTTTGGTTGGGTGGTTTGGGTTGGTGGTTTGGTTGTTGGGTTGGGTTTGGTGGGGTTAGGGTTTGGTGGGGGGTTGGTGTTGTGTAGGGTTTTGGGTTGGGTTTGTTTGGTTGTGTTGGGTGTTTGGTTGGGTTGGTGTTGGGTTTGGTTGTTGGGTTGGGTTAGGTGTTGGGTTTAGGGTTTAGGGGTTTTTGGTTTGGTGTTTGGGTGTGGGTTTATGGGTTGGGTTGGTGGTGGGTTGTTTTGGTTGGGTTTGGTTTGTGTTGGTGTGGTTTTGGTTGGGTGTTTGTTAGGGTTTGGTTTGTTTGGGTTGGTTTGGTTGTTGGGTTGGTGTTTGGGTTGTTGGTTGGTTTTGGTTTGGGTGTGGTTAGGGTTTGGGTTGGGTTGTGGTGGGTTGGTTGGGTTTAGGTGGTTGTTTTAGTTGGGTTGTGTGGTTTTGGTATGTGGTGGTTTGGTTTTTGTGTGGTTGGTGGTTAGGTGTTGGGTTATTGTGGTTTGGTTTTGGTTGGGTTTGGGTTTGTTGGTGTGTTAGGTGGTTGTTTAGGGTTTGGTTGGGTGTTTGGGGTTGTTTGGTTTTGGTTTGGGTGGTTTGGTTTTGGGGTTGTGGTTTGGGTTTTGGGTTGTTTGTTGGGTTTAGGTTTGGTTAGGGGTTAGGGTGTGTTGGTTTGGTTGGTGTTAGGTTTTGGTTGGGGTTGTTTGGTTGGTTAGGGTTTTTGGTTTGGGTTAGGGTTTTTAGGTTTTTGTGTTTGGGTTTTGGGTTGGGTTTGGTTGGTTTAGGGTTGGTGTTGGGTTATGGGTTTAGGTGTTGGTTAGGGTTAGGGTTGGGGTTTTTAGGGTTTTGGGTTAGGGTTTAGGGTTTTGGTGGGTTTAGGGTTAGGGTTGGGTTGGTTAGGGTTGGTTGGGTTTGGGTTAGTGTTAGGTTTAGGGTGTTAGGTTGGGTTGGGTGTTGGGTTAGGTTGGTGGTTTGGTGGGTTAGGGTTTGTGGGTTGGTTGGTGTTAGGTGGTTATGGTTAGGGTTTTAGGGTTTGGGTTAGGTTGTTAGGGTTAGGTTTAGG
>CM063293.1:2623238-2740738 GCA_032173965.1 Sitta carolinensis
GGGCACAGCCTGGACCAGCCTGGACAACCGGGGCCCGGGACCCGGGCACAGCCTGGACACAACCTGGACCAGGGGGACCAGCCGGCCACCCCGGGCAAGGGACAGCTGCCCCCTGGCACCGGCACCGCGGCGCCAGGGACGGCCGGCGCCGGGCACACCTGGGCACACCGGCACGCCGGGCACAGGGCACAGCCTGACACAGCCCCACCTGGGGCAGCCGGGACCGGAAAGGGCACCGGCCAGCCTGACACCCGGCAACCGGCACCACCTGACACAGCCGGGCACACCGGCACAGCCAAAACACGGGACACACCGGGGCACCCCTGGCAACGGCCACACCTGGGCAAGCCTGGACAAGCCGGCACAGCCCGGACACAGGGGACACCCTGGACCCCGCCGGGAACCTGGGACAACCGGGACAACCGGCACAGCCTGGACCACCTGGCCAGGCCAGGGAAAAGGCACGCCTGGCCAGCCTGGCCCAGCCGGACAAGGCCAGCGGACACGCCTGGGACCCGGACCAGCCTGGGCCAGCCGGCCGCAACGCCGGGCACAGCCACAACCAACAACCGGCACCTGGAAACCACGCAAAAACAACAGCGGAAAACCCCCAAACCCCGGCACGGCACAGCCTGACACTGACCCCGGCACGGGCCGGGGGGCACGGGGACAGCGGCACGCCTGGACACAACACCACCTGGACACGGGCCCGGGCAGGACAGGACACCTGGCCCTGACAACCGGCAACCGCCAGCCTGGCCCCGGGCCCTGGCAATGGCACGCCTGGACACAGGAGCCGGACACAGCCTGGACACCCACCCGGCACGGACCACCCGGCACCTGGACACACTGGCACGGAAAACCGGGGGACAGCCGGCCCGGGACCACCGCGGGCCCGCCGGAAAAGCTGGACACCGGACACAGCCTGGCCCTGGCACGGGCCGGCCTGGACACAGCCGGGACCGGCCAATGGCACCCGGACAATTGGCCCCGGCCCCGGGCCGCTGGCCGCCGGCCCGGGCCAGCCTGGCCCGGGCACACCGGGCCCCGGGAAACCCGCGCCGGGGCCGGCCACCTGGACCCGGACGCCGGACCCTGGCCCTGGACACACCTGGCCGCCGGCAAGTGCCAGCTGGACCAGGCACGGAACAGCGGCACAGCTGGACCCGGGGCCGGCCGGCACAGCCGGCCCGCGGCCGCCCCGGCCGCCGCCCCGGCACCCGCCGGGACACCGGGCACAGCCTGGCCAGCCGCAACCGGCCAGCTGGCCCCCGGGCCGGGCCCGGGCCGGCGGCAAGCCTGGCCCCCAAACACCTGGACAGGGCACCCGGCCCCTGGCAAGTGAACGCTGGACACACGGGACACGGGCCCCCGGGCAGCCTGGACACAACGGCACAGGCCCCCTGGACCCCACCCGGAAACCCCCAGCCTGGACACCCCCCGGACAGCCTGGCAACCTGGACAGCTGGACACACCTGGCCCACTAACCGGGGCCGGCCAAACACACCTGGACACAGCGGACACACCGGACACCGGACACAGCCGGGCACGCCTGGACCCTGGACCGCCTGCCGGGTGGGCCGCCTGGGCCAGCGGACAACGAACACCCCCGGCCGCCGGAACCTGGGCACGCTGGCACAGGGCCCCCGGCACCGGCACAGCCGGCCCTGGCCGCCGGCCGCCGGCCGCCAAACCGGCACACTGGAACGCTGGCACAGCCGGACAACCCGCCGGACACGGACGGGACCGCCTGGGACCGGACAGGGACGCGACAACCCGGCACAGGGAAACGGCCAAACCTGGAAACCGGCCCGGCAGGGCACCGGCCCCCGCCGGCCCAAAAAGCCTGACAACCGGCCGGACCGGGGACACGGCACGCCTGGCCCTGGCACAGCCTGGACACAGGCAGCTGGACACAGGCCCCCCACGGCACAGCCTGGACCAGCCTGGACAACTGGCAGCCGGCACACCGGCCCCGGCCACTGACCACCGGCACCCCCGGAAAAGCCGGACACGCCTGGCAAGGACAGCCTGACACGTGCACACTGGACACACTGGCCCCACACCGGCACAGCCGGACAACCAACGGCACAGCGGAACGGCACAGCGGCCAGCCTGGAAGGCGGGCCGGACGCCCCAAACGGGCCCCGGCACACCCCCGGCCGCCTGGACACAGCCGGCACCGGGCCCTGGACACCCCCCGGCACGCCTGGACCCGGGCACAGGCACACCGGACCCTGGAACCCAACCCCGGGCACAGCCCAACGGGACCCCGGCAACTGGGCTGGCCCCTGACACGCGGCACCGGGCCCACAGTGGCAAGCGGCACCCGGAAACTGCCAGCCTGCACAGGGAACCGGGGCCCGGGCACCTGGAACACGGCACCGGGCCGGCCGCCCGCCGGGGGGCACCTGGACACAGCCGGCAAGGCGCCGGCCAGCCGGCACGCGGCACACCGGAAGGGCACAGCCGGCACAGGGGCCTGGAACAGCTGGCCCGGGGCCGGCCGCACCGCCCCGGCAACCGGGGCCCCGCCGGCCCCAAAACCCCGGCACACGGACCAGCCGGAACCTGGCCCGGGGCAACCGGCACACCGCACCCTGGCACAGCTGGACACCCGGGACCGGCCTGGCCCCGGAAAGCTGGCAACCGGGGCCCCCACGGCACAGCCGGCACAGCTGGCACAGCCGACAGCCTGGCACGGCCCCAAAAAAGCCACAACCTGGACCCCGGGGGGCAACCGGAACAGGACCCGCGGACCAGCTGGCACGGGCCCCACGGCCGGCCAGCTGGACAGCTGGACACAGCCTGCCACGGCACGGGCACAGCCTGCCGCCAAGCCGGCAAGGCGCCGGACACCGGCACCTGACCACTGGCACAGCGGACGCCGGGCACCTGGCCATGGCCGCTGGCACAGGGACCCACAAGCCAGACCAGGGACACCGGGCGCCGGCACCGGGAAAAGCCGGGGGCGGCACAGCTGGCCCCTGGCCAAAGGCACGCCAGCCCAGCCGGCCAGGGACCCAAGGACAGCGGGCCCGGCACAGCCGGACCAGCTGGACAAGCCCAAAACCCGGCACAGTGGACACGGCACCGGGGACAGCGCACAGCTGGCACGGGCATGGCACAGGGACACCTGGGCCGGAACCTGGCACCGCCTGGCCGGGCCCCGGGCCGGCCCCGGGAACAACCGGCACACCACACAGGAAAGCCTGACACGCCGGGACAAGCCGGCACAGGCACAGGCCCCGGCAAACCGGCCGCCGGCCGGGCAGCCGGCCGCCTGGACAGGACACCTGGAACAGCCTGGGCCCCCGGCACAGCGGAAACCGCAGCCGGCACAGCCGGGCACAGGACCTGGACAGCCTGGCAAGGCCCGGCCACGGCAAGCCTGGCACAGCGGCACCGCGGCCGGACAGCGGCACAGCCTGGACACCTGGACGCCTGGACACAGCTGGACAAAAACTGGCACAGGCCCCCCACCCAAAATGGACACAGCTGGCCGGACACCGGGGCCCGGGCCCCGGGGACCGCCGGCACACCTGGCACAGCCTGGCCGCTGGGAAAGGGGAAGCGGACACGGCCCGCCGCCGCGGCACCTGGACAACGGCACAGGCCCTGGACCAGCCGGCACAGCCTGGACACAGGCCAGCGGCCGCCCCGGAAAATGGCACAGCGGCCGGGCCCCGCCCCGGCAACCCTGGACCAGCCGGCCCTGGCACCGGGCCCGGGCCACACCAAAACCCCGCCGGCACGCCTGGACAAGGCCAGCTGGACCAGCTGGCACGGACGGGAACCGGGGCAACCCCGGCACGGCCGCCTGGCCGGCCCCCACCTGAACAGCGGCCAGCCTGGCCCAAAAACTGGCACAATGGACACACCGGCACGCCTGGCACCTGGGGGGGAGTCAACTGGAACCAAGGCCATCCAGGGCCCCGGCCGCCTGCAACGGACGCTGGACACCGGGCAGCCAAGGGCCGGGCCCTGGGCGGCCAGCGGCCGCCAGCCTGGAAGTGGAAGCCTCACGGCGGGGCCGGAACCGGACAGGGGGGAAACCCAGGAAAAGGGGGACCTCCCCCCCCCCCCCGGCAGGGCCGGACATGGCACACGGAGGACACCCAAAAGGGACGGGAAGGGGGGCGCGGAAACCCCCCACACCTGGAGGGAAAGCCAGGAAACCCCAACCTGGACACCTAACCAACCAATGGAACGGCAATGGCAATGAAATGGAAAGGGCAGGCCGCTGAAAAAAGGCCGGAATGGCCGCGGAACTGGACCAGCGGACCATCCACGAAGCTGACCGGCCCAAGCTGGGCAATGACAAGGGCGGAAGGAAAGCCGGCCCCGGCCGGGCCCGGGAAGGGCAAGGAAACCTGGAAGGGGGACAGCTACAGCCTAACACCGGCACCGGCCGGGCCCCGGGAACCCCGGGGGGAAACCACAGGCAAACCCCCCAAACGCAGGGGGCCCCGTGGAAACTGAAAATTTAAACCCGGGGACGGGAAACATAAATGGCCCGGGGGGGCACGGGCCCAAGGGACTGCGGGCCCGCTTAAAAAGTCCCTAAAAGGCCCGGGCCAAACCCTACACGGGACCCACGGCACGCTGCCCCCGCCCGGACACACCGGCCAGGGCACACCGGCACGGGAAACGGGGCCCCGGCCCCGGGGCCGGCACACTGGCCACTGAACAACCGGAAAAGGAACCTGGACAGGGGGGGGCAGCCGGCACACCGGGCCGGCAAAACGCGGCCAACCGGACCCTGGACAAACCCCGGGAAGCGGCCCGGGACACCGGACACAGCGGGCCACGGACACCGGGCCCCCCACAGCCGGCCCCCCTGGCAAGCGGACACAGCCTGGAACGCCGGCCGGAAGGCCCCACACCCGGACAGCTGGACACACCGGACAGCCTGGCACAGGGCCCGGGCCCCGACCGGCCCGCTGGCACCCCAAAGCCGCGCCGCCGCCAAAGGCACCCGGACCCGGGAACGCCGGCCGCCCACGGCCCCGGACCCGCCGACACCCGGCACAGCCTGACACACCTGGCACGGGGCCAGCTGCCCAGGCCAACGACACCTGGCACACCTGGACCCGGACACAGCCGGCACAGGACAAAACCCCGGACAGCTGGCCAGCCTGGCAAGCCGGACAGCTGCACGGGACAGCGGCAAGGGCACCCGGACATGGACAGCTGGCCAGGCCGGGCCCAACCTGGACACAGCCGGACACCTGGAACAGCCTGGCCCCGGCCCGGACAAGGGCCCGGCCGCCGGCGCCGGACCGCCGGACACCGGGGCCGGGTGGACACCCCGAACAGCTGGCACAGCCGGACCCATGACACACTGGCGGCACACGGACCGGCACACCCAACGGGGCCTACTCCGCCGGCACAGCTGGACAAGCCGGACAAACCCCGGACCTGGACAGCCTGGACACGCCTGGCACAGGCGCCCCAGCCGGACCCCTGACAGGGCACAGCCCCCTGGACACCGGACACACCCCCGGCACGCCTGGACACACGGCACGCCTGGCCCCGGGGAAAGCGGCCCCGGAAAAGGGCACAGCCGGCCCGGGCAAGGCACAGCCAAAAGCTGGACACAGCCTGGACACCGGACCAGCGGCAGGGACAGCGGACCGCTGGACACACTGGACCGCCTGGCACAGGCCGCCTGGCCAGCTGGACACCCTGGACCACCGGACACCCGGACACCCGACACAGCCTGGACACCGGAAAACCGGAACGGCAAGCCTGGACAACCCGGCACGTGGCACACGGGCACACTGGACCCCCCGGCACAGCCTGGCACGCTGGCCCTGCCAACCCCGGACAACCTGGCAGGACACCCTGAACACAGCCCAAACCGGGCACACCGGACACCCGGGGGGCCCGGACAGCGGCAAGCCTGGACACCCGGCCGGGCCGGGGGGACCGGACCAGCCGGACACACCTGGCACCTGAAACCCGGCCAGCGGCACGCCGGACAAAGGGGACAGGGCCCCGGACCAGCCGGCCACCTGGACACAGCTGGACCCGGCACAGCCGGCCCGGGGCAACCTGGACAACCGGCACTGGAACCGGCACGCCCCCGGGCCGGGCCCCAAAACGGAACAGCCGGCACACCACCTGGACAAACTGGCAGCCGGCAACCTGGACGCCGGCAACGGACACGCCGGCCACAGCCTGCACAGCCGGACACCGGACCCCTGGCAAACCGGGCCGGCACCCGGCAGCCACGGCACAGCTGGGGCCCGGACAGGGCACAGGGGCCGGGGCCTGGCCCGGAAACCCGGAAAACACCAACCTGGACACAGCCTGGCACAGCCTGGACACAGCTGGCACAGCCTGGACACAGCCTGGACACAGCCTGGACACAGCCTGGGCACGGGCACAGCCTGGACACAGCCTGGACACAGCCTGGACACAGCCTGGACACAGCCTGGACACAGCCTGGCACAGCCTGGACACAGCCTGGACACAGCTGGACACAGCCTGGACACAGCCTGGCACAAGCCTGGGCACAGTGGCACAGCCTGGACAAGCTGGCACAGCCTGGGCACAGGGCACAGCCTGGACACAGCTGGGCACAGCCTGGACACAGCTGGGCACAGCCTGGACACAGCCTGGGCACAGCCGGCACAGCCTGGACACAGCCTGGCACAGCCTGGGACACAGCTGGACACAGCTGGACACAGCCTGGACACAGGGACAAGCTGGCACAGCTGGCACAGCTGGACACAGCCTGGACACCTGGAACAGCTGGACACCTGGCACAGCCTGGACACAGCCTGGACACAGCCTGGACACACTGGACACAGCCTGGACACACGTGGACACAGCCGGCACAGCCTGGACACAGCCTGGACACAAGCCTGGACACAGCCTGGACACAGCTGGGACACAGGGCCTGGGCCACCAGGGCACAGCTGGAACACCTGGCACAGCCTGGACAAAAAAAAAAAAAAAAAAAAAAAAAAAAAAAAAAAAAAAAAAAAAAAAAAAAAAAAAAAAAAAAAAAAAAAAAAAAAAAAAAAAAAAAAAAAAAAAAAAAAAAAAAAAAAAAAAAAAAAAAAAAAAAAAAAAAAAAAAAAAAAAAAAAAAAGGGGGGGGGGGGGGGGGGGGGGGGGGGGGGGGGGGGGGGGGGGGGGGGGGGGGGGGGGGGGGGGGGGGGGGGGGGGGGGGGGGGGGGGGGGGGGGGGGGGGGGGGGGGGGGGGGGGGGGGGGGGGGGGGGGGGGGGGGGGGGGGGGGGGGGGGGGGGGGGGGGGGGGGGGGGGGGGGGGGGGGGGGACAGCCTGGGACACGCTGGGACACAGCCTGGGCACAGCCTGGACACAGCCTGGACACAGCCTGGGCACAGCCTGGACACAGCTGGACACAGCCTGGACACAGCCTGGACACAGGCACAGCTGGACACAGCCTGGCACAGCCTGGACACAGCTGGACACAGCCTGGAGCCGGCACGTGGACACAGCCTGGGCACAGCCTGGAACACTGGACACAGCCTGGACACAGCCTGGACCAGCTGGACACAGCCTGGGCACAGGGCACAGCTGGACACAGCCTGGGCACGACAGCCTGGACACAGCCTGGCACAGCCTGGACACAGCCTGGACACACTGCAGCTGGACACAGCCTGGCACAGCCTGGCACAGCTGGGACACACAGCCTGGACACAGGGCACGCCTGGCGACCACAGCTGGGACACAGCTGGACACAGCCGGCACACGGGACACAGCCTGACAAGCGGACACAGCCTGGCACAGCCTGGACACAGCCTGGGCACAGGGCACAGCCTGGACACAGCCTGGACACCAGCATGGGACGACAGCCTGGACACAGCCTGGGCACAGGGCACAGCCTGGACACAGCGACACTGGCGGCACAGCCTGGGGCAACCTGGACACAGCCTGGACACAGCTGGGCACAGCTGGCACAGCTGGACACAGCCTGGACACAGCCTGGGCACAGGGCACAGCCTGGACACAGCCTGGCACAGCCTGGACACAGGCACGCTGGACACAGCCTGGACACAGCCTGGACACAGCCTGGACACAACTGGGGCACAGCTGGACACAGCCTGGACACACACCTGGACACAGGGACAGCCTGGCACAGCGGCGGGCACACTGGACACAGCCGACACACAGCCTGGACACACCTGGCACAGGGACAGCCTGGACACAGGACAGCTGGACACAGCTGGACACTGGACAGCCTGGACAGCCGCGGACAAGCCTGGCACACCTGGACACAGCCTGGACACACCTGGAACGCACGCCGGGACAGCCTGGACACAGCCTGGACGCACGGGCACAGGGCACAGCCTGGGCACAACAGCCTGGACACAGCCTGGGCACAGCCTGGACACAGCCTGGACACAGCCTGGACAGCTGGAACCAGGCAGGACACAGCCTGGCACAGCCGGCACAGCTGGACACAGCTGGCACACTGGACACACCTGGCACAGCCTGGCACAGCTGGACACACTGGACACACCTGGACAACAGCTCGTGGACACGACGGACAGCCTGGACACAGCCTGGCACAGCCGACACGGCACAGCAGCCGGACACAGCTGGACACAGCCTGGGCCGGACACACTGGACACAGCCGGACAGCCGGCACAGCGGACAAGCCTGGGCACAGGGACAGCCTGGACAGCCTGGACACAGCCTGGACACAGCCTGGACACAGCCGGGCACAGCCTGGACACAGCTGGACACACCTGGCACGGCACAGCTACCTGGCACAGCCTGGACACAGCGGACACAGCCGGCACAGGGCACAGCTGGACACAGCTGGACAGCCTGGCACAGGAACCTGGCCAGCCTGGCACAGCTGACCAGCGGGCACAGGGCACAGCCTGGACACAGCCTGGCACAGCTGGCACAGCTGGCACACTGGCACAGCGGCACGCCTGGACAAGCCTGGGCCAGGACGCCTGGACACAGCTGGACACAGCCTGGACACAGCCGGCAGGCACAGCTGGACAACTGCAAGCCTGGCACAGCCTGGACACAGCCTGGCACGCCTGGACACAGCTGGCACAGCTGGGCCACGGCACAGCCTGGCACAGGGACAACCTGGCACAGCTGCACAGCGGACACAGCCTGGACACAGCGGCACTGGCACACCTGGCACAGCCTGCACAGCTGGACACAGCCTGCACAAGCCTGGACACAGCGGCACAGCGACGGAAGCCTGGACACAGCGACAACCTGGACACAGCGGCACAGCCTGGCACAGGGGCACGGACAGCCGGACGCCGGACACAGCTGGACACAGCCTGCACGCGGCACACCTGGACAACGGCCAGCACAGCTGGACACAGCCTGGCACTGGCACGCTGGCACAGCTGGCACAGCCTGGACACAGCTGGACACACTGGCACAGCTGGACACACAGTGGAACCCTGGACACAGCCTGGACACACTGGCACAAGCTGGCACAGCCTGGACAACTGACAACGGACACAGCTGGACACGGGCACAGCCTGGACACATGCAAGCGGCAAGCCTGGCAAGCTGGCACAGACACAGCTGACACAGCCTGGCACAGCCGGCACCTGGACACCTGGACACAGCCTGGCACGCACAGCCTGGACACCTGCCGGCACAGCGGCACAGCCTGCACAGCTGGCACGACACGGACAGCTGGACGAAACGGCAGCCTGGCAAGCAGGACAGCTGGCCGGCACAGCGAGCGCACAGGCACGGCACCGGCACAGCCTGACAAGCCTGACACCTGCAACCGGCACAGCCGGAAACACTGACAGGAACACGACAAGCTACCGCACGCCTGGAGGGCAGGCAGCGGCACGCTGCACACTGGCAAGCACAGCCTGGCAGGCAAGCCTGACAGCCGACGCCGGCACACGGACACCGAAACCAAGCCGCACAGGCCGGCAGCTGACAGCCTGACACCGACACTGGCAACACAGCCTGGGAGCAACTGCACAGGGCAGCTGCAGGGGGGGGGGGGGGGGGGGGGGGGGGGGGGGGGGGGGGGGGGGGGGGGGGGGGGGGGGGGGGGGGGGGGGGGGGGGGGGGGGGGGCCCTGGCACAGCCTGGACACAGCCTGGACACAGGCACAGCCTGGCACAGCCTGGACACAGCGGACACAGCCTGGCACAGGAAGCTGGCACAGCCTGGACACAGCTGGACACAGCCGGGCACGGGCACAGCCTGGACACAGCCGGGACAGGGCACAGCCTGGACACAGCTGGACAAGCTGAAAAAAAAAAAAAAAAAAACTGGCACAGCCTGGACACAGCTGGACACAGTGGACACAGGGCACAGGGACAGCGGCACAGCTGGCACAGCTGGACCAGCTGGACACAGCCTGGACACAGCCTGGACAGGGCACCCGGAACCTGGCACATGCCGCTGGGCACAGGCAGCTGGCACAGCTGCCGGACACAACTGGACACAGCCTGGACACATGCTGGACACAGCTGGGCACAGCCTGGACAACCTGGCAGCCTGGCACAGCCTGGACACACCTGGACAGCCGGCACAGCCCTGGCACAGCCTGGAACAGCCTGGCACAGGCACGCTGGACACAGCCTGGGCACAGCCTGGGACACAGCCTGGGACACAGCCTGGACACAGCCTGGACAGGGCACAGCCTGGGCCACAGTGGGCACAGCTGGCATGGACACAGCCTGGGACACAGCCTGGACACAAGCCTGGGCACAGGCACAGTGGACACAGCCTGGACACAGCTGGCACAGCCGGCACAGCCTGGGACACAGCTGGACACAGCCTGGACACAGCTGGACACAGCTGGACAACCTGGACCAGCTGCTGGACACAGCCTGGCACAGCTGGGCACAGGGCACGTGGACACAGCCTGGACACAGCCTGGACACAACCTGGACACAGGCAGCTGGACACGGAGGGCACAGCCTGGACACAGCGGACAGGGCACAGCTGGACACAGCCCGGAATGGCACGCCTGGCACAGCCTGGACACAGCCTGGACACAGCCTGGGCACAGGGCACAGCCTGGACACAGCCTGGACACAGCCTGGACACAGCCTGGACACAGCCTGGGCTCCATGGCCACGGAGCTCTTTGCCAATTCTTACGGATTTATGTGGAGGAAAGCAGCTTTGGGGATGTATCAGGTCATTATTGTGCCCTCCCTTGTAATCTGGCTTGAAGGCTGAATTTCTGGTTTTCTAAAGTTCTGGTTTTCTGATGTTTTGGTTTTCTGAAATTCTTTCCTAGGAAAACTGGGAAAACATCATGGAATCTTTTTGTAACCATATGTATGTGTACATTCCTTTTGGGAGGAGAGATTTCTTTTGATGTCCCCGTGGTTTGACCAATGTTTGCCTTTCTCTCACCAATCACACTGGTCTGTGGAAAATTGTATATAAGGGAGAACAATCCCTAATAAATTTTACCTTATGCAGCCTTTGAGAAAAATCACAAAAGGATGTCCTGTGTTATCCCACAATGACACTCCCTAACCCTCAGAGCACAGAGCAAGAGATAATATTAATGATATTAATAGAATTACTGTGAATCACCAGAGTCACTGCAGCCCTGGGGCAGCCAGAGGCTCCAGGAGTGGAGCCCATGCTGGGGCACTTTGGGCACAAACCAAATGCCCTCAGTCCCTCTCTCCTGCAGGGCTGCTAACTTTGTATTAACCCTTCAATTCCAACAGCCCTTTGCAACACAAAACACTTACACAAAGCTGCAGGCAGCAAACGCTGGGACAGGGAGGCAGAAGAGCTGAGGAATACTACATTTTTCTCCCCTTACGCCATGGTGGACATTAAATGTAATAATGTTCAAGTGCATACCTGTGAGCAATGGACAAACAGTTTATTTAGGAGCTTTTTTTTCTCCCCCAGGATAATTTTCTACTTTGTTTCTGTTTAATATATACATATATATACATATATGTATGTATGTATGTATGTATGTATGTATGTATGTATGTATATGTGTATGTATGTATGTATGTATGTAGGTATGTATGTATGTATGTATGTATGTGTATATGTATATATATATGTAATAAACTTGTTTCTAGGCCAAGCTTAGATTTGTTAACTTAATTTCTTGCACTTCAGAGCACTCTGATTTCAGAATGCTTTCCACTATTAAAATTCTGCTAAGCTTTGCCTCAAAACAAATTTCTGTGAGGACAATAATGTTAATGCTAGTTGTATGAACAGAGAAATAATGAAATAACTTCAGACAAATACACAGACCTGGGCAAAGGAAGGGGAGGAAAGAAATTCTGATTTACAGAAATCCCTTTGAGGCCAGCTCGAGCTGCTCTAGAAAAGCTTTCACCTTGAACTCTGTTGTTAGAGGATATGAAAAGAATGATATCTCTATTTACTTGTTAGAACATAAAAGAGAGGTTGTTTAGTTTTGATTTTGATATTTGGATAATGATTAGGGATTGGAGAATAAGGTTATTACTTCTCCAATCCCATTGGTCAAAGTAAAAGTTTATTAAATGTTCTTTTATTAGAAAAGAATGTATAACAATTTTTGTTTATGTTACAACTTATGGGAATTTGTACTACAAATACGAAAATTTTAGAAGGTTGTGAAAATCTAAAGTAACAGAACTTCCCTCCCATTTCCACCCCAGAGCTGCAAGAATAAGTGCACAGATGAGACCAACATATTTTTTGAAGCAGAATAATAAACAGTACATGCAGTAGAAGATGAAAACAAATGGATAAAGTGTCTGAAAAGGATCTTATTCTTCCATTAAAAGCTCTTCTTTCTCCCTGATTCCATCTTGCAATTATTAAGGACCCTTTATATCACTCAGAAATATTTATTTTTTCCATAGGTTTTATACCCAGGGCAACATGGTTTTTAAGTAGACTTCTAAATCTAAGTCAGGCAGTGAATTCTAGAAACACCACACCTTGTGCACACAGCAGCAGCAAAACTCTGCAGCAGCTTCTGGTGCTGGTTTTTACATTTTTCAGGAATATAAGGCTTTTCTCAGTGTACTTTTTTTCCCCTCACCAGTGCAATCCAAGATGTTTACCAGATTCTCCTGGGTGGCCTGACTGCTCTTCCTCATAGCACAGGAGAACAAAATCTCTCTGATTCATGAGGAGAGCAATTCTCAGACACACCCAGGGCACATGGATTCTACCTTCTATTATCCTAGATTCTTATATTATCCTGATGTTCACTTCTGTATTTTACTGGAAAGAGCCCTAAATTCACCTAGAAAAGTGACTTTGTGTCCGTAGCACAAGGATCTATGAAAAAATTTCTACACATTTTCTACATGTTCTACATTTTCTATATTTTCTCCATTTCAAGAACTTTGTAAGAACGAGCAAGGATGTTAAATGAAACCTGTCACCAGATTTTTGGTGTCATCTTTGGCCAAATTCAGCACAACTGAACTCAGGTTCTTGGGAGATGAACCACTTGCAGATATTTGAGCACTGATCACCTTTCAGCCTGAATGAGGAGAGCCACAGGGAGAATTTCCTTGGTGGGAAGAGACTATTCCCAAGGACAATACTTGCAAAAGGAATATGCAAAATGCTGCCAAAACCAAGCCTTAAAGTGACTCAGATTCCTTCTAAGAGCTACAAAAACAACAAGGAAAACAAATCCCCCCTCCAAAAGTTCCAAAATAACCTTAATCCTCAGAACAGCTGAAACTCAAGTTTTCCTGTTGTTAAAAAAGACTACAATATGATGTTGGCTTTCACATTTATATATTAGTTTGTGCACTGATCATAAGTATTGAGATATAGTATATTATATATACCTTTATTTAGGTGTTTGTCAGTAATCTACCAGTTTAAGTGTGTACTGTGTAGCTTATAGAAATAGTAGTGTGGGGAATATACTATACTATATTATAGGCCTATATACTAATACTAATACTAATAATACTAATACTAATACTAATACTAATACTAATACTAATAATACTATATATAATATAATAATAATAATAATAATAATAATAATAACTAGTAGTAATAGTAGTAGTATTAATATTATTATTATTGTTGTTAATTATATTATATTATATTATATTATATTATTATATTATATTATATTATATTATATTATATTATATTCTTGTATTGTATTGTATTGTATTGTATTGTATTGTATTGTATTGTATTGTATTGTATTATTAATATAAAATATTATAGGCCTTAGCTAAACACTGGGTGTTAATACACCTCTATGGAACCAAACAAATGGTGTAAAGCAATCATGTTAGCCTGAATTCTCCAAGGGATAAAATAACCATGACACAAACCAGAGCACCAGAGGACAATTAAAGAAATACCATGTGAAATTTAAGGAGGACATGCTAAGTCCTTATTGAAGGATTTAGAACAGCAGGATGGAGACACAAAGAGGAATAAGAGTGATTCGCTTGACACACAGGATGCCATGCTGATAAGCCAGAGTGGGAAGAAGCCAAAGAGAAGAATTCCTGCAACATCAAGAAGTTCACAAGAATGTTTGAATAATGTGTGAGCTCCAGGAACGTGCATGTCCCTCCGAAATGTATCAGCACAAAAATAACCCCATCAGGAGCCAGCTGTGCTCTCTGGCTAATCACCAGAGACACCCCAGCCCTGGCATTTTGCCCCTTCTTTTATCCCTTATTAAACTTTTGAAAAAATTCTAAAGAGTCAACTTTGCTTTTCACACTTTGAAGTTTAGTTCTGTTGAGAAAGGATTTTGGAATTTTTATCTGCTTTCCCTTCAGTATTCCTTCATACATTTTCTGTAAAGGATATGTCAGCTGAAAAGAAAGGGATTTGCCAACTGCATGTGCTCCCAAGTGCTGGTGGAGCTGATGCCAGCCTGCACTGAGGTTCTGGAGATGCTTTTTGTGCCATGTCCATCCCCAGGAAGCATTAATGAAACATTTCAAACCCCTCGGTTCCTTCTGCTCTCTCCTTAAAGCATTCGTGAGGCTCGGATGTGTGCTCAGAGAATCGTTCAGGCTGGAAAAGACCTCGAAGAGCATCAGTCACACCCAGGAGTGCCAAGTGCACAGTAAATCATGCCTGAGTGCCACCTGCAGCTGCCTTTTAAATGGCACAAACACATTTATTCCTCTGTCACAAGCAGCCTAATGGAAAATCGTAAGATAAATATTTCGTTCTGGCTCTCAGGTTTCCTCCTATTGCTTCTTCAGAGCCAAGTAATAATTAGGGGGAAAAAAGAACTTTAAAGGGAGGAAATAGAGTTTAAGTGGTTTAAGGTTTAGACCCTGCCCTGATGAATCTACAGAGATCTGGCATAATCCAGAGTGCTTCTTTTTCATCAATCCTGCTGCAGCTACAGCACCTTTGCCCACAGGTGATCATATTCAGAGGTTGTATTGTTGGGGAAGATGAAACAGGAAAGCATTATAAATATAATTGCCTAGCAAAAGATTTTGAGAATATAGAAACTATAAAATAATTTTCCTCGTGAAAATTGCCAGCTTAGTTCGGAAGTCATCTTGGCTTTAACTTTAATTCTTAGTGAGGACAGATTCCACTTTCTCACTCAAAAATATATGCAAGTTTTTGGAATCAAATCCAGTATGAAAAAAATTAAAAGTTATTTTGGTAAGTCCATTTAAATTTGAGTGCTTTTGCAGATCTTAGGTGGAATCAAGTAACATTTTACAAATATTAAAATACTCATCAATTTACAAACAAATCAAATATCTTCTGTGGTACAAGGACAAGGATCTTCTGCTCTTTCCTCTATCAGATATGAGAACTGGAAGCACATAAAATAATTTATTAGAAAGCCAGCCTGATTTTAGCTGATCACATCTTAAAAACCTGGATTATGGAAAATAAGTGGCTAATGAGAAAAAAGAAGACTTCCCAGCATTAAAGAACCTGTCATAACAACACTCATCCACCAAGCAAGGAACACTGCACTCAGACTCACAAAAATATCTTTAGAATAATATTCTCTCTGCTTTTCAGAGAAATTAAAACCAGCTAAGGTTTCAATTCTTGTAAGTGAGGCAATTTCAGTACATTTGCTACTTTGAAATCGATTCACCTCTCAGACAACAAATGTAGATCTATCTGGATTGCAATTAGTGATGTTGCAGGTCATTAAGATCCCTGACGCGTTCCCACAGCAGCTCCTTCCTGCAGCACCTGTAAACTTCAGAGAAGCTTTGTTTTGTAAGAAGCTGACTGTTTTGGGGTGGGAGGGACCTTAAAGCTCATCCCAGTCCCCCCCCCTGCCATGGCAGGGACCCCTCCCACTGTGCCAGGGGCTCCCAGCCCTGCCCAGCCTGGCCTGGGGCACTGCCAGGGATGCAGGGGCAGCCCCAGCTGCTCTGGGCACCCTGGGCCAGGGCTGCCCACCCTCCCAGGGAAGGGATTTCCTCCTAATTCCCAGTCTGAACCCATTCAGATTGATGTCTGAAGCCCAGTTTGAAGCCATTCCCCCTTGCCCCACCACACAAAATTCCCTCTCCATCTTTCCTGCAGCCCCTGCAGCTGGAGAGGGAATTTGGGTCAGTGACCCCACACTCCTCCTCTCCAGCTGCACAACCCCAGCTGTGCAGCCTCTCCTGCCAGCAGAGCTGCTCCAGCCCTGGGATCATCCTGGAGCCTCCCTGGGCTCTGCAGCAGCTCCAGCTCCTCCCTGGGCTGCCTGGGGCTGGAGGAGCAGCTGGGGGCTCAGCTGAGCAGAGTAAGGGGGTGCTGCACAGGTTGTTACAGGGTTCAGAGGAGCAAAAAGCACAAAAATCACCCAGCGTCACAGGAGGAAAAAGAAAATTAATAACATCAACTCCAGACAAAAAGATACAGGATAGTTACAGAGAGGTGGAATGCAAATAATGCAGCTGGCACCTGTACAGCTTTAGAGGGCACCCTGGCTTCTGCTAAGATGGGAGGATTTAAATTTTTTACAGCTTCTCTTTGAGATGTGAAGTGGGCAAGATTGTACCTATTGCCTGCAAAGGGATTTCAGGAGTCAGAAACAGCCAGCCTGGAATCCAGCTCCTGTGCCCACCCCAAAGCACCCCTTGGCTTAAGGAAAACCCAGGGAAAGTGGTTTAGTGATCTGAAAGGGAAACTCAGGAGAGTTCTGATCCCTGCTGCTGTGCCAGGATCAGCCCCACAGCACCCACACAGCACCAGGGTGTTCCTAAAACCACCCCACAAGTGAGACCCAGCTGACAGCTCTGCAAAATCAACGTTAAACACACTCTGCATTGCCACAGGTCTTGGATTTCCCTGTGGAAATGGGGCAGAAGGGAAAATGCAATTAGGAATCCCAATCAAGTGTGTGAAAAATGAGTGGGAGAAGTTGGTATAGGCAAATTACTAAATATTATATATATTATCTTAATTGCACTTACTTGCAATCATAAATTCATACACGTAATATTTGCTTCTTATCCTGCATGCTGTGCTTAGGACACTTAATCATGAAAAATGGCATGCTCTGAGGGGAAAAATAATGGGAGAATGACTAGATTTATTTATTTATGTAATAGGAATAAAACCATGCTCATATCCTTCTGAGGTACATAAAGTCATAGAGAGGAACTGACCCACAGTTCCACACTAAATAAAACATTTAGAAATATACCCATTTGCAGGGAATTATGGATCCATCCAATGAAAATGAAACATTTCCACTTCCCAGGGTGTTTCTCAGCATCACCAAAATGAGCATCACCAATTAATTTCCATCAGAGACCAGAAGAACTCTTCACTGCTATCAGCAGAACTTCTCCAGGGGCTGAGAATCTCCTTTGTTAAGGGAAAAATCTGTGAACTCTTCCCTACACTGCTCCCCCTCCAAGTAAATATTTCTGTGACCACCACAGGCACAAAGGAGAGTGGCTCCTCCACACCCAGTTATTTCTTTATTTCCCTTGGAGCTCCAGAATTTGGGATTTGTGTGGAATATGCAACCAGGAAATGCAATCAGCCTCTGTTCCTTCCTGCTAAAACCATCTCAGAAGAGTCTGAAACATAACACACATCAGAGAGCTGTCCTGTATCATTCCCTACATGATTAATTCTGAATATATCACCCAGAAATAATGTGTATGTTTAGATATATCTAACATATATATTGTCCACACACACACATCCAGGACATGTTGGACTTTGGAGGCAAAGACTACCTGGCAATCTTCAGGATGAAAAGTTTTGAAAAACTTCTTAACAAAGAAAAGCAGGGAGGTGGAGGAAGCAATTTTTCAGGCCTAAAAACTCCAAGGTATTTGTGAAAACAACTCAGTTTCTCTTTGCTGAATTCAGTCAAGGCCAAATTCAAGTTTCAGCTCCTCCAAGTCTCTTCAGGATCTAAAGTAATTTGCTTTCCTCTTGCCCCTGGCCCCCTGCCAAGGAAAGCCAATTGAATGTTCTCATTTCCACCACCTTCCTTCAATACAGAGAGGCAGAATATAATTTTGTTTCCCTTATCTTGAACATGAAACTATTTCTTCTTCCTTCACAAAACACAGTTACCAAGCATTAATAACTTCCCTAAATATCTAAAACTTAGGACTTTTGACCAGGAAAAGTGAAGTTTCTCAAGATTACACATTCCCCCAGACTTCTTTTCAGGCCATGAAACTCCTCATGTTTTCCAGTATCAATAAGACACAGATTTAAATTAATATTTTAAAAATGTAAGCACCTGACAGTGGCCTACAAGCACTTTCATGTGGTTTATGGGTAGCTTAATGGCAAAAGAGAGCTCTTGGGTCACTAAAAAAGCCTTTGTGTATTTTTAAAAAGCATTTATGTATCAGTACCTGGTGTGGAATGAGCCTCACCTTTCAGCTCCAGCTAAAAACAGATCCATCTCCTGCAGACAGCTGGAATTAGAAAAGAACAGAATCCTCCTCCTGGCCAGGTTCAGCTCATCCACAGAGATGATCCACAATCAGCCAGCAGTGTTCAAAACTCACAGGCAATTACCCACCTTAACAGCTCCAGTGTGCAGGCACGAATACAAATAACATTTGTATTGGAAATTACATCCATGTAAAGCCAACGTTCACTCGACAGCGTCAGGAACAAAGACAGAGTGGGAAACAGCAATCACAGTCCAGAATTTCTGGAAATCTCCAGCAGAGCAAACTCTTAGAAGCTCAAAAGCAGAGGTACTGCAACAATCCTTAGCAGAAGCATTAACAAGAATAATCTATTTATGGGGTGGCTGGACACTAGGAAGCACAAACAAACCGAAGAAATCACCAAAAAAAATTCCCCCCACAAAGAATGGAAAGGTGTTTCTATTCTTTACAAAAACTATTAAAAGAAAAAAATTGCACAGTCACAAATTTGAAATAAATCAAGGTTATTTTAGCCCTTCCTTTCAGGAGCTTCCACAACGTGTCCATGTTTTGGAAACTGATTTTTCTTGTCTCTTGTCACAGTTTGAAAAAAAAACTAAACTCATCTCCCTTAGAGAAAACTCTGCACATCAACATCCATGCATGGAGAAATGGAAGTATTTTCACTAGGAATTATCAACTTTGATTGCATTAGAAAATAGAATCTGGTTTATTTCTTTGTATTAATCACGGATGTGACCTCCTAGTTTTTGAATTACATTCTGTTCACAACAGAAAAGCTGGAGGGTCTGGAAGGAGGATTATTTGTTTTCACCAGATTCAGTCTCTGCCCTTTGTATCCCTTTGTGGAAAAGCTCAGACTCAGTTGAAAGACACCAAAGAAATGAAGGACAATGAAATTTTGTCCAACCTTCCCAAACTCGTTCTGTGGCTCAATCCCACACCCACGACCATCACAATTTGCAGCCTGACAGTGTTCCCTGGCTCCCAAACCACTCAGAGATTTAAACCTCAGATGGAACAGGGAGTTCAGGATGAAAGCATCGTTTTCCACACCAAAAATTCATCTTTTCATATTTAAACCAGATAACTAAAGTAGCGTTTTTAAAAGACATTTGTAATGGCACTTTCTTAGCCCAATTCCCTTGGTTAAAATGTGAGAGG
The DNA here is from genome assembly GCA_032173965.1 of Sitta carolinensis. Taxonomy (NCBI): domain Eukaryota; kingdom Metazoa; phylum Chordata; class Aves; order Passeriformes; family Sittidae; genus Sitta; species Sitta carolinensis. Next base: position 2,643,226 of record CM063293.1, read on the forward strand.
TGTATTAAATCTATACACTGCCATAATAGATTTATTTTATGGTGTTAAAAAATATTTAAACTATTTCTAGGCTGTCCACCCTATTCCTTCCTCCACTTACATTCCCAATGAGACCCCTAAAGGCTGACCATAACCCTTTTTAGTGTTTTATTCCACAATCTCATTTATTCAGTGCCTGGACTTCACATTAGGGGAGCAGTGCAATACCAGTGACCTACACAGACAGGAGGTGGAATTCCCATCCCTGGATCCTAAAATTAAGCAAAGCCAGGGCTGGCCAGCTCTGGGAGGGGCATGAATCCCTTTGGGACAGAGTCTGGATTAGGTGACCCCCCCCCCCGAGTTTCCTTTCCCAATGTGCAGAGCACAGAAAGCAAAGCAGGAGCCGCAGGATTCCTGCCTGGAAAAGCTGGAATTGGGAGCTCATGGGGGAATACCCCAGCTCAAACAGTTCTGCAATCCCCCTGGGAGGTGGAAGACAGGGAAGGTGTCACTGTGATGCAGATAGGAACACACAGTAACACACACCACAGGTGTTCAGGCAGAGAAGAAAGGAAGTCTCTAGTTTATTGTTGACCTCGTATCTCTCAGTTTCTGGACAGTGATCAGAGATTGGACAGAGAAGTTCCCACCTCTCCATCTTCACTGGGCACTTGAGAAGTCCATCAGGTGATATCTTTTATAAAGGAATGTAAACATGATTTTTGTTTATCTTACAATTCACGAGAACTGACTGCACTATACTAAAACAAATCAGAAGGCTGATTTTCAGGGGTAACAGGAAGCAGCAGAGTTTTTTGGGGAATACCCCAGCTCAAACAGTTCTGCAATCCCCTGAGAGGTGGAAGACAAGGACTGAGCAGAGTTTTCTGGGAACTGAATGTGTGGGAATGTGCAGTTGGGTGAGCACACAGAACCTTTGTCCCTCAGCACTCTGCTTCCTCCCCTATTCCAGAACCAAGGAGCTGTAAATCAGAAAAGCTCCTTTTTTTTTTCCCTGCTTATTGTTAATATGTGTTCAGCCCTTGTGACACAGCAGAGCCTTTGAAGGGCTAGAAAGCTGTTCCTTATCTCCACTGGTTTATCTTTCCTATGCAGTTTCTCTGACAGCAGTGTTTTATCCTGTTCCAGAATAAATCTCTCGCTGCAAGCACAAAGAAACCCTGGGCATATTTATAAAAGAGAAGAAATCTCCCCATTTATCAGGAGAAGGGCCCTGTCATGATCAGCAAGACAAAAATCAGGCAATGGCAATCCCAGAAGCCAAGTTCTCGAGTGTTTTCTGAAGATGACTATTTTGAGGTTTCTAGGGAAATTTTATCAAATGATAAATCTCTGCGAGTGTCATTTCTGTGAATATTCTCAGGAACTTGGAGTGAACTTCTCCCTGTGAATTTGCTTGACCCGTGGCTGAAAAACTGACCACCCAAATGGTCCCTTTGTCCTACCCAAAGGGACAGGTAGGACGTTCAGCAACACTTAAACAGATTTCCTAGAGGTACCTGGCATGTTGAAACTAAAAAGGGAATTTTATATGTCCATCCCTGAGCTCCATTTCTCAGAACTTAGCACTGTCCAAACAAAACACCTACCAGACTGTCCAAAAAATAAAAAACAACAAACCAACCAACCAAACAAAAAACCCAAAACAAAAATATCAGACTGGAGACTGATCAGCAAAGATTCCATAATATCCATTATACCTCTGTTCACTGACCTGTGTTAAAGGCAGCTCCAGAAAAATTTGCTTAAATATTTCAAAAATTAGAAATTGTATTAAACGTTTCATGTTTCTATAGCAATGCCCTGGATCCCTTGATAACAAAGCCACCTCCTGAGGACAAAAATAACTCCCCACAGCTGGAGCAGCAGCAGTGAGGCTGTGCAGAGTCACAGGCAGGTGTGCAGCCAGAGCTCTTGCTATAAATAAACTATAAATATAGATGAAAATATAAATATAGATGAAAATATAGATATAAATACAGACATAAATATAGATGAAAATATAAATATAAATATAAATATAAATAAATATAAATATATAAATATAAATATAAATATAAATATAAATAAAATATAAAGATAAATATGGCTATTAATATTAATGTGGATATAGATAATTATAACTATATAAATATTTAGTTATATAGATATTGATATAAATATACATATACATAACTAATTGTTATTATAGATATAGATAAATTATTCTCATTATTTATATATAGTTATTAATTATATTATATATTATGTTATTGCATACATTTTAATTCTATATTATATAATTATATAAATAATATATACTTATATTATTTCTATATACATATATAAATATCAATATCAATATAAAATAATATCAATAATATAAATATAAACAGTATATAGATGAAGTAAATGTTATAGTAACTATAAAAAGAGACAGGGAGGGAGGATAAAGCAAATTAAATAGGCAGATTTTCAATCAGAAAAAAAAAATATTGCTAAGTGAGCTTAATGCCATTAAGGAGTCTCCCAAATTGTTAAATGATGCAGAATAACTCCCTGGTTCACTGCACTGGGAGCAGGAACTGCTGGCTGTTGTTAAAGACAAAGCTCACAGATATTCCAGATCCATGCTGGCAGCAGCACATCGCTGCAATCCAAAGGAATCAGTCGAAGAAAATGCAGAGGAGCAGCCCCAGCCCATATTGTGGCTATCACTTCTAGTATTTGGCTAATACTACAAGTATTACTACTCTGGGCATAATGGCCACCAAAAGAAATTCACAAAGATTTACTCGTTACCATGGGCATCTCCATTTATCAGTTATTATTTATTATAGAGATGAATCTGCAAATTCAATCCAAAATCTGCTTTAATAATTGCTTGCGGTACTCCGAAGTTTAATAGGCAGAATTTAAAACGTGAACAGTGGGCATGCAGACACTTAATGAACATTTAAACAAAGTTAAACCCACTGACAAACGCTCAGACACTCGTGCTATTCTTAGCCTGGGGCTCAGTTTTCCCAAATAAAAACTAATGGTGCTATAAATCAAGAGGGCTCCATGTCCCAGCCCATCATCATTTGCCTTGTTGGAAATTCCAGCAGGCCTTGTTGGAAACTGGAGCTCTTCAGAATCCTCCAGCAAAAGTCATGTGGGTCGGAAGTTTTGAACGGGAACCTTGAGAAGCCTGCTAAATTTGTACCAGGATCTGGTGAAATTCCTGTTTGTACGCCTCTCCGGGCTTGTTTGCACGGGTTATGACAGCTTCTGTCACTGTGCCTGCCGATGTAAATCACCATTTCCAACGAAAGCCGGAGCTCTGGAGGCAGCAGAGGCACAGCCCGCCGCGGGCTGCGGGCTGGGGCAGGGGCAGGGCAGGGAGGGAGCTCCGGGGGCACCCTGGGACAGCGGGCAGCTGGAGAGACCCTGCCCCTCTGCCCAGCACAGCTGGAGAGACCCTGCCCCTCTGCCCAGCACACCTGCTGTGACCGTGCCGCTCTGCCCAGCACAGCTGGAGAGACCCTGCCCAGCACAGCTGGAGAGACCCTGCCCCTCTGCCCAGCACAGCTGGAGAGACCCTGCCCGTCTGCCCAGCACAGCTGGAGAGACCCTGCCCCTCTGCCCAGCACAGCTGGAGAGACCCTGCCCGTCTGCCCAGCACAGCTGGAGAGACCCTGCCCGTCTGCCCAGCAGAGCTGGAGAGACCCTGCCCCTCTGCTCAGCACAGCTGGAGAGACCCTGCCCCTCTGCCTCAGCACAGCTGGAGAGACCTGCCCTTGCCAGCGCAGCTGGAGAGACCCTGCCCCTCTGCTCAGCACAGCTGGAGAGACCCTGCCCCTCTGCCCAGCACAGCTGGAGAGACCCTGCCCCTCTGCCCAGCACAGCTGGAGAGACCCTGCCCATCACAGCTGGAGAGACCCTGCCCCTCTGCCCAGCACAGCTGGAGAGACCCTGCCCCTCCGCCCAGCACAGCTGGAGAGACCCTGCCCCTCTGCTCAGCACAGCTGGAGAGACCCTGCCCAGCACAGCTGGAGAGACCCTGCCCCTCTGCCCAGCACAGCTGGAGAGACCCTGCCCCTCGCCAGCACAGCTGGAGAGACCCTGCCCCTCCGCCCAGCACAGCTGGAGAGACCCTGCCCAGCACAGCTGGAGAGACCCTGCCCAGCACAGCTGGAGAGACCCTGCCCCTCTGCTCAGCACAGCTGGAGAGACCCTGCCCAGCACAGCTGGAGACCCTGCCCCTCTGCCCAGCACAGCTGGAGAGACCCTGCCCCTCTGCTCAGCACAGCTGGAGAGACCCTGCCCAGCACAGCTGGAGAGACCCTGCCCCTCTGCCCAGCACAGCTGGAGAGACCCTGCCCCTCTGCTCAGCACAGCTGGAGAGACCCTGCCCCTCTGCCCAGCACAGCTGGAGAGACCCTGCCCCTCTGCCCAGCACATCTGGAGTCACCGTGCCCCTCTGCCCAGCACAGCTGGAGAGACCCTGCCCCTCTGCCCAGCACAGCTGCTGTGACCGTGCCCCTCTGCCCAGCACATCTGGAGTCACCGTGCCCCTCTGCCCAGCACATCTGGAGTCACCGTGCCCCTCTGCCCAGCACAGCTGCTGTGACCCTGCCCCTCTGCTCCGGGATACTCCGGAGCTGTGTGCACACAGTCCCGTCCCTGTGCCCTGGCGGGGCGCTGCTGGAGCGGGGAGGTGGCTCCAGCTGAGCCCCTGTGGTGCCCTCCAGCCCGATCCATCCTGCGATCCTGTGATTTACCTTGCTCCTTTCTATATAAATGCAACTTCCCGTTCTACCTTCGGCAGCACAGAGCCCCTGCACTCCGCAGGAGGGTAAATGCAGTTCGGAACACACCCGTTTGTGGGGAGCCAGGAACACCTCAGCCACACTCCAGCAGGGAGCTGGGGCCTCCACCTCTGGCTGTGCTCACAGGAGGCTTTGTCTGGATGGAAGAGGTCCAAAGGAGAATAAACACACGCAGCAGTTGCAAAATCGGTGTGATGTGAGCTGTCATAAACATCCCTGATTTACAGTGCTCTACCTCAAACCTGTTTGCACTTAGCAAAAAGGTCAAACGGCAGAGGAGACCGAGCAGCACACTGCTGCAGAAGTGAAGCTGACCATCCCTGGGTGGGCAGTGGGACTGGGAGCACTCACCTTGGTCTCCAAGCCCTGTGTAACAGGCACCAGCAAGAAAAGACATTCCGCTCCAGCAGCCCCATTTTCCAGGGTAAAGCCTCTCAGCACAGAGCCCCAGGCTGGGTCAGGCTGGAGGGCACCACAGGAGCTCAGCTGGTGCCTCCCTGCTCCAGCAGGGCCATGCCAGGGCACGTGGACGGGATTGTGCGCACACAGCTCTGGAATATCGCAGGGAGGGACCCTCCACACCCTCATCTGCTCAGGGCTCTGTCACTGCCCAGGGATAAATCTCTGTCTCCTGCCCAGGTGGATCTTCCTGGGCATCACTCCCTGCCTGCTGCCTCTCCTGTTTCTCAGCACCACTGAGCACAGGCTGCTCCCTGCTCTGACACCCAGGGACAGGACCCAAGCTAACATCTTTAGAAATTGGGTTTATCATAACTGCAACGGGGCAGGGAACAATTCAAGGGCAGGAAAATTACCTTATAAACACCAAAAAAGGAGTTAATGGATGTAACACTTTGTTGAGTTGTGCTTTTTGGCAAAGGATATTATCCTCTTAGATTGAGGGCAGGAAAGTGGGGATTTCCTGTATTTTCCTGTTTGCTCATGGTGGCGAGGGATTGTGCAAAGTTTTCAATTCCTCTTCACCAGTTTCACAAACAATGAAGTTACCAAGTGCCCAACAATGCTGTTTGCAAATAATCATTGCACAGATTCTTCGTGACTTACATAACAAAATTTCCTCTTTGAATGCACAGAGAGTTTTGTGCAACACATTTCTAAACGTTTTTAAAAACGAGGGGGAAAAAAGCATGAGCTTATAGAAAGGAATGAATATTGGTAAATTAGTTGCAAGAAAATCCCCCAAACCCTGTGTGCATGTTTAACACAAAGCAGATGTACTGGACCTACATGAATCACAAAATCATCAGTTTAGCTAAATATGCAATAATGTGCTGCACATTTTGGATTTTCCAGGTCTCACAGCCGTTGTGTAAAGCAGCTCCACTGAAAGAAACCGCAGGTGCCACTGCTTCAGAGTCAGCGCTGGCCACCAGAGAAGTGCGACAGCCCTGTGCCTGCTGCGGGCTGGGACGGTCCCAGAGCGGGATGCGGTGTCTGATGCTCCGCAGACCCCTGAGTGAGCCCAGGTGAGCCCCAGGCCCGCTCCGCGCCGAGCCGGCTCGGATTCCGCAGGTGCGGGCGGCGCCCGGCGCTCCCCGGGGCGCGGCGAGCGCAGCGCGGGCAGCGGAGCGGAGCGCCCGGGGCCGGGAAACCATCGGCCAGGGGGAGCACCCTGCGCCGCGTCCCGGAGCCCCGGGCCGGGCCGGGCCGAGGCAAACCTCCGCATCCACCGCCTCCCACCGCATCCACCGCTTCCCACCGCATCCACCGCTTCCCACCGCATCGCATCGCATCCCAGCGCTTCCCACCCCTTCCCATCGCTTCCATTGCATCCCACCGCTTCCTATCGCTTCCCGCCACTTCCCAGAGCTTCCCACCGCTTCCCAGAGCTTCCGAAAGCTTCCCATCGCTTCCCACCACTTCTCACCGCTTCCCATCGCTTCCCACTCCTTCCCATCTCTTCCCAGCGCTTCTCATTGGCTTCCACTGCCTCCCATCGACTCTCATCCCCTCTCCTCCCATTACCCCATCCCATCCCATTATCCCATCGCATCCTCCGCCTCCACGGCGTCCCTGCCCAGCGCAGCCCTGCCCAGCCCGAGGCAGGAGGAGCGGCTCCGCGCTGCCCGAGCTGCCAGCGCCGCTCGCCGCTCTGCTCCTCGCCTGGGTGAGTGACCGGCGGGGAACGGGCGGGGGCAGCCGGGCCGACGGGAACGGAGGGTGGGGAATTGGGGCTGGGGGACCCCGGGCGGGGGCAGCCGGGCCGAGGGGAACGGAGGGTGGGGAATTGGGGCTGGGGGACCCCGGGCGGGGGCAGCCGGGCCGAGGGGAACGGAGGGTTGATGAGGAATTAGGGCTGGGAGCTCGCTCGTCCCGGCGGGGGCTGCGGCGCCTGACGCGGCCAGAGGAGCGGGCAGGGGAGCAAACAGGAGCAGCACAGCTCAGCAACGAACACACTCGGCTCCTGCTAAGTCTCCCCCAGCACGAACGGGGAGCCCTTGGTAGATGCGGGCTGATTTACCCGGCGCATCCAGCCCAGCGCAGCGGAGGGGGCCGTGCAGCGAAGCGTCTCCCGTAGGGGCAAAGCAAGCTGAAGGAAACTCCCCCAAGCGCATCGATAGCCTGCAGGAAGCTCCGGCGGCTTTCCTCCCCGCACCACAGTGTCCCAGCTGCAGACACAGCAGCCCCGCCGGTTCCCAGGTTTGTGCCCCGCTCCCGGAGCACGGAGGAGCGGCTGGGTGAGGCACGGAGGGCTGTGCGGATGGCACGGGAAGGGAAGGAAACGGATAAAGTCCAGACTCTCCATTGTACTCAGCGGCCACACCTGAATGAAGAGGGTTCGGGGGAGTTCCTGTCTGCCCGGACAATATTTATGTTTTTGTTTCAAGCATCTTTCTGGTGAGGGAAGGGAAGGGTACGTGGCTGGGAAAAACAGGCAGGGAGGGGTTGGTTCCTCGTTTTAAGGGAGAACAGTGGCTTGGCTGAAGAAACAGAAAGACCTTAAACTCTCACCCCTTCTGAAAATGACTGTGCTCTTGCGAGGAAAAATCGTTAATGCATTATTTTCATGCAGATGTTTTCTCAAATACAAGTCCAGAACATCCTGAGGGGGTTGACCCTATAGCAGGGATATGACCTGCCCTAAACCTTATCCCATTCTTGATGTAGCCTTCCCAGGTTTTCCTTTACAGACAGCAGTGATGGAGAGGAATTAGAATTCTTGGATGTTTCTAAATTTTGTCTTGCCAGGCACCAGATTCTCTCACTGTAAGAGACCCTGTGCCCTTTTGTAATCTGCTTAATCCAACAAAAGACATTAAAGCTTTCTAGGAAAAGAAAGAAAGAGAGAGAGAGAAAGGAAAGAGAAGGAAGAAAGGAAGAAAGGAAAGAAAGAAAGAAAGAAAGAAAGAAAGAAAGAAAGAAAGAAAGAAAGAAAGAAAGAAAGAAAGAAAGAAAGAAAGAAAGAAAGAAAGAAAGAAAGAAAGAAAGAAAGAAAGAAAGAAAGAGAAAAGAAAGAAAGAAAGAAAGAAAGAAAGAAAGAAAGAAAGAAAGAAAGAAAGAAGAAAGAAAGAAAGAAAGAAAGAAAGCTGTTTAAATCAGATTTGTATTTCTATAAAGGAAAAGTTTTGTCTTTTCAATGAGTTATTGACAAAATATGAAGGAACTCATCAAATTACTACAGTAAGTTCACTGGATGTTTGAAGAGATTGAAAATATAAGTTCCAAATTAAAGATTAAAAAAAATGTGACACAATAATAAATCTTCCAGTAACAGGGTTTACTTTTACTCCCAGTACAAGCAGACAGTGACTCCTCACATCCACTAGGATTTTTAAATCGGTGCAATTTTGTGATGGTTTTCATACAGTTCCAAAGCACCAAACGTTCACTTGAGCTGAATTCAAGTAGATCCCCAAAAAGTTTTCATAGTGATCAACCTCACCACTGCAAGAACTCCCAACTCTCATTCACAAATACTGTTTTTTACTTTTGGAAGTAGAGATTTCCCAAACCACTTGGAAAGAGCCAGATCTAAATGTTTGAATGACAGGGTAAGTTACATTTTTTAAAGTTTTCATTTGTATTTCTGACGCAGAGGGATTAAAGCCACCAAGTTTTACAGTTGTCAGGGGTTGGAGTCAGCAGTAGCACAAGGTGGAGTCCAAGAAAATCAAGGGGTTTTTTGCTATCCTGGTAGGAAAGGTGTCCTGTTAGACTGAGTTTGGATAAGAGATTCCAAAGGCAGAACAGAAAGGCACCACTGCAGCTGCTCAGCTTTAAAGGAACTCCATTCCTAGGAAAGTCCCCTTTGCTTAGAAGGGAGTTTACAGCTCACAGGTTTATTTACTGCATCACAGCACAAAGGGCTTTTCTTTCATTGCAGCAGTGATTTCACACCTATAGCAAATTCTCTTTCTACACACAAGTAATGGAGTAAAAAATATAAGACAGCACAGCAGTACTTAAAGAAAATTACATTTAAATCCTGTTCCGCTAGGAGATCACATTGATGACCAATCAGTTGATATTGATAATGTTTAGACAAACAGGGAAAATAAATACCATATCTGGAAGCTTTGGGATTCTAGATGAGTTTTTCCTCCAATCTCTGGGCAAAAATAATCCATATTTGGGAAATGCTATCACAAGAGCAAGACTGGATTTTGTCATGGAAAAACTGACATTTAGAACAACTTAAACTAGAAAATTGAGCCACTGGAAGAGGAGTTTCATGGAAGTCTGAGCTTACATTTGGAAGGCGAAAACATTCTTTGGAATGTGTCCATCTTCTGTTAGCTTTTTTTAATATTCCTGGAATATAGGCCAAGTCTTAAAGATAGTTATTAAAAAAATGCCAGCCAGGGTAAAAAAAAGTCTGAATCTATCTCCTAATAATTTGAGATTAAGGCTGAAACTCAAAAATAATAAATTTACTTAAAAAAAAAGGAAGTAAATACAGTGGTGTGTAGAAAGTTGTTTAATTAAGTAGCTGGTTATGCTGCTTGAAGGATACTGAAGCTACATTTCCAAACTGTCTTGGCTGGACTGAGACATTGTCATTTGAGTGGGAACAACAGGCAAGTTCACCAAGTCTTTTCATTTACTTTTTATCAAAACTATTCCTCCAATATTGGCAGGCATTGAATAGGGATTGTTCTCTTACAGAGAAATAAATGAGATTTTGAGAGGGAAATTAATCAAACTTCTAGCACGTTAATACTTCCAACAACTTAAGAATAACATAGGGGAAAAATCACTAGAAATAAATAAGTTTCTTAAATACAACAGAGTGAGTAGAGACCTGAATCTGAATTAAAATCTCACTTTCTGCCTTGAATTTAGTCTGATGAACAAGAATTTTGCTCTTTGGAGCTGTCATTTTTTAAATATCTATCAACAAGAGATGTGCCAGTTTCTAGAAACTTACACCCACTCAGTCAGGACTTAATAGTTTGCACCTGCACTAATGAGGCACTGAGGCACCCACTTAGAGCTCCCAGTAGATTCTTGTTCCTTGGAAATAGAATAGAATAACAAATCATGATTGCTGAGCCTCCCTGCAGGAAAAGCTCTTCACAGACAGCAAAATTTAAAGAGGCATTTCACAGTGAGGTCAGGGTTTAGAATTTTCACAAAACAATCCGAGGTTTTGGGCTTAAAAATGTGTCTTAGTGAACTTTGTTTTAGTGCAATGAAACAGTGCAAACATTAAACCCCATTTGTTCATTATTATTATTACTTTACTCACAACTGAGTTAGAGATAAGGAATTACATCAGTAGCTCCTGAAGAAAGGGCACAATCACCTTCTTTGGAGCAGGAGTATCCCAGATAAATTCTGCAAGTTGCTTCCTAAATCCTGCCCTATCCAAGCACAGCAGTGCTGAGGAGAGAGTTTGGAAGCAGTGAACACCATTTACTGTGTTCTGTTGTCTCATTCACAGAACCACAGAAGTGGTAGGGCTGGAAGGACCTCTGGAGGTTGTCCAGTCCAAGGAGAGCTGTCTAACCAGGCAGCTGTCTTTGCTGGTAGTTTTTACAGTTGAAGACTGCATTAAAATTGCCTTGTCTCCCTTTATTTTACCATACATTTAAATGGAAATACACAGGGGTGAAGATCAGTCCTTCCAGGTTCTTACATCAGCTCCCTGCCTTGGCCATGCCCCATACACTCAAATTTAAACACACTTGAGGAGGTGGAGAGAAAGACACAGACTGGGATGTAAACACTTTCCAGACAAGCTGGTTTAACATGCATGGAGTAACTTCTGTCCTCAGCATCCATGGAGCAATTTCTGACCTTAACATCCATGGAGTAACTTCTGGCATCATCATCCGTGGAGCAATTTCTGTGTTCAGCACCCATGGAGTAGTTTCTGTCCTCAGCATCCATGGAGTAATTTCTGTCCTCAGCATCCATGGAGTAGTTTCTGTCCTCAGCATCCATGGAGTAGTTTCTGTCCTCAGCATCCATGGAGTAATTTCTGTCCTCAGCATCCATGGGTAATTTCTGTCCACAGCATCCATGGGGTAATTTCTGTCCACAGCATCCATGGAGTAATTTCTGTCCTCAGCATCCATAGAATAATTTCTGTGCTCAGTATCCATGGAGTAGTTTCTGTCCTCAGCATCCATGGAGTAATTTCTGTCCTCATTCCCAGGAGATGCTCGAGGGTACTCTGTGACCTGTGAGCAGCTGCCCCAGAGGAACTGTCCTGGCAGAGCCTGAAGGAATCTGGGATCACAGCACTCCCCAGGGTGCTGCTGTCTCCTCTGCTGATGGATGCTGCTGGCACCAAGGACACAGCTCCTCTCCCAACACCCACTGGTGAGTAAAGACCAGGCAAGAAGGAATTTGACCTCTCATAAGGAAGCATAAATCATTTCTGCTTAAACCCTGATTACTGGAACAAAAAGGATAAAGTTAAATGAAATATTGCATCACTGAACTTCAATAGGAGATCCTGATTATTGAACAATCTGTTGCATTGTATTGCTCTGGCCATGTTTAGAGTTATGAGGGTGAGAAATCCCACACATATCTCAATGTTAGTTGTGTAAATACTTTGAGCAAATATATTTACAGTCTCAATTTCCTTCCTTATTGCTTTAAGAGGTTTTCCAGAACGAAAACTCAGACAAGCTATGAAATGGCACAAAATGTGTGTCACTCTCACAGACATTTTTCATCAATGGACTGGAGGCAGAATTTGGTCAAATGATCATTTGCTCCAAGATATAAAATATTATTAATCAATTCTGCACTGTGGATCAATACAGCAAGTTAGCAGTTGGGAAGTAGAAGATGTTTATTAATCCTGAAAAATCTTATTATTTTGCACATCTTTGTTTGAAATCTGTGCAAGCCTAAATTGTGTAGGAAGAGATTACTCATTACCTATAATTTGAATGACTGCCTACTGACTGCCAGTTGCTGGATTCTCAAACTGTTAGATGGAGGTGGTAAATAAACACTGTTTTAAATTATTTAGTACAAAATATGTTAATATTGCTTTTTACTACCACATTTTAAATTGGCTTGCCAATATGGAGTTTATGTTATGGTTCATGATCAGCTGTTTAATGAGATAGAATGAATTAAAACTGTGAGGAATTAAATTTCTTCTTCACATTCTGGGGTCAGAAACAGATGAAGCTCTATGAAAATTGTTTGGGATTGGTTGTCACTGTGACGCACAGAGGGAACACAGTAACACACACATCAGGTGTTCAGGTAGAGAAGAAAAGAACTCTCTCGTTTATTGTTGACCTCGTATCTCTCAGTTTCTGGACAGTGATCAGAGATTGGACAGAGAAGTTCCCACCTCTCCATCTCCACTGCTCACTGGAGAAGTCCATCAGGTGATACCTTTTACAAAGGAATGCAAACATGATCCTTGTTTATCTTACAATTCATGAGAACTGACTCTATTATGCTAAAACAAATCAGAAGGCTGATTTTCAGGGACAACAATTGGTTAGTGGGGTTCCATAAAACACAAATTACCTGTATGTGAAATGTAAAAATGTGCTATTTAGGAAAGCCCTAAAAGGGACGGCGCTAAGCTGAGGCATAAATTAGCTTTATTATATTATTACTAAAGGAATTACATTTTTTTTTTTCTTTTCCCTAGTTCTGGAAATAAAAATCCCCAAGGAACTCAACACGTTTTCATGCAGGAGTGCAAACCATGACTGAACATCCAAGGCCTGGCCGTCCACTCCGATCCTCACTCTGCACGCCCGCGAAAAGATGCCCAACGACACAACAGCGAACTCTGGCCACGCTTTCCTAGGCCTGTTCCTGGGCAGCATCTCCCTGACCACCGTGGTCATGAACATTTTAGTGCTGTGTGCTGTGAGAACGGAGAAGAAGCTGCAGACCGTGGGTAATTTGTACATCGTGAGCCTCTCCATCGCGGATCTGATCGTGGGCGCGGCCGTGATGCCGCTGAACATCGTGAACCTGCTGAGCCCCAGCTGGCCCCTGGGGCTGGCAGCTTGCTTGTTCTGGCTCTCATGGACTACGTGGCCAGCACGGCCTCCATCTTCAACCTCTTCATCCTGTGCATGGACCGGTACCGCTCGGTGCAGCAGCCGCTCAGGTACCTCAAGTACCGCACCAAAATGAGAGCGTCGCTGCTGATCCTGGCGGTGTGGCTGCTCTCCTTCACCTGGGTCATCCCCATCCTGGGCTGGCACGCTTTTGCCACCAACGGCACCAGGACGGTGAAGGAACACGAGTGTGAGACCGAGTTCTACAAAGTCACCTGGTTTAAAGTGCTGACGGCCATTTTCAACTTCTACCTGCCCCCCTGCTGATGTTGTGGTTCTACTGCAAAATCTTCAGAGCCGTTCGGAAACACTGCCAGCACCGAGAGCTCACCAACGGATCTTATTGGTCCTCCATGGAAAAAACCACTGGGCACCAGGCTAAGACGAAGGATGAGAAAAATACTTGCCTCCAGAAGCAAATCTTAGGTGAGAACACCCCTGGCACAGACAAGCAGAGCTCCCCAGAGCCCCAAGAAGTGGAGGCAGAGCTTCCTTTCAGCAATCCTGACAAGGCCCCAGAGGCACTGAGTAATGGGAAGGTCCCGAAGTGGAGCCGTTTCTCTCTCGACACAGCCAAGCCTGAGCTTGGCTTGGATAAAGCAGGGAAGGAGGGGGCGTGTGCCACGACAAAGGCTGCGAAGCAGGAGCAGCCCGGCTGCCAGGACAGTGACTCCAGCGTGGCATCTGACAACCACACCTTCACTGAGGTGGCCCCCCGGGCAGAGCAGGCCAGCCCCGGCCCTGCAGGAGCCTGCTGGCCTCAGGGAAGGGCTGAGCACTGCGATTCCAGGCCACTGGGGCTCCTGAGGAAGACGTGGCACAGCCTGCAGCGCCACTCCCAGGGCAGCCACCGGCACGGGAACAGGGAGAGGAAGGCAGCCAAGCAGCTGGGAGTCATCATGGCAGCCTTCATGGTGTGCTGGATCCCCTACTTCGTGCTGTTCATGGTGGTAACGTTCCACGACCACAGACAGCTCTCAAAAGTCTACAAGGCCACCATATGGCTCGGCTACATCAACTCCACCCTAAATCCATTCCTGTACCCTCTCTGTAACCAGAATTTCAAGAAGACTTTTAAAAAGATCCTTCACATTCATTGATGCTGGTCTGGGGTTTTGGAGCTCAAGTGCAGCTCAGGAGTTCAACCAAGGGAAATGTCCCAGTCTCAAAGGATGGGTACAGTAAAAGGCTTTGGCAAACTGCAGTCTTACAAGGAAGTGTAAAAGTGAGAAACGTGCACTTAAGGGTTTGAACACATTTGAAGAGCAACTTCAGATCAAGAATCTGAAAAACTCAAGGTCAATACACGAACTGTTACATTTTGTTAACCTTTCACCATTTGAGATCACCACTTCCATCACAGAAATGGAGACACAAATAGATATCTTCAGGGATTATAAATTATTCAGCTACAAAAAAGGAAGAAATCACATTTCTGCGATTGGCCAAAACCATTGTTGTCCTTCAACTCACTCCACTAAACACATTGCTTGTGAAGTGAGATTTGCAAGTGGAGGTACTTTGCACAGTCAAAGAAAGAACTTCCAACTGTTTAAAAAAACTCCCCTATTTATTTATAGCTTCCTCCAAATCACAAACTTTTCATCAAATGTCAAGTTTTTGTGTGTATCCTACTGTATCTCTTTGATATCATGCTTATATTAACTGTACATTAACTTGGCTTAAAAAAAGTAGAGTTTTGATGTCCCAAAAGTTTCCATGCTCAATAGACTGTCACCATCTGCTCCAGAAGGTGTGCTGCTGTTTTAGACTTGCAGAATATAGTTGATTATACCTGAAATAGGTTACCTTTTCTACCCTTTATATTTAATTGTATTTCATAAATCTTGCTGTCAAATATTTCAGGAGAAAAACACAGTAATAGAATACTCCATGTTGGAAAAGAGATCAAGATGTTGAAGTACAGCTGAAAGCTGGGCTGGCTTTGATGTTAAAAAGAAAAAAGAGAGTCCTCTCATTTCTTTTGTTGTGCTGATGAATTTCCCACATCCTGGACACTTTCTTAATTGTATTTAAAGGATTCAATATTAAACAAAGCCCTAATATACCTGCATTTTAATAAATTGGGAAAATGTGCTGAAGGAATAAACTTCAATCTATTTCAGTGTATCATGCAAGGTTCAGAGATTAATTGACTTTGGTTTCAAGTTGCACAATTTTAGGAAATTCAAATCTAGGAGAAATGCAAAAGAGGCAAAATGCAGAGAGAGAACATAAACCCAAAAAAAAACATTGCAGAAAGCAGACAACTTTTTCCCCGCAGGAGGATCACCTGCACAAGTCGTAAAATGCACTTTTGGAGGAGAGAACAGAACCTTTTGAAACACTTGCTCTAATCCCTGGCCTTTCACAAACAATTGCTGAGCCATTAAATTATGTTTTTCTATTCTGATTTGCAACAGCAATTCTGGCCAAAACGGATAGTAATTTAGATGCTCCCTGAGGAAATAAAAGTCAGCCACAGTTATTAGTGCTGAAAAAACACATTTACCCAAGGGCTGCTGAGAGTTATCGAGAGATCTGTCCTGTTGATTATGGAAATGGCCTTTTCTGACCTTAACATGTACTAATACAAGACAAAACCTCAGCAAGATCATTGAAAATTAGCCTAAAAGTGATGGTGACTGTAAAAACAAAAACCTTTGGTAAAAACAAAGGACATTCAAACAGCTAAACCCAGGAAAATAAAGCTGCCTGGATATCTTTTTTTATCTCAAGTCATTTTATCCATGATCTTACAAGCAAAGGCAGGGGATTTGTGATAGGTACACCTTATAGCTACTAGGTAACAATAAAACAGGGAAATGGGAGACTGCCTATTTTAAATAGCAAGTACCTAAGAAAATTTCTGTTTATTTCACTGAACTGGCAATTCCACTGGGTCTGGCCGTGAGGGAAGCAGAGGAAAGCAAATTACGGTAAGAAATGGAGAAGCCTCCCACCAACGTAGGGCCAAGGCTCACGAGAATATTTCAGGCGTGGTTTCCTGTAAAATATTTTCAGCCTTTTCCAGCTCACAAGCAAGGTCAGAGGACACGGAGCTTCCAGAGAACAGAAGGAGCCTGGGGATTTCTCGGAGATGTGCTGCCACTGAGGTGTGGGCAGGCACAGCACTGCGCTGGGAGCGCTCCCTGCGGCAGCCGGGACACCTGGGGGGCCAGCAGCAATGATCCCCGGCAAAGCGGGGCGGCGCCGCGGGCAGGAGCGCACACATCGGGACACACCGCGGGCAGGAGCGCACACATCGGGGACACACCGCGGACAGGAGCGCACACACTGGGGACACACCGCAGGCAGGAGCGCACACGCAGGGGACACACCGCGGACAGGAGCGCACACACCGGGGACACACCGCGGGCAGGAGCGCACACACTGGGGACACACCGCGGACAGGAGCGCACACACTGGGGACACACCGCGGACAGGAGCGCACACACTGGGGAGCACACCGCGGCAGGAGCGCACACACTGGGGACACACCGCGGGCAGCAGCGCACACACGGGGACACACCGCGGGCAGAGCGCACACACTGGGGACACACCGCGGCAGGAGCGCACACATCGGGACACACCGCGGACAGGAGCGCACACACTGGGGACACACCGCGGGCAGGAGCGCACACATCGGGAGCACACCGCGGGCAGGAGCGCACACACTGGGGACACACCGCGGACAGGAGGCACACACCGGGGACACACCGCGGACAGGAGAGCACACACCGGGACACACCGCGGCCCGCCGCCAACACGGGCCCTGCCCGCACACCGGCACGCCCTGCCGCACACCGCGGCCCTGCCCGCACACCGCGGCCCTGCCCGCACACCGGCACGGCCCTGCCCACCCCCTGCGGGACTGCGCTCGGCGTGCTGCGGGCCCTGCCGTGCGCGGGTGGGCCGCAGCGGGGCCCGGCACCGAGCACACCGCCCCAGCGCTGCGGGACCGCCCGGGCCCGCGCCCGGGAGGCAGGCACGCTGCCGAGGGCGGGCGGGCACCGCCGGATCCCGCCGGGAGCGGGGTCAGGAGCCGGCTCTGGAGCGGGAGCGGGACGGGCACCGGCCCCGCCTCAGGCCCGCCCCGCGCCTCGTGATGTCACGCGCGCGCGGTGGCGGTGACGTCACCGGTGTGCGCCGGCCGGCGATGCGGGAAGTGCGGAGCGAGCGGCGCAGCCGGTGAGGGCGGCGGGGATCGGGCGGCGGGGATGGGGCGGGCGGGTTCTGCCCGCACCGGGCACCGGCACTGCCTCCGCGGGGTCACAGCACCGGCACTGCCCCTCGCGCACCCCGCGGTCGGTGTGTCAGGGCCGCAGCCGGCTCCCCGGGGCTGCAGTCACGCGTAGGCGAGGCGGAGGCTGCTCCGTGTCGCTGTGCGGGCCGGTGTCGGGGCCGGGGCCGAGGCCGGGGCTGGGGCCGGTGTCCGTGCCCGTGCCGTGTCGCTGTGCGGGGTCCGGGTCGGGGCCGTGTCGCTGTGCGGGTCGGTGCGCTGTCGCTGTGCGGGTCCGGTCCTGGTCCCGGTGCCGTGTCGCTGTGCGGAGCTGATCCCGTGTCAGTGTGAGGGCATGGTGCCGTGTCCATGGCCGGGGCCGATCCCGTGTAGGTCATCTGTCGGTCCCGGATCGCTGTGTGGGGCCGGTGCCGGTACCGTGTCCCTGTGCGGGGCTCGTCCTGTGTCTGCGTTCGGTTCCGGCCCCGTGATGGTGCTCTCTGGGTGCGGTGTGTCCGTGCGGTCCCGGTCCCGGTGCGGTGTGTCCGTGCTGTCCCGGTGCGGTGTGTCCGTGCCGGTCCCGGTGCGGTGTGTCCGTGCTGTCCCGGTCCCGGTGCGGTGTGTCCGTGCCGGTCCCGGTGCGGTGTGTCCGTGCTGTCCCGGTGCGGTGTGTCCGTGCTGTCCCGGTGCGGTGTGTCCGTGCTGTCCCGGTGCGGTGTGTCCGTGCTGTCCCGGTGCGGTGTGTCCGTGCCGGTCCCGGTGCGGTGTGTCCGTGCCGGTCCCGGTGCGGTGTGTCCGTGCTGTCCCGGTCCCGGTGCGGTGTGTCCGTGCTGTCCCGGTGCGGTGTGTCCGTGCTGTCCCGGTCCCGGTGCGGTGTGTCCGTGCTGTCCCGGTGCGGTGTGTCCGTGCCGGTCCCGGTGCGGTGTGTCCGTGCCGGTCCCGGTGCGGTGTGTCCGCTCCGGTCCCGGTGCGGTGTTTCCGTGCGGGCCGGTCCCGGTGCGGTGTGTCCGTGCTGTCCCGGTGCGGTGTGTCCGTGCTGTCCCGGTGCGGTTGTCGTTGTCCGTGCGGGTCCGGTGTCCCGGTGCGGTGTGTCCGTGCTGTCCCGGTGCGGTGTGTCCGTGCTGTTCCTGGTCCCGGTGCGGTGTGTCCGTGCTGTCCCGGTGCGGTGTTGGTCCGTGCCGGTCCCGGTGCGGTGTGTCCGTGCTGTCCCGGTGCGGTGTGTCCGTGCTGTCCCGGTGCGGTGTGTCCGTGCGGGTCCCGGTGCGGTGTGTCCGTGCCGGTCCCGGTGCGGTGTGTCCGTGCTGTCCCGGTCCCGGTGCGGTGTGTCCGTGCTGTCCCGGTGCGGTGTGTCCGTGCTGTCCCGGTCCCGGTGCGGTGTGTCCGTGTGCGTCCGGTCCCGGTGCGTGTTCTGTGTCCGTGCTGTCCGTCGGTCCCGGTGCGGTGTGTCCGTGCCGGTCCCGGTGCGGTGTTGTGTCCGTGCCGTGTGTCCGTGCCGGTCCCGGTGCGGTGTGTCCGCTCGGTCCCGGTGCGGTGTGTCCGTGCGGGCCGGTCCCGGTGCGGTGTGTCCGTGCTGTCCCGGTGCGGTGTGTCCGTGCTGTCCCGGTGCGGTGTGTCCGTGCGGGCCGGTCCGGTGCGGTGTGTCCGTGCTGTCCCGGTGCGGTGTGTCCGTGCTGTCCGGTCCCGGTGCGGTGTGTCCGTGCTGTCCCGGTGCGGTGTGTCCGTGCGGGCCGGTCCCGGTGCTGTGTGTCCGTGCCGGTCCCGGTGCGGTGTGTCCGTGCGGTCCGGTGTGTGTGTCCGCTCGGGCCGGTGCGTGTGTCCGTGCTGTCCCGGTGCGGTGTGTCCGTGCGCCGGTTCCCGGTGCGGTGTGTCCGTGCTGTCCGGTGCGGTGTGTCCGTGCGGCGGTCCCGGTGCGGTGTGTCCGTGCTGTCCCGGTGCGGTGTGTCCGTGCTTCCCGGTGCGGTGTGTCCGTGCGGGCCGGTCCGGCGCGGTGTGTCCGTGCCGGTCCCGGTGCGGTGTCCGTGCTATCCCGGTGTGGTGTGTCCGTGCGGGCCGGTCCCGGTCCCGGTGCCGTGCCGTGTCACCGTCCCGCAGCGGCCCGCGTTCCTGTGCCCCGCAGGGCTCCGTGCCGCCGCTCCCGCGCTCAGCCATGGCCTCTGCCGGTGCGGAGCGTGCCGCGCTCTCCGGCTGCAGTTCGCGCCGTCAGCAGCGCCTGGACGCGGGCTTCTGGCACGAGCTGACCCAGAGGAAACTCAACGAGTACCGGCTGGACGAGACCCCCAAGGTCATCAAGGGCTACTACTACAACGGTAAGGACACAGTTCCCGTGTTCTCCCGGCTCGGCTTGCTCCCCGAGAGCCTGACACACCTCCGGGGCTTTGCTCCAACACCAGATAGCATGGCTCTGAATTCTGAGTGTTTCCCGGGTAATTTGCATCCATAAAAAAAAAACAGTACAAAGGGAAATATCCCGAATGTTTCGTTTAAAAGGAGCGTTGTATGTTTCGTTTAAAAGGAGAGTTGTGTTTCTTTTAAAAGGAGCTTTGTTGCTGTTTGTGTTTTTTGTCCAGGTGATCCTTTGGGCTTGCCAGCTCGCTTGACACTGGAGTTTAGTGCCTTTGATATGTAAGTACAGGCTGTGGTTTGCCTTCATTTGGGTGTAAAGACCCTTTCCTGGCATAAAATTAATATGTTAGTTAGAGAAACTCTACATGAGAATAAATAACAATTTAGTTTAATGAACTTTATAACAGTGGAGAGAATGCTTTGAGTCACAAAAATTAACACTCCTGGCTGAATTTAAAATATTCTAAATTCTCAAATTCACTCATTTTCTGCTTATATGTTTATATAAAATACCATTTTTTCCCCATTGCCTCAGCTTTTTGCATTAGGGAGGTGTTTTTAGTTATTTGACTCCTCCCCTTACAGCTTTAGTTAGGATTTCAAATAGTTTTTACAGTCCTTGACTGTTACAGTGTAATCTCTTCCAAAGTGTTTATCTGTTATGACTGGAAAAATATCAGGTTTTGAGAACAGTGTTAAAGGAGGCAATGAAACAAATCAGATCTGTAAATTAAGAGAATACTGTAGGGTTTTTACCTAATTTATCTCAAAAACCAAACACTGTTTGCAAACAGCAGCTTCTCCAGCTCATGATGTTACAAACTATAGGAGCTGCTCAGTTTCTTTGCCTGGTTTGGGTTTCCTTTGGGACATGTTTTAAACAGCAAATTTTAACTAACTCTTTATGTGAGTACAACACTGACATCTAAGCTCAGCCTAAATTAGTTTTTCTCTGTGCAAATCCCATTTGTCACGGGTAGCTTCTATTTGAGAATAGAAAACAGAATTTAAAAGCCTCAATCCCTGATTTAATATCATTCTGCTTGGAGAAAACACAGGTGCCAGATGTATTTCGGAAGCCATGATGGAGATGTGGGTTTGCCCTGGTTGTTACTCCATCACTCCATGTTCATAAAGGTGTTTTCAGTAGAGGTGGTGTGAATTTTGCCTCATCATTTGATAATTTGACACCATATGATGGATATTCTGATGATGACCGTGTTAATTCCCAGAGTTTCCATTGTTTTTTTCAGGAATGCTCCAATACCAGCACGTTGCTGTCCTGCTTTTGGAACATTGTACAACACCAACACTTTTGAGACTTTCAAATCCTGCGATAAGAAAGCACTTCTGGACAAGGAAGCAAACGAGGTAAGATTTAAAATCAAATCCCTGAGTGTTTCCAAATCCTTTCTACCAGTAGAAGTGCTTCACACTCTGCTCCAAATCTGGAGATACTCCAGTCCTGAGCAGCCTCAGATTTAGCTTATTCTGGGAGGAACAGTTTGGTGTTTGCTTTTTACTGTTCTCTACAATATAGTAAAACCTAATTTAATTAATGATAATTAATTCTACCTGGAGAACTCCATCCCATTTCAAGCCCTACAATGCTTGGAGCTTCCAGGGACTCGAATTCTGTAGAGCACATTTTTGAACTCTGTGTTCATACCCAAAACCCAGCAATGCCTGTTTTAAAGCTCAGATTGCTGCAGTTTCTCTGGGTGACAAAGCGATGGGGAAGCTCCCCAGCAGCAGGAAGCCTGAGATAAAGCAAGAAAAGGATGGGTCAGAGGGGCTGGTCTGCCTGCACTGCCACCAGTTCATTTAATGTCCTGGCCTGGGGAGGGGTGAAAGTCAGATTGGACATGCTTTACTGGCAGCAGTCCTTGGTTCCTTTAATTCATTGCCTCAAGTAACAAAGTTTTCAGGCATATCTTCTCTCCAAACAAGGAGTTTTTTGCATTCCTGTGGCCTCGTGATTCCCTGTTGTCTGACCTCTAAAATCATATTGTAGGAATAAATTCAGTTAGGAAAAATGGCAATGAATGTTTCTCTCCAGCCTTTAAAGGTAGCTGGAAGAATTTCAGATTTTTGTAGCTGTTCTCATGTTCTCTTGGTGTTTCTCTGCACTTTTTCTTCCTCCTTGTCCCCATGATCCGTGGCAGATCTGGGAATCAATCAAATCTGGAGCTGCTCTGGAGAACCCAATGCTCCTGAACAGGTTCCTGCTGCTGACATTTGCAGTGAGTACAGATGATTTGTGTCTCCTGCATGTAGTGGAAGTAGCAAAGTAATTTCTTTTTAGGAGCATTAATATATTTTGTATTAATAATAATTATTAATTATATATTAATATTACAGCATTAATATATTTTAATATTGTTTTCTACAAATGTATAAGATTACCTGATGGCCTTTCAGGTATCAATAAAAATAAAGTAGCTGTTTCAAGTTTAATAAATCAAAAATTTCACAAAATACTCCAGCTAACAAAACCTGAAGGACTGCAGACACATTCTCTTTAAACCTTAAATAACAACATATGCAGAGGATGGAAGTCTTTTAGTATTTTATGATCTTCTAAAATCATTGTGAGGTAAAGCTCCCTGTGGTTCCCATGGTTAAAATCATAAACCATTCATTTTAATTAGTATTATATCATTTACTTTGATATATCTCTTTATTCTCTAATTTTACAATTTTTTCCCCCTAGGATTTAAAAAAGTATCATTTCTATTACTGGTTTTGCTACCCTGCTCTCTGCTTCCCTGATGGAATTCATCTAACTCAGAAACCTGTGTGTCTTGGGGACAGGTTCTCTTCAAATCAGGTATTCAAAGCCTAAATATTGTGAATTCTGCAATACTGAGAACTTCTGTGAGCTTCAAAACTCAGTATTTTTTTTTTACCACAAACTGAATTAATTGGAGACTCTGATTTCTTTTTAAATCCTTGCTTTTTTTATTTCTATGTTGGTTTTTTACCTTTTGTCCTGTGATTGTTTAAATTGTCTCAGTTTACATGCAGCTATAATAAACAATTCTTGGAGAGGTGATTATGCTAAGCTCTATATTACATATTTATTTTTGAGATATAGATGTTAAGCTATATATAAAAATTAAAATGAATATGTAGTTATTTATATATAGCTTTGCTTTTGAAACTCATTTAAAAGAAACCTTTATAAAGGGCCATCCCCTGAGTGAGCCAGCTCAAATTCCAAACTGAAATTACAAAATGACAATCTAATTAAAATGACGAAATTATTAATGAAGTGCATGATTAGACAAGAAGAATGGTTTAGATTTTTATTTTAAATTTTAGGAGAAAAATTGAACAATTTTTCGGTTCTTCCTTATTCCAGTGCAGAACTGTTAAACTGTTCCTGTTTATTCCCATCAGCTCGAAGCCCTGCAGAAAGCCTACGATGAGCTCTGCCAGCAGGAGGGGGTGACAGCCCTGCCTTATTTCCTAATAAAGTACCACGATAATTCTGTCGTGATATCCCTGCTGAAAACGTGGGATGGCTTCTTTCAAGACCAAGGAGGAAAGGTAATGAGAATTTGATATCATTTTCTGTAATTAAATGTTTAATCTGTGAATGGTTTGACACTTTAATCCTGAGCTGGGCAGCTGTGTCTCGAGAGTGGCTGTAAAGTGATTTTTATGCTGATTTCCCTTGGGTTTGTTGTGTGCTGGTTTCCCTTTGGTTTGTTCTCTTGCTGGCCTGTGCCCTTTCACTTTTTGATCATCTCAAAATCAATGCAGAATTTGGAGTTGGGAGCAAGGCTTCAGTTGCTGGCCTTCCCTCCTAATTGTGCTTTTCAGGTGATGGAGGTGCATTTACTGCAGTGAACATCCAGTGTCCCTAAAGAGGCCAAACTGAATAAATCTCAAAGATGGGGCAAAAGCTGGAGTAAAACCTGGTGTGACCATGAATACTTATAAAGTATCACTACTTGATACTGAATATCAATAATATTAAATATGTAGATACTTATAAAGGTGCACAATGTATGTGTAGGCCTGCCCTGTCCAGAATTTTTATATAAAACTGCCAAATAACCTTTGCATGACTGTGGGTGGCTGACTTCTCATGGAGAACTCTTTGATTTGCAGGTGACAGTTGGAGTTTATGATCCTTGTAATTTATCCCAGTATCCAGGATGGCCACTGAGAAATTTCCTCATCCTGGCAGCCCACAAATGGTATCTATTTTATTCTTTCTCACAAAGATTAATTATTGGTTGGTATTAGATATTTTTCTCCCCATGGCATTTCACTCAGATTACCCACCTGAGATTTTGCTTTTTCCATTGACATTACCCACTTGGAGTGATTCTGATTTTGTGCATTATTCTGTTTTTTGCTTCTGTCAGTCACAAATTCCTATTAATCCTAATCTTCACATGGGTGCATGCACATGGAAATGCCAGCTTCACACCCTGCCAGTACCCTCCAGCTGTACTAAATCTTGTGTAAAATACTCTGTGAATTTATATAATTACTACATAAGGTATATTTTATATATCATTTATATCATAACTAATCTGTATCATGAATTAGTGTCATGTAATAGCAGACTTATGTTTTAAAAATCAGATATTCTTAGGGTTTCTTCTTGTACCACTTGAGTTTTCTTGTTGGGGAGAAGATGGGAAAACAGGACACTGTTTTCCACTCTGGGTTTTGAAGGAAAGGATTTAATTTATCAGATAAATTTGGTTTGCTGTAACAAAACTGTAATTGGGTTGTACTTCCATAGTTTTGAGTGTTATATTTACACAGCCTTGGGGTTCAGAGGGGTTTGGGCACTAAAATTCTCATTTTTTTGTTTGGGGGTTTGAATCATAAGGAACAAATACTGAGAACTCAGAGGGTCTTGATGCCACAACAAAGTCCCAACGTGTCACCTGCTGTGTGCTTTGGTGCTTTTCTGCTTTTTACTCCTCTAAATCTGCAGTTTGTCCAGTGCTGGATAAAGGCAAGGCCAAGGCTGCCAGTGGCATTGCTTTGGAGCTGTTTCACACCCAACCAGGCATTTTCTTACACTTCAGGAATTATTGCTCTTTCTATACCTGATAAAGATAACATTGTTCAGTCCCAAGAGGGAAAATCCTCCTTCAGAACCTGTGAAAGGGGGGTTACACCAAGTCCTCTTTGATTAAAGCAGCTGCATGTCTGTCTGTGTTTTCTCTTTCAATGGCAGGGGCGGTGCTGTGCAGAGGGTTGAAGTGCTCTGCTTCAGGGACAGGACCATGCAAGGGCTGAGAGACATCACACACAGCATCATCTTTGAAATCACCCTGCCACAGGCACCCCTGGGCCCAGGTAATCCAGTCAAACCATTCATTCCCCTTTTTATTTTCCTTCTTCATCACTGCTAGCATGGCAAAATAAGTTACTACTACAAAATCGTGCCTTCAGTTATTTCAAATGGATTTTAAATGGTTCCTTTTTTGACAAAGGAAGAAGAGGGAATATTTTCTCTTCATTTTTTCCTCTTGTAATTGTGTTTCTAATTGAAAACCAGGAGAAGTCCTGCTGGTGTTAGAGAAAATCCAATAAAACAGCAATTTGTCTCATTTTTGCTTGTCTAATTTTTATACGGTCCCTCAGGTGGGGAAAAACATGATAGTGAATTTACAGGATACCAAATTTCTGGAGTTTCTAAACTGATCAAAACCTGCCCCAGAGTGGAACCATTCCCTTAATCCCACAGTGACACATCCAGGTGTATTTTAAAGCAATAAACTTGGAATGTTAAAACATAATCTCAGATTTAATATCTAGGTACAGGATAATATCACAACATTTCTCTGCCTCAGGGAAAAAGTTCTGAATGCTTCCCGTGTCATTGTTGCAAATTATGTAAGTGGCTATAATTAAGATACATAATTCTCCACCGAATTTGCAGGGGGGTCTAGGGACCATGAAATGACTGAAATGGGCAAAAATTACTGAATTATGAATTTACTAAGCTCCACATCGAAGATCTGAGGGGGAATGATGCCAGCTCTGGGCTGGCTTCGAAGCTGAACAGGCAAAAGCAGCACAGGGGACACCTGAGAGCAAAGGAATTCTCCAGGAACTTGCAGTTGATGCAAACAGCACAATTTGTACAGCAGGTTGTTGAAATACAGGTTATTTGATGGCAGGTTTAAAATAAGTTTTTCCAACAGGGTTAAGTTAAGTCCAACAAAATTTCTTTTTTTTTTTTTTTCTGTCCTGCAATATTAAGGTTTTCATTTTTTCATTCCTTTTTTTTTTTTTTTTGTTGTTGTTTGTTTGTTTGTTTGTTTTGGGGTTTTTGTGTGTGTGTTTTAAATATTTCAAACAGATTGTCCAAAAGCTGTTGGATGGGAGAAAAACCAAAAGGGAGGCATGGGGCCAAGGATGGTGAATCTCAGTGAATGCATGGATCCAAAAAGGTTTGTTCTTTATCTTTTAAATTCCAATAGTTTTCTTTACTTGGGTCTAATCCATAGCAGGTTGAAAGGTAAAATAGGTAAGAATATGCAGGGAAACATACCCTGGATATTGTCTGGACTTTCCTTTTGGAGGCAGGGACCTTTCCAGAGCAATGCACTGCCTGCAGCAGAAATCTTGGCAGTTTTGGACTCTATTGAAAATTCTGAATGCATTAATTTAAAACTGAGTGACATGTCAGAGTGTTAGAGGCCTGTGGTAATTTCACTGAATTCTATAACCTGTTCATGAAAATAAGCATGGGGGAAAGTTCATCCTTTGGGATTTGTCAGTGGGACAAGAAGGAGCTCAGGAAATGTGACTTTAATAATTAATTTTTATCATTCTGTACATAATGTTTGGGCAGTGGGTTGAAAAGAATGGGGTTACAGAGTGTCTGCATCTGTGTCCTTGCCTTGGAAAAACTGGTCTGGTGGTTCAGGTTCACATTTTACCCAGCAAGCGAAGCCATTTTTGTCAAGCATTTGTGGAAATTCTCAATGTCTTCACAGATATTCAATAAAGTGCCACTCAGAATTCTTAATTCTTTTGGTAACTTTCTTTACTTGTGTAAATGATAGAAGTGCTTCCCACAGAGGTGTTGGTAAAATGAGAGCCTTGACAGCTGCTGTTTAAATCCTTGTTGGGCAAATAATTTCCTGGATGCTGTAAAAGTTTTATTTATCATGTGTGAGGGAATGAAACTTGCAGGAATCTCAGAGCTGTGATGGCCTGGCTTGGTGAGAGTTTTAACACCCTGTGTTCTGATGGATATAAAAACCTGCCCCTTGCTTGAACACAGATTTCCTACTTCATTTTCTTTCTCAGCCTTCCACAAAGAACTGCCCACATGCTTTAGGGCACAAGCAGGATATTTCATGTTAAGGGCAGGTGTAACTGGATACTGGAAACCAGATAGTTTAAAAAAGAAACAAAAATTTATGGACAAGTCATCTGCCTTGCAAATCAGCTTAATAAGAATCTTGGCTGAGATACCATTTTTATTTTCATGCTTGCATCATTTTCATTACTAAAATTTTAGTTTTGGATTGTTAGTTTTTCAGAGGCCCTTGTCTGTTTGATTTTCATGTTACCTAAGTGTTGTACTGCTGAATTCTTTGTCTCCTTTAAAAAAAAAAATCTTAAAGTAACTCATTCAGCTGAAATATCAGCAATCCTTTGCTGGAGAAGCCCTGGAGGGTCCCACAGTTGTTGTTGTTTATTCCGTGGCGCAGGTTGGCAGAATCATCCGTGGATCTGAATTTGAAGCTGATGTGCTGGAGGCTGGTGCCTACTCTGGATTTGGAAAAGATTGTGGCTGCCAAGTGTCTGCTGCTGGGAGCTGGCACCCTGGGCTGCAGTGTTGCAAGGACCTTGATGGTAAATCTTTTACCTTACAAATAATCTCCTGTTTCTCATAAATTCTGTATTTCTTTTTTATTTTTTTTTTGTCCAGCTGCTGTGACACATCAGAGACAAACTGCATTCTCTGCATCAAAATATACAGAATGCACATTAGTTGTATTAGAAATTGCAGGGAAGAGGTGAGATCTGTAGCTAATGGAATAAAGAACTGAAGTTATGCTAATATGAGATAGTGAGGGAACCTTGGCAGAATATTTTGAATTTGTATTAAAAAAGAAATTCTGGAACAAATTAACAAGCTGTAAGGACCAAATCCACAGTGAAGCACTTGAAATAACTGTGCTGATAATTCCTTTCAGAGGTGTTCACCACATTCCACTGAATCAGCAGGGTTTGAGGGATTTCTGCTAAATACTATATTCAAACCAACCAAATCCTGTTCCCTTATTTCAGTTGCCTCGAATAATTGCAAAAGCTTTCATAGCTTAAAAAAGCAGACAAAACTCCACGTTGAGTGTGTGGCATTCCTCAACAAGGTTTCCCAAGGCTGCCATAATTATTCTTTATTCAGTTCTGTTCTCCTTGCAGGGCTGGGGGGTGAGGAAAATCACTTTTGTGGACAATGCCAAGATCTCCTACTCCAACCCCGTGCGGCAGCCGCTCTACGAGTTCGAGGACTGCCTGAGTGGGGGCAAGCCCAAGGCTCTGGCAGCAGCAGACAGGCTGCAGAAAATCTTCCCAGGAGTGGTAAGAT
The DNA here is from genome assembly GCA_032173965.1 of Sitta carolinensis. Classification (NCBI taxonomy): domain Eukaryota; kingdom Metazoa; phylum Chordata; class Aves; order Passeriformes; family Sittidae; genus Sitta; species Sitta carolinensis. Next base: position 2,671,690 of record CM063293.1, read on the forward strand.
CATTATTTCCAGCTGACTATCACTGAGGGGCAAAACAAAAAAGTGACAAAGTTGCTGTTCCAAGTTCTAGTAGTTAAAGGTTAAAAACGCTAGGCAGGCGTTCTGTTGGGCACTGAAATATTTGACTTCAAATCTCTGCTCCTGGTAACTTTATTGAGGGAAATGGTTGTAGTAATGAAATGTGTGTAAGGATCATCTAAGTTATCTTGTGGCTTGTTGATGGTGAAGTGAATTTTTCCTATCCTAAGGAGCTTTCAGTAATGCCAGGTCTGACATATTAATTGTTTATTATGGGAGCAGGTCTTGAGGGAAGTAATAAATGTGTTTTTGAGATTTCCTATTATGTTTTAGACCCCAAATTTGTAGTCTTCCCTATATTGATTTTCTGCATTAGAAGATAATAGCTTAGTTTTTAACTTCAAGCAAAGGGATCAACATATAGTCCCCTTTTCTTAATGTCATTCTAATATTTTATGAGATGGTAACTCAATATTCTGGATGATTTGGAGGCATTTGAAAACTTTTCTTAGACTCCCGAGATCTTGGGATTCTGTGGAAGGAACAAGATCTTTCTTTGAGGATATATATGGACATTTACTCCTCCTTAAAATAATAATGTGCCCTTTGAGCTCTTTTTGCCATTGTTTGGCTACCAAAGTGCACCTCAGCCACTTTGGCTGGTGACTGCTGCCTTTCTTTTTGAGGGACAGTTACTCAAATAAAATTGCTGAAGCTTCCAGACTTGTCTGTATTCCTGTAGCTACAATGCCTGGATTGAGCTTTTTTTGGAATTCTGGAAGGATTTTAGTATTTACAAACCACATTGGCCATTTTTCGATGCATCTAATGTGCAGCTTATTTATTTTAATTTATTAAACCAAAATTTCCCTCCTAAGTCACCAGCAGTGTCAGTTGAGCTGATCTAATCAATCAGCACTTCGTAGCACAGGCTTGATGAGTTATCCATGAGTACTTCACTCAGGGGTTAAGTTTTGTATTGCTAATACAACCTTTTGGAGGAGTTAATGACACTGAAATGAAAGCCTGCCCCAGTAATTTCCTGTTGTCTGTGGTGGTGCTACAGAGGGGATAAAAAGGTGTATTCTTTGGTATGGTTCATGCAGATTATTACCCACAGCCATTTCTCCAAGCTGCTAAATGGGCCTGGTTCTTTTCCTCCTCAGGGATATTTATTTATATTCACCCTTCTGGTTATTTGACTCCCCTGGATTTATGAGTTGTGCTGGTAATTAATTGGTCTGTGCAACAGCACATTCCCCCAACCTTCCTTTCCTCTCTTCCCATGGAATTTCCTGCTTTATTCATCCAGTCTTTACATTTTGGTTTTTAGTTTTTCCTGCAGTGCCAAGCAGGGAGGCTTTGGCAAGGCTTGTTCTTCTCTAACACACATGAGGGATGCATCCTTCCCTTCCAGCAGATGGCTGGCAGATGGTGCTGACACATTTCCAAAGGAGTCAATTAATTGTTTGCATTGTACACACGTTATGTAGATGCTTATTTAGCTCAATATTTGCTCTCAGTATGTCCTGCCCAGGTAAGGGGCTGGAAGAGGGAAATGCTTCTGCCACAGGCACAAAGTCCTGCAGCCTGCACAGTGCAGGCCCCCAGCTCTGCTGGGACAAGTCTCAGGAGTGCTTTTTGCTGTCTCAGGTTCCCACATGGCTGGGGAATTCCAGGGACAGCATCCGAGGCTGTTCTTCTCCTCAGGAGCTGAAAATAAAGAGGAATTCCAGGGACAGCATCCGAGGCTGTTCTTCTCCTCAGGAGCTGAAAATAAAGAGCAGAGTGTGTGACACTGCCCTCGTCTGACTGTGCCTGAGCCAGGATTGAGCAGCAGAAACACAACCTGCAGCCTGTTAAAGTCATGTGAGAGGGGCTGGAAAGGGAACGCAGGACACAAGTTTTCATCACAGATCATAATTGTGTAAATGTGGCCACTTGGCTTTGGGGTGATGCTTGGAACCCCTGGGATCAGGAGCAGCTCCAGGCTGTTCTTGTGGTGATTTGCTAGGCCTGCTGAGCCTTTCTGAGTCTGTTCTGCATAAACACAGACTGAGAAACTCCAGCACTGCCACACGGAGAGGCGGAAAGAGCAGAGCTGCCACGGTGACACGCAGGAAGCGGGTTTGTCCTCTGGTTTGTACTGACCCTCACAGCCAGGGTTACCTTGTGAAGTGGTGATTTTCTGTGTGCCCCCCTCAGAGCTCTGAAGGCTATAACATGAGCATCCCCATGCCAGGCCACCCCGTGAATTTTTCTGAGGTGACGATGGCACAGGCCCGCAAGGACGTGGCGCAGCTGGAGGAGCTCATCGCCGGCCACGACGTCGTGTTCCTGCTCATGGACACCCGGGAGAGCCGCTGGCTGCCCGCTGTCATTGCAGCCAGCAAGAGGAAGGTATTGTACCCACCCTCTGCCTCCTCTCCTCTCGTTCTTCCTCTCTTTAGATGCACTTCTGGCCCTGAACAATGGGCTTGTGTCTCTGTAGCTCCAGTGAAGTTCCCTTTGCCAGGGGAGAGGTCGGGGTCCCCTTAGTGAGGGCTTCACTGAATCACAGCCTCAGGTGTAGGTGTGTGTAACTCATCACTTCATCAGGTCCTTAATGCTCCTGGCCTTTTCTGCAGCTTGCATCTGGGGCCTTTCAGCAGGATTTTAGCTGTTTAAAAACAGCATAGAAGAAGAGCAAGTTTGCAAAGCTGGGAAGTTCATTCAAGCCAGGGCCAGCCTGCCCTTCCATGTGTATGATGGTTGGGAAGTTTCAGCAATATATGGAGTTCTATGTGCATGTTTTATATGAATCCTGCCCGCTTCAGTCAGGGTAGAGTGGTTTTATGATCTCCAAAACTTCCCTCTCTTGTTGTCTTAGCCAGAAGTGTCCCTGTACATTTTTCTTGCAGCGTTCAAATAATCTTAAGGATGAATTTTGAAACTTTTTTGTGACATCTCTCTGTTACTCAGTGGTGTAGTGTGTCTGCATCACAGTTGGTTGATTTGATAACATCACTTTGATCTGAGGAGATGTCACTGAAAAAACACAGCAGGGAAATCTTGAGTTGTCCAAACAAATGCTCAGTATTTTATCTTGGTGAACACTCAATGAGAGCTCTGCTTCAAGTGTGGTTTTGTGTGGCAGCTGCAAATCTCAGGTACTGCACAGTTTGGTCCCAAAGGTCTCAAAAAGGCACACAGAAAATAAAGAACATGGTTTATTGGGAAATTTATGTATATAATAAATCAGGGATGGGACTTCTTAGCTGCTTTAGATGGTGAAGTTTATTTTCTTCTGATCTTCTACACAGACAGGGAGGGTGAGTTCTGCTCACGTCTCTACCTTGTGGTTCAGAAGGTCCCAAGACCTCTAGTTACAAGGCTTTTTGAAGATTTATTAACAGTAAAAAACACTGCCACCAAGAATATTTATGTTTTTAACCCAATAATCTGTTATTCTGTTTTATCTATTTTGCCACACTGCAGAATTTCTTCACCAATCATCTAATGACACTGAAGCCTATAATACTACACTTTAAAACTTATTATCTTTATAACTATTTCTACATCTCAGGTTTTATACTCTGAACTTTCTAGTAGTTAGCTTAACATGTTTTTACTTAAACTCCAAATCTACACTTTTACTTCTAATATCTGATTTTGGCAATTTTTCCCAGGGTCTCAGGTTGCACCCTGTATTCAGTTCAGAGCTTTGGTTTGCAGGCCCAGTGCTCTGAGAGCTCTCTGGGCTCCAGCAGTGGTGAGGGATGATTTGTGGAAAATGCACAAACCCAGGTCCCTGGGGAGCAGTAAGGGTCATTCTCCCCACTTCATCATTCAAGTGCCTTGATGAGCTTTGCCATTCCTGCAGTCCTTCTCCCAAACAAGCTCAATGTTTAAATGTAATCCCTCAAATGCTAAATTCTCATGTCAGATGTTAATTCTCTCTTCCTGCTGAGCACTGGAACTTGTTAAAATTTTCTTGGGTTTTTTTATTTGTTACTCCATGCCAAAAGATACTTTTCCATTTGTCTCTTGTACTTTTCCATTGTCCCTTTATCAAAACCAGATGATTTTTTTAATTAAGGCTCAATAAGTTACAATGAAATAGTTACCTGCCAGTAAACTGAGAAGACAGAAACGGTTGATTGCAGTGGGAATTGTTTAACAATATTATTAATTCCTGCTAATACCAGCTCTTACTCATATTTTGGAAGTGGAACACCATATTCAGGTTTTACAGGTAGATGCAGTGAGAAGATGCAATCTTCTAATTGCTGTAGCCCTGGACAGATTCAACAGCAGGATTCCACTTCAGGACTGAGGAAAAATCAACTACTCCAAGGCTGAAAGTGAATATGCAGAAATAATTGGAAATACTGAGAATGAAGATGAGACTCAAAGCTTGCTAATTAAGATGACTAATTCTTGAGAGAGCTTCCCTCAGAGTTCTTCTTTTAAATAATTCCTGGCTGGAAGAATGGAAAACAAGGAAGTGCTGCACCAGGATTTCTCTCAGCAGCGTCTGCAGATGAAGCAGTGCATCTCCCTTTACATCTGCAGTCATGATTGTGTTGATGATGTGCTTCAGATTCCTCTCTACACTTGCCACAAAGTGGAGAGAGGGGGAAAATGAGGGCAGAGGAATTGTGCAGCACAGCTGCTCCTGCTCCCCATGTGACTAAGCAGATGCAAATGAAGCCCATAAGTAATCATTAATTGCTTTCCTTGCTGAGGAGGAATTGGTTTGGATAACAGATGGCATTTCATTGCTTGAAGTTGCTGTTGCTTTTTTGTCACAAGTTTGTGTAACAACTAGAGGGAGTCATTCATTCAGATCAGCTTGCCCTGAAAGGCACAGGAAAAGACAAGGGTTTGTGACTTTCTGAAGCTGACTTTTCTTTTGGTTTTGGTTTTGGTTTTTTTCTAAGCTCTTGATATCTGGAATTCTGCACCTTTCAGAAACTCTGTTGTTGATGGCTAAGGTGGTAAATATGCAGTTAATGGATTGCTCACCCATCTACAGTGTGTGGGGTTTTTGGCATTTATAGCGAATAAAAACCTTGAGGCTGCTTTTTTTCCCCCCTCCCTTTTTGGCTCACTTAAGATCTGTTGTTCTCTCTTTACTGTTCACAGTTGGTCATCAATGCTGCCTTGGGATTTGACACTTTTGTTGTTATGAGACACGGCCTGAAGAAACCAAAACAGCAAGAATCTGGTGATTCACGTTTCAGCAACACCTCTGCTTCTTCTGATCTGCTGGGATCCTCTCTCTTCTCCAATATCCCTGGCTACAAACTGGGCTGCTACTTCTGCAATGATGTTGTGGCACCAGGGGATGTGAGTAGAACCTTATGCAAATGGTGATTTTTTTGTCGCCACTCAGATTTTTATTTGGTTTTAATGATGTGTTATAAAGGGATCTGCACTGCATCGATGTACGTGAGGTAAAGACAGAGCTGATTTTTCTTTGGGAGATCACAGATACAGCTTGCACAGCACTAGAGGGGTTTGGTACAGGGCAGCTGGTGACTTTGCAGTTCTTTTCCCTTCCCTTGAGAGCTGTCTGTGTTTGTAGTCCACCAGGGATCGGACGCTGGACCAGCAGTGCACGGTCAGTCGGCCTGGACTGGCCATGGTGGCTGGAGCCCTGGCAGTGGAGTTAATGGTTTCTGTCCTGCAGCATCCAGAAGGGTGAGCCAGTGCTGCTGTCCTCTGAGAAATCAGGCAGATTTCATAGGATCTTTGGGGAGGAGGAGGAATTACACCTCAAGGACAATTCTCTGGGGGGTAATGTTTCTGTAAATTAATGCAGTGTTTGAGGGAACTGCTTCATCAAGTCAAAAGATTTTCTTCTCTCTCTGAATTTTACCACAGAAAAATATTGAGAATCTATCAAAAGAAGGAAATGTTGCTGTCAGTACTCTTGGCTTTCCCTTGCTGAGCAGTGTTTGGGTGTGATGAGGAGCTGTTTTAACATGTGGCACACGAAGAGCTTCAAGATAAGCCCTGTGCTGCAAATCTTATTTAAAACTCAGTGTGTGTGATACAGAAATTACTCTGAAATTCTGCACCTGGAACCTGAGGTTTGTTTTCTCTCCTTAAAACCTGTGAGGAGAAAAAGTGACTTAGGAGATGAAGATGAGTCTCAGACTGATTTATATATATTTATTGTGCTGAGTCTTGGTTCCTATGAAACAGACTTTCCACACTGACTCCTTGCCTCATTCTAAGCTGTAGCAAAATGCCTGGAAGCTGACTGGAAATTCTGAGTGTATTGCCTTGCTCTGATTTTCCCTGTTGGGTTTTTGGCAGTGGTTATGCTGTGGCCAGCAGCAGTGATGACAGAATGAATGAACCACCCACTTCTCTGGGGCTTGTTCCTCACCAGGTAAATCATTTGTGATAAACCCTTTTGTTTAAGAGCTGGGAACTGATCATCACAGATGTTGTCTCCTTAAAAAGATGCTGATTCCATTCCCCAGAGGACTGCCTCTCCATGTTGATTAGGAAATAAATATAATTAATATTAACCCATCACACAGCCCAGGCAGGCTGTTGCTGCATTGTTTTTGTGCTACTCATGGATGCAAAATTCCAGCTACCTACTGAGCAGGAGTTTGTTTGGAGCAGAAATTATGTGAATAAAGCAATTTCTGACTTTTCTGTTCTCCATCAGAGCTGCCAACATGAGCATCTTAAAGTTCACTTTTTGAATCTTGTCAGAGTTTGAAAAAAATTGAAATCAAGCCAACTCCCAATTATGTGAGTTGGCTGATTTCAATTATTATTATTATCACAAAATATTCATGTTGGTTTGGTACCATACAGCACTTCTTCTTCAGCTCAACCCAAACTCTACTTACAAATGTGTTACAGTTTTTCAAAAATTCACTTTTAACACTTCAAAATCAAGGCAGTATTATTTGTTCTGCAGAGTTAGTTCTAAGTTCTGTTCCTGGTGACGTCTCTTCATTGTATAAACAGAATTAAAAGGGTAATCAATACTCCAGAGAATTCACAATTGAAGTGATCAAAGTGTTTTCAGTGCTCCCTCTGTTAGCAGAAATTAGTGGTCTGGAATTTTAAAATTGCCTCTCAATAATATCATATTAACATTGTAATTGAGGAATCCACAACAGTTAAATGTTCAGATTATTGGTTCTGGAGATGGGGAAAAAATGTGTTTAAGTGGTCACACCATGACTTTTTCTTTTTCATGGAACTTTGCACTCAGAAAAGGCCAACTGCAGATGGTGCTGTGCCTCTATTTCTGGTGAAATAATACTTCATTTAGGCAGTCGTGCCATTATTTGTACATAAAAAAAGCAGTAGTATGTGCTTGGGATAAATTCACTGTGAGTTTTACTGGGAATGACTGTTAGAACATGATAGATGTTCTTTTTATGCAACGTGTGTGTCCAGTTCATGTTGAATTCTAGAAATGTTTAAAATAGTAATTTAATTTTTTTTATCTTCTAGATCCGAGGATTTTTATCCAGATTTGACAATGTTCTTCCAGTCAGCCTGGCATTTGATAAGTGCACGGCCTGTTCAGCCAAGGTAAGGCTGGGTTTGTCTCTGCTTTCTCTTATTTTTATATTTCTAGCTCTATTTTGGAGAACTTCGTGACATTTTCTGACTTCCTTAGGGCTTGGAACCTGTTCTCATTTCAGCTACAGTTCTGTTGCCTTCATAGCCTTTTTCTTGAGCTGTTTTCCCCTTTTCTTTGGCATCACCTCTTAGCATGCTGCACTGTTTATCTGCACATAAATGCTGCCAGCAGCTGAAGAATCCAAGCAGAGGTTGACCAGGACATTGCTGAAAAGTTCATCACAGAAACATTGGCATTATCTTTCGCCTTTGTAGAAAGGAATGGGATTGGTGTTATTAAAGAAATCCTTTCTGATGTCTGCTGAATAAATATCCCTTTGGCCTTCTGCAGCTTAGTGTCTTTCCAAATAGGAAAAATTGTTGGAATTTCTGGTTTGTGATGCAAAACAGACAAATAATGAACAATCAAGGGGAAAATTGCTTCTAACCATTTCTTTATGGAGCAGATTGTTCATTTTGCTGCTGGTGCTGCCAGTCCTGGGTCACCTCAGAGCTCCCAGCTGTTTCTTGGCTCTCAGGGGCAGCTCTTGCATTGTTTCCCTCTCCTGTGGCCCTGAAAAGTTCCCTCTGGCAAGTTTATTCTGGCTGTGGAGTGCAACTTCCAGAAGTTTTCCCTGGGATATCTCAGCAGGGAGGTTCAGAGGGTTTTTGACTCATGGTTTGAGTGGCTTGGAGTGCCATGAGTTGAATTCCCTCTCCTGTACCTTGAGACTGACTGCAGGAAGTTCTTCCTGTTCTTTCACTGTGCTCCTCCTCCTTTCAGAGCCAGCAAACAATAATGGGGCACTGGCATCTCTTGGAGGACTTGCACAATATCTTCTTCTCCAGTGTTCCTTTTTTTCCTCTGGGCTCTCTGGGTACATCTGACAAGTCTTGAAGGAGTTTTAATGTGCATTTTCTCTTCAAAAGTTGAAGCACTAAAGTTGGGTTTTTGTAAAAATAACAGCAGTTTTATCTACCCTGTTGGGAGAGCTGAAAGCTCAGCAGTGGCTAAAAGCTCGATGGTGGAGAATTTAAACTGTTAGGAGAAGCTTTTTCTTTCTCTTTTTCCCTTATTTTCTCCTTATCTCCAATTCAGGAAGCACTGATATGTAAAAATAATAAAAATGTACATCCACACAGATAAATGCAATGCAGGGATCAATTTTTCCTTACCAAAACATTTCCTCTTGGAGGTCATTTTAAGAGAGCCCGTTTTACATAAGCAGACTTGATGATTTAATAAAAACTGCCTTGGATTTTAGCAGCTGTGCTATTCCCAGAGAGATCACTTTTCATGTGGTTTGGGGATTGAATTACTTGTGTGCTGAAAAGGTTGCTCCATTGGCTCATGGATTTCCTTACAGTAGAAACACAGCCTTTGTTTACTTTGCTAACTTTATTTATTAGCCTAAGAATATGTCACCCTGCATTATGTGGAAATCTGATGCTGATGCTTTGAAATGACAAATCCAATTACGATTTAATTGCAGTCTGTATGTTGGGTTGTTGTGTGAGTGTTTGTTTGGTTCCGTTTGTTTTTTAATAAGGTAATTTAGTATTTCTTCCTGCTCTGTGTCAGAATGACTGGAGGTTCAGACTTTCAGCACAGCTAGAATTGAATTTGCTGCCATTGTGTTTTTCTTTTGTCAGCATTCTCCTTCTTGAGCTCTTGTCGCTCTAACTCTTAAAGCATGAAACCAATGAATTAGGAATTCCAGAAGAATTCCAGTGCATCCTGAAGCCATCCAGTCCAGCTGGAGACTCAGGAGAAGCTGCTAATGATCTGCATGTTTGGAGATTGGAGTCCTTTTCCGTTTGACTCGGTCATTTGTTCATTTCTCTGCTTTTGAAGCTGCAGAGGCCAGACATGCACACAGCCAACTTTTCCCTGCCCAGGATTGTCCTGCCCAGGCCACGTGCCAGAGAAGCTTCCCCCAGGCAATTGTTCAGGAATTTTGGGATGGTCACAGCAGGAAATCAGTCTATTTTTATTCTGGGCCAGTTTTCCCTTGTATGATTGCCCCTCTGTGTTATTCTGGTTCTGCAGAAGCTGTGCTGGAATGTCAAATATCCCTGTCAGGGCACAGGGAGCAGGGAGAGCTCTTCTGGTGCCACATTTGTGCTGGCACTGACAGAGACTCCAGAGTTCTTTAGGATGGATATTCATTAGTAACAACTACTTCAGTTACAGGAGAGAACATTTAGCATATTACTGACTGGGCTAATTAACCTGTTTACCCTGTTGGGAGCAGAATGAGGCTGTTTGTTTGTTATATTGTGGTGAGAAGCGTTGCAGTTCCTTGGAAATTCTGATCCTAGCAGAAAAAAGGGTGAAACCTTCAATCATGAATGTTAAAATATGGATTTATTTTATTGCAAAACTGCCAGTGTTTCTATTTTAATGAGGGCAATGAAAATTTCCTTTTATTGTTCCCCTTTACTTGTGGAATGAACGAGGACACCCCACAGATCCAGAGTTTAATGTTACAAAAGATAATTGCCACCAACCAACCTGGATAGAAAGATGTAAAAACTCTCTGGTTTTACACACGGCTCACACTTCTTCCAGAGTTAGGATTTAGCACCCATGTGCTGGAAATCTGACTTGTTCTCCTTAAAGAGATTTCCCTCCTTCCCCTACTTCAGTCATTCTCACGTGGAGCTACCCCCACTATGAAATTTATCAAAATCAGCACAAGGATTTCTGCTGATTTTCAAGTTCTTTCCCAACTTTCTCCTCGGTGTGCTGGGAATTTGAGCTGCTGGAGTGGCTTTTTACCCACTGGGTTCGTGTTGAATGCTAATGTTTTCCAGTTCCCTTGCATGTCACAGAGGGGCAGACACTGGGCTCAGGGATGGTATTGTTGGCATTATGTTACAATTTCTGTTCCCAGTCAGGATATTCCCCTGCCCTTGCAGATGTTTTCCCTTTTTACCATCTCAGGAATCCATTAAACCCTTCTGCTGTGACATTTACTGAGCGCTTGGGTTGCGTAAGTTATTTACGAGTGTTTCACTTTGGAAATCTATCATCGTGGAGCCTCAACAATGCTCTCATTGTTCTCCTCTGCTAACTGCTGTGCCTGCAGTTTTATTTGAAACTGTTCTGATCACTTATGACAGCAACCTGCAAGATTCAGTCACTCACTGATGTTTTTCAGTTGAGATAATTTTGATTTTGGTTCCAGGCCCTTCAGATTTGCGCTGACTGCACTAAGACATTCCTGTTTGCTTTCTCCCAGTAGCAATGGATGATCCGTCACTGAAATTCTTTTAAATCTCAGTATGTTATACATTTCTCAATTCAAGTGTTGTGTGGATGTGAAAGTCATGGGGGGAAAAGCCCTGGTCTTTCCCCTGTTTAAAAAAAAAAAAAAAAAAAAGAAAAATCTCTTGCAGAAATGAAGGAGATGGGGAGAAATGTTTGTCCTTCAGGAATGAACATTTCAAAAATTCGAGAAGGTTTTAAAAGATTTGTTTCTGTAGCTGTGCTGTCCCGTGAAGTCAATGAAACAGAGGCCATTTAGAAGTTCCCTTATTTCCTGAATTTACACATGTGAACATTTGACAAGCCTCTGGATTAATATTGGATAGATTTCATTGAGACTCGAGGAAAGCATCATTAATACACCTGGGCATGTTTGCAGCATGCTGAGTTAAATGTAGGACTTTCATTAGAAAGGAATGAAAATGAATTTTCCCATTGTTACATTTAAATTTCAAAATAGTAGGGTTTAAGGCAAAGAAGAAACCTGCCATTGTTTAAGAGAATGGAAGCATTTCTGACAGGTTGTATTTCTGTGGCATTTAAATGAAATTTTATGGGTCTTAAAGGGTTGTTTTTTTTTTCCCCAGTATTTGTTCTTCCAATTCAATGAAATTCCAACTACAATTAGGACAAAGTCGTGGACTATCAATGAGGAAAAAGACAGCATCACTGCAGTTTTCAAGTGCTGACATGTCCAATGCCTACCTGTGCCTAGAATACAATTTTAATTATTTATGTTAGATATAATCTGTGCTGTCTTGTGTCTTGTCTCTGTGAAGCTGTTACACCATTGTCAGTTAAAACAAAACTGAACTAAAATACTTTGGTTTGAAATATCAGCCCATGAGAAGAGCAAAGATAAACTTCGAGAACAGTGAACTGGATTAAAATTCAGGAATATTCAACGTGTGGTGCTGGGACCATCAATTCCAGCCCTCTCACTGTAGGATTCCACCTGGAACTCAAGAGAGTTTGTTTTGCTGGATATGAGCAATTTGTAGTTGTTCTTTTTTCCTTCCATAAGGTTTTTGCATTTTTGCAGCTTAGTGCTTCCTGTTCCCAAGTTTGTTATTCAGTTATTCCAAGGATTTAGTGCATATTCATGGAGAAACAATATTTTTAATTAAGTTGTTTCTCATTTTAATTATCCTTTTTAATTATTGTGCTTGTTTTTCAGATGTTTTTCTGCATTCTCATTGCAGTCTTTGACAGGTGTTTGTCTACCCTGATGCCCATTTTCTTAAACTTAATTAATCATCAGCCTTGCTTTATTGGAAAGCTGGTCTTTGCAAATATTTTTGAACAGTTTGAGCCAAGTTTGATGGTTTTTTTCAATTTTTCCACATTTTTACAGTGCTGCTGTATCTGTCCTTACAGAGTTGTTTTGTTCAAAATTGGAAGAGTGGAGGGAATTTAATTTTGAGAGATGGTAAAGCAGCAGAAATGGATGGAAACCCAGTAAACATGGTCTTGAAGAGAATGCTGTTGCTCCCCCAGTGCTGTTTTGCATAAGTATTGCAGCACACCCATGGAATTAAACCCTCTGCCCTGAACCAGTCCACCAAATGTGGATTTTGAAGCTGGGGCTGTGGCTTTGGGAAGCCCGAGGCAGTGCCAGTTTTGGGTGCTCAGTTGTGACAGCCCTGCCTGGTTGCTGCAGTGCTGCTGGCAGGGGAGGGCAGTGTGGAATAAATGACTTTGCCTGGGCAGTCCCCAGTCATTGCTGCCTGCCTCCAGCACAGCTGGGCCACTCCTGCCTTTGGAAAACCCACGGTTTCTGCAGGCAGCCAGAGCATCATTCAGCTTTGCTGGGAGAGGAATCCTTTCTGTAGATGTTGGGAAGTGCCCTTGCTTCTCTCCTGGCTTTAGGGATTCTCTGCAGACAGTGGATGCTGCTCCTGGAGCATTCCTTCAGAAACCTGGGGATCAGGTGCCTGTCCCTGTGCAGGGATCACACGAGGAGCCCCAGCCTGCCCTCCCTCTGGGCTGGGCTGGCACTGCTCAGGGGTTTTGCCTCCCTGGACACCTGAGGGTGACAGAAGGAGCTGAAGCTGGAGCCAGGCATGCTGGAACTGCTGATGAGCTCAGCAGCAGAAATTCTGCCCAGGGAGCAGAGAGGAGACAGACAAACGAGGGTGTAAATATGTGAGTTGTAACCATCCATCCTGGGAGTGAGCAGAGAGGGCAGTGAAGGCTATACCCGTGTTCAGGGAGGCCAGGACTATGATCTGGGACTGCTGGCTACCAGAAACCCCTTTGTGCCTCTTGCCTAGGCTCTAAAATGGAGCTGTGATTTTTCTCTCTTTCCCTTTCTTTCATATCTCTGTGCTCCTGCTTTCAGGCAGGGAATGCTTTCAGCTCGTGTGCTGTGCAATGGAACTTCCTGAGGCTGACTGTTTGCCTTTAAAATAAGTCATGAGAAATATTTAAGAAAGGGAAGAGCAGGTAAAATCAAAATCCTGCAGTTTTATCTGTCATATGTTCTTATCAGAGAAAATGGTTACTTGATGAAGCACATTGAGATTATTCCAGAAAACAATGAACTTCATCTCCCAAGAACTAAATGCTGACAAGGCCATGCTTAAACTGGCCTTAAATTTCTAAGAACTCTTTCTTCCTTTTCATTATTCAAAAGAAACTGAAAAATCCCAAACTAAAAAAAAAAAAAACCCTGTTGGGACCTTTCAGAGCTGATTCTTCAGTGAGTTAATTCTCCGTTTTCTGCCCGTTGCAATTTAAAATCAGGGTAGGAAATAGCACCAGGCAATGCTCATTTGTATCCCTCCTTTTCTACTCTAAACTAAAACAACCATCTCTTCCTGAAATGATTTTTCAGCATGTTGCACTTGGATTAGTTAAGGTTTTATACTGATTTGCTTTCATTTTTAATAGTGATTACAGAGGATTGTGTATATGCAGAGGGTGATTTCATGATTTGGACACGAGCCCAAAATGATGCCATTTTTGCCTCGTGGTTCCTAAATTTCCAGTATTTCCAGCCTGGCCTGGTTCAGTGCACACCTGGAGCACAGCTTTGTGCAGGACTTTGTTCTGCACACTGAATCATGTGGCAGTGCACACAGTTTAGGTGATTTCACTTCAGGTAAATTTTGGGGTATTATCTTTTTTGTGTAATATTGTCAGGCTTTCCTGTTCCAAACCATGACTGAGGCCCTGAAAAATCCTTCCATATTCCTCACAAAGGTGCAATTTTATTGCCTGCTTTTTCATAGCTGTGTTACAGCATCACCTTATTAGACTTTTCTTGATGACTTTTTAAGAGCAGGTGGCAATAAAAATTGAGAACTTTGTGAAAAGGCAAGAGTCTTGGAATGGGGATTTTTTTTTTTTTTTTTTTTGAGGAAACCAGAAAGAATTATGGGTTGTGTGGTAAAATTTTAAATATTACTCAATGGCTCAGCTGATTCTCTTCTCGTTCAGGAGGGTTCTTCATAGCATAAAACTTGCATTAAACTGTTGTTTTAGCAGCAGATACATTGAATTTTGAAGAGTGGAGCTGGCAAGACTTTTTCATGTCTGACTTATTTTCCAAGTGTGTCTTTTCAGCATGTGAACAGTAATTTTCTATCCTTGCTGCATGGCCTGTGATAAGCAGGGAGTTAACAGTGTGTAAAAATATATCCAGGCCAGTCCAGTTTCTAAGCAAAACCTTGAATATTGGGATTTTTTGTGATGCTGAAATATTTAGGGAAGTACCTGTCCCCTTTGAGGGAGGGAAGTGTTTGAATCCAGGAACTTGTTTTGGGGGTAAGCTACCCAGAAATCTTGTTTAGCGTAAATAATCCAGCTGGTAGCATTCATTCCTTATTTTTATTTTTCCTGGAAAGTAAACAGCACTGATTCAAGCTCTGCAGATGCAAACTTCTTTGAAAAGAAAAAAAAAAAAAAAAAAAAAAAAAGCCAAACCAAATGTAAATACTGGTAAAAAAGTTTGAAATTGATGTGACAGAAATAAAACAAGAGCCGATTTTGCATCAGTAGCCAGTTTCTTTGGGTTAGGAGCTTGGTTTTTTGTGTTCTTGCTTAACCAGATAGGAACTTTTCTGCCATAAAGCAATCCTGGAACCAGATTCTCTGAGTGTCTTTGTACCCAGCAATTGAGACAACTTTGTGCAGAGTGCTGTTAAAAAAGAATATAACACCAGGGCTGCACATCTGTTTCTCATTTCAAAGCAAGGCCTTTTACTCCAAGCCTGTATTTTTTTTTCCTTCTGCCATGAGATTTGGGGGGTTTCTAACTTCAGTAAACAGGCCAGAATAAAAAGATTGCTCATGAAGTGGGTGGCTGGGTCTCATTTACTCAGAAAGCTTTGGCAGTCCGTGGGTTTGGTCCTGTTGTGGTGATGTGCATCCACAGCTTGATTGGTTCTGTTAAAATGCCATCATGTAAAAAAACCCAAACAATTCTGGAGCTCTGGCTCTGGGAAATGGAGACTGAAATCAAGGTTGTGACATCAACCTGAGAGATTTGCATGTCAGGAGAGGGTGGTGGGAAGATGTGAATTCTCCTGGCAGTGTTTGTAGCAGCCATGAAATCCAGAAGGCATTGGTGTTTTCCAGCTCTCCTGAAAAGTGACTTGCAGGTGAGGAAAAGATAAGAGTTCCTCAGTAAATCCTTCCTGCTCCAGCTTGCCAGGCTGGGTGCAAGAATTAGGTATTTCTGGTTCTTTTTGTTGCCCTTTTATAGTTGGGGTTTTTTCTGCCTGGCAAATGAATTGCTGTGCAGTGAGCCCTCACTGAAGAGCTGGGTGTATTCCCTGGAAAGGGCAGGTGAGGTTTTGTACATCTGGGGTCACAGGAGCTGGTTTGAGATCCAGGATCATGCTGATTGTAGCCTCTCTCAAGTTTTTGCTCCTGTAAAGCTGTTCCTTGGGAGGATCTCAGTGGGACCAAGGATGGTGGGGAATTGTTCAGAAGTGCAAAAGCAAATTCATGCCAGCCTTGGGCCTTTGGGCTCTGCTGGACATGATTAAATAGGAGAAAATTTCCCTTCCATGCAACAACAAATTGGGCGCTTATTAAATCTGGAAACATTTTTTTAGAATTATTTCATGTCTATTTGTTGTGCAGACTGGTTTTATTCCTGTGTGATTATTCCCTGTGTGGTCTCCTCGCATAGGAATCTGAGATTATTTTGCCTCATTCTTTTTCCTTTCTGAATGTGCTCAGGGGCAGCTGAACAAATCTGTGCCCTGTTCCGTTTCTCAGAGAAAAGCTGCTGCTGGCTCTGGGTAGGAAAGGTTAGATGTGGGCAGCTTCATGGAGTTCCTCCCTTTCGTGGCACTGGAAAGTTTTAATCATCTCAACGGGCAAGTAAAGTCCCTGAGGGTGACAAAATGTTCTCCCAGACACTGCCTGTATTAAAAGGATTTCATCATGGTGGGTATCTTCTTTAATGGCACCTGCTCAGGCAGCAAATGTGGTGCTGCAGGTGATTTTTTGGCTCTCTGGTCTGACATTTGTTGGCTCATGTGGCTGGAATTCTGGATTTCAAACTATGTAACAAATGCTTCCATTCAGCAGGCTGTCCTCATTGTAAAAAGCAAGTTGTTATAATCAGCAAGTGCACTTTTTAATACAGCTTTTCAGCCTTCTGTGCTTGCTGCTAGAAGAAAAAAAATGTTCTTTATTGTTGTGCTTTAGGTTTTTAAGGTCCCGTGTGTATGGTCAGATTTGTTACCCAAACCCAAATTTGCCATTGTGGCACCATGGAAGGTCTCTGCCACACAGGGGGAGAAATAAATGTTTAAATCTCTCCCTGGCAATAGATTTGGTCATGTCAATGTGTACCAGTACAAAAAAATCTAAAAATAGTGTACCTGCAACTCCTGGATCTGCGACCTCATTAATATTTTATTAATTGTGAATACTTTAAAAGGCACTTAATGAGAGGCTTCCTGGCATTGTCCACGCTGGTGACAGCACAGAGGGCACTTGGATTTCAGGGGAGCTGCTCCAGGAGCTCCCTCCCCTGGCAGGGCAGGACCCTGTGGGTGTCAGGCTGAGCTCAGAAATTCCTGGCAGGGACTGGGCAAGGGGTGCCCAGCTGAGAGAAACCAGGGCACCTCATGCTCAGCTCCCTGGCACTCTGGATTCCTGCACTGACTGAGGGGGCAGCCCCTGGAAATTCTCACTCCAGGCTCAAATCCCAGTTTTTGGGAGCGAGGAGCAGAGCAGAGTTTGCTGAATAACAAACCCAGCCAGGTTTAAGGGCTGCTTGATGGACGAGCTGTATATAGAAAGGTTGCACTCAATTCCCTGCTCTGCTCATAATATTTGCATAGCCCAAGGTGGTTTACATCTTTTCATAAGTTTTACCCCTGGGAAGAGACCAAAATATCTCACTGTTGTTGTCCCTGCGTTTCTCTGAGGTGCTGTAATAATTTCAAATAAGGCTGAGGTTTGCTGTGTGCGGGCTGGGGATGGTTTCAGTGGGCCATGGACTCTGAGCTGTCCTGCAGCACCAAAGATCTGGGTGTTGGTTCCCCCCAAAACCTTGGATAACCCTGCCAGGGGCAGGAATTGGCCCAGGCAGGGCTGTGAGCAGGCTCCAGGGTTAGGAATTGGTGCCTGGGCAGTGCTGCACAAAGAGCCAGGTGCAAGAGAATGCTGCACTTGGGCTCTTTCAGTGGAATTCTGAAACGCAGAATTCTCATTAGATGTGTAAATCCACAGTGCAATCCCACCATATTTAGTGGATAATATTGAGAGGATACATCTCAGAATGCTGAAGTTGTTCAGTTCTCTGAATTGCATTGTGAACATTCACATTACTTCATTTCTCTTGGCAATAAAAATCCCAAGAAAAATACGAAGAAATGCTCTCAATAATCTTTTCTAAATCCTTTTTTCTTTTGTAATTCATGATTCTGTTTATCAGTCATTGTACACACACCCCAAACCCCTATGGGAAATAAATCTTTAAAGTATGAGGAACAATTTCTGGAGATTCAGGAAGAGAATGTGAAGTGCTGATTTTGTTTATTTTAGAAGAACAAGTGTGGTCAAGAAGGTGCCAAATGTTTGATAGTCACCTGCATCTGTCTTCCTGTTCATGGTTGTGTTTCAGTTGTTTCTGTCTGTGCTTTTTGAAACCTAATTATGCCTTAGATAGTTTGAAGAGCTGAGTGAGGATCCTAGTCCATTTTTATCAATAAACTTAGAATCCTGTCAGCTAAATATAAATATGGTTTTTAATGAGCTTGAATTCATGTAGGACTCAGTGTAAAAGCTCACAGGATCTGTTTTACTGAAAAATGTTGTTGGGCTGGGCAGGTTCCCACAGTTTTCTCAATGAAATGGGTATCTGAGACCTTTTGGAATTGTTTAACTAGGAAGGAGTGAGGCTGTTGAGAGGAAGTTGTGAATTGGTGAATTCTGATAGGAGTACTTCTGTTCTTGTGAAAATCCTGCCTCTTCTGGAGCCAGGGTGATCCTGGTGAGCCTTCACACAGCCTGCTCCTTCCTAACTAAATCCATGTGCCTTTGAGATCCCTGCATAAATCCTGCTTAGCTCCTTGAGCTCCTGGAGGAAAAGCTGTTGGGGATGCAGCAAGCTCAGCTGCTTCACCTGTGGGAGCAGGGTCTGAAATGATCCCAGCTTGGAAGAGGCAGTGATGAAGAATAAAGAGTTCAGAAGAAGAAAGTGGATATTTATTGAGGGGCCTTCAAGGCCCCCCTGGCAGTGCCACAGCCCTGGCTCTGCCTGGATGGCTCCAGGGGGGCTATAAAGAGGGCCTGGCCCCAGGAGCTCACACTTTTACACGTTTTAGCCCGTTTGCACACAGGAGCCAACTGCCCAATTGGAAGCCTCAAACCATGAAGTTCCATCCTCCTTGCACGCCTGCGTGCCTGTCCCCCTCCCTTCACGTTGTTTCTGCTCTTGGCCTGAAGTTTAGAGAGATTGCCCTTGAGTCCCTGACTAAAATAAGGTTATGGTGTCTCCACCACCCTGTGGAAAGAGCTCAGTAACCTTTAATATAAAACTAAAAGCTGCACACCGATGCACAATGGAAAACTTAAAACTTGAGGCATCACAATAAGGCAACAATGCATACTAGGATTGCTCAGGCAGAGGTTCCTTCCATTTTCTGACTGCCTGCTGACACAAAATGTGTAGAATTGTGTTCATGCTTGATATTTATCTTCTCTTCCCTCAGTCTGCATCTCACTGGGTTGAAATCAGCCTGGAATATCCTTCCCTAAAGCTGAGATAAAGTTTTTCACGGTCAGGGCTTGAGAGGAACACAAACTAAAACCTCACTGTTCTTGTAGGAGCCTGTAAGATTGGCCAAATGAAAGATAAACTGGGAAAATTAAAGCAGAAAAACAGAGAAAGATACAACAGCCTCAGCCCCACAGTCTCTGGAGACTGGGAGGATGTTGGGCTTGGACACCTACTGGGGGAATTTTTCCAGGCTGGCCCAGCATGGCTCTTTCCCTGAGCTGATCCAGTGGAACAGACTTTTACTGTGTTTTGTGGCACTCAAATGCTCCTTTCATGGCTTTGCAGCCAAGTTTTCCTTCTTGCCCTATCATCTGTCTTATTGTAAGCTTAAAAGTGTATTTAAAGCAGGAAATCTTAAACCCCACTTCTCTTCCCTCTTGCTTCCACCGAGAAATTGAGTTGGGGAAAATGATTGTTCTGTTCTCTGTCATTTTTACCTGTTGGCAGTATCCGGTCATTTTCTGAGCGTTCAGAAAGATTCAGCTTTTATTTTGTGAGCCAAATAGGAGGATGAATCAGATTATGGGTATTCTATTTGAAATACTTTCCTGTTTGTTTATTTGGCAGGTCCTTGACCAGTATGAACGAGAAGGGTTTAATTTCCTTGCTAAAGTTTTTAATTCTTCACATTCCTTCTTGGAAGACTTGACAGGTCTGACTTTATTACACCAGGAGACACAGGCTGCTGAGGTAAGCAAAGAAAATTTGGTTGTTAATTCATCATGTGATCAAATGGTAGAATTAAGCAGCAGGATTTCATTTACAGAATAACTGACACAATGATTTAGGCATTCTCTTAAATTAAATGTAGCTTTCTGTATCTGAGTCTTTAAATATTACTTTTAGAGGAAACAGGGGACTTGGGTTATGTGGTGTGAGGAAATCAAATGCCATTTCAGGTCAATTAAAATGCAATTCTGCTGCTTGATGGATTATAATGTGGGGGAAACAATGCTGTTTACTTGCCCAGTGACAAAAAAGTGGATTGTGGGCAGAAATTGGGCTGTGTTTGATCTGGACAGCAACACTGGTGATAATATTGAGCTGTGATACTGTGCTCCATAAAAAATGAAACAGGTACCTCCTGATGCTGGATTTTAACAATGATTTATACTCCTTCCTCCCTCTGCCAGTATCTTTGCCCTTCTACACCATCATTTAATTTTGGCATAGCTGGCTCCCAGGGATGCTTCTGAAGCAGTGATTGTTCAGTCCCTGCAGCCTGTGCAAATGCTGGAGTTGCTTTTTTTCCGTTTTCCTTAATAAAGTTTTGGGTGGATAACAATGACTTGGCTCTCTGTTTCATGCTTTAACCTTTGAAAAATAATTGTAGCAGATGCTGGGACACAAACTGTAAAATACCTAATGCATTCTGAAATCAGCATGGTCATACTTAGAGAAAACTTAAAAAAATATATATCTGAGAGGGACCCATATCAGAAGGGAAAACAAGCACCCTTTAACATGTGCCTCTCATTAACAGCAAGAATAATTAAAGTCTGAATGCCAGGCCTGACTTTTAGTGCCTAGGCTGCCAATGTGAAGTGCCAAAACAATTAGAATTAGTAATGTATTATTTTGCAGGTATTAATCCATAATCCCTTTTGCAGCTTCAGAATAGGTGTTTGTCAATAAAGTTTGAGATACCCTCTACAAAATACAGAATCTGCTGGACTTACTTGCAACTTACTGAAGCTCAAAATTTGCTTAAAACTCAGAATGTCCTTTCAGAAATCCTGGGGTTCTTCAGTGAGGTTTTTGCAGTGAAATCACTGCTCAGAGGTGGAAAATCTGACATGCAAATATTTGCCAAGCTCATACTTTCAAATTAGGCTAACTGCCAGAAAACCAGGGAGCTTGCTTGATGCTTCCCTGTAGGATGGCTGCATTTTTGGGAGAATTCATCTCCTTCAGCAGTGAAGCAGTTAATAGCCTTGATGGGTCTGTGTTTGTGAATGGCAAGGGCTGACAGGCAGGGGTTTTGTAGATTCTGGAGCACTCTTGCTTGCTTTGGATTCAAAACCAGCTCTTTGTTGCATTTTGCCACTGCTGGCTCTGAAAAACAAAGAGGTTGTTTTGTGCTGCTCCACAAGGCTCCCAGTTCATCATCTGGGGCAATCCTTACATTTTTTAGGTGCACAGAGAGTGCTTGTAGTGTCTTTCCTGCAGCACTGCTCTCCCAGCTCGAGCTCGTTCTCTCTCCTATTCCGAGCTCCTTTTTCTCACGCTGCAGCTGGGGAGTGTGAGGTCTGCAAAATGATTTTTCGGGTTTCTGGCAGCTTTGGAGCTGCTCTTGGCAGAATGTATTCCCTAAAATGGAGCCATTACATCTGCTAAGGTTGGTGCTCCTTTGATTGGAGAGATTCTCATTGCACTCCAAAGACTGCAGCAAAAGCAGGGAGAGGTTTCATCAGGTGTGTACAGCCTGCTTTGGGATGGGAATGTTTCATTTTTCTGGTGAGAAGTTATCTGCTTTTCACCACTCAAACTCTTCAGAAGGATTTTGTGGATTATTGGTACGTTTGGAGACCGTAAAACTGACTTCTGGTAACTGCAGCTTTTCCTTTCCTCCTGTCTAGTAAAATCTATCCAGTGCTAGTCCAGAACTATAAAGAAAATGGACTTGTAAAGTTAGATGTCATCCAGCCTTATATTACCCAGTAACATCATAATTGGGTTGTAATTCCATATATAAATCCCTGATGCTTCACTAGTAAACCTGCGTCTGATAGGGGAACTTTTCTATCTTGTGCTTATTTTTAAAAGGTTCACTGTTCAAATGTGAGTTCATTCAGAGAATTTCACTGAACATTTTGCCAAGAGTGTTTTGTTGTGGTCAGAAAAACTGTCGTGCTGCTCTTATGTTCCTTTTTGGTTTTAATTTTTTTTTTTTAATTCACCTAAATTCTCAGCTGCTCTCATGATGTGCGTGTAAAAGTGCTTTAATGAGAAATTTTTTTTAAGTTTTGAGTTGCCTAAAAGAGAGTCTGGATAAGTTGTGCATGTTCTGTAGGAGTGACTGTTAAATACAACTGTTTTGGAGAGCCTGAGTTTCCATGAAAGCTCCCCCCACATTATGAGCACCGAGTGCCCAGATTTAAGGAACACAATTTGCAGTAAGATATGGGAGACTTTTCACTTAGTGTAAATCTTTTTTTTTACTGGCACTGTTTAATCCCTATTCCAGGGCTGTGCTGTTGACCATAATATTTTCCTACAGCTTTAGTGTGGTTTCAATACAAATTGCAGGCTCTTCAGTCAGTAGCACACCTTTCTTCCACGTCAGCTGTGTCAGGAAATCATCAATGTTCTCCATGGCTTCCTTAGCATGACAATTAATAAATAATCGCACCAAGCTTTCCTATCCTGGCTTGAGCTGCCAGTACACTTCAGGCATCTGCTCCTTCTACATCTGGCTTTAATTTCTGCTCTCTGGAACATTTTGGGTTTTTTTTTTCCCCAGTCAGATCTTCCTGCAGGCCTGGAGGGCTGCTGGGAGCTGTGGGAAATTCCCCTGTCAGCATCGGGCTCTGTTTCCCCTGGACCCCCTTCACCTGGGGGCTGCCCCAGCTGCTGGAGGCTCAGAGTTTCTGCTTTCCACATCCACAATTTCTGCTTTCCACATCCACAGGTTCTGCTTTCCACGTCCCTCTGGTTCCTCCTGCAAACCTCACCTTCTAAACCTGACCCTTGCTCACCAGGCAGTCGAGTTTAGTGGCTGGGCTTAAAATAGAGCCAGCCCGAGCATCCTTGGGCTGCTAGGCAGGGCTGGGTTTGGAACTGGAGGCACAAAAGTGAATAATTTCCAGGTCAGAGCTTGGCTGGGCTGCCCAGGACTCTTCCATATCACTGCATCCCTAAACCCAGCTGGTTTGCTCCCCACGTGCTCCACATTAACCCTGCAGAGGGTGTTGGGTGTAAAGATGCTTTTCCTCTAAAATTTCTAATTCAATCTAAAGTTTTCTCATCCTGCCTCACAGCTTTGCTGGCATGTTCAACTCATTTCTCTCTGTAATTCTCATTTCTTTCTGTAATAAGACACAAGTGTAAATATACTTCTCTTACTCTGGATTTCAATTCCTAAATTACTTGGATGCTTTACTGCACTTCCTGCTTTCATCAGGATGAAAGAGGATTATAAAACACACACCAGAAATAAAATTTTCACTTGGTTTTCTGATTAAAAAACAAGAATGGGGTAGAAGTTGCCATCGAAGAGGGTCATAAAGAACATAGGGAAAAAAGTCCAATCTGGAGCAGAGTTCCTCTTTTTGAGTGTGAATTTAAAGGTCAGGTGTTGGTGCCAGCAGGTCATGATGTCTGTGTTAGCTTGCTGCGGTAATATTGTATTTCAAGTTTCTGTCTCTTACAAAAAGCGTGGTATCTGTAGTTCCTGTGTCAAGGTCTTGTCGTCAGTGAATGAGGCCTGTTGGGCATTTCCAAAATCCCTTTTCTCTGCTGCTTTAGTGTGTCCCAAACAATCCTCATTAACGAAAGAAAAAAAGGATTCATGCTCGTAAAATACTGGGAGAAAATACAGACAACCCCATTTTATCATTTCTGCACTTATTTGAGGTTTGTGCCTGACCATTTTCCAGTCATTTGTTGAGGAACAAGGCTTAGCTGTAGAATAAGCAGCTGGTATTAAAAAAGGAACTTTGTGCTTGTCCTAATTTGGAAGAAAATTCAGAATTTCCAGTTTGCTTTGCTATTAAAAATATCCTGCTTGTTTCTGATTCTGCATTATATTATGCAGTATTGATGCTGAAACAATAACATACGAATAGCAAAAAAAAAAAACCCAAGCAAAACAGAAAAACCCAGCTACAGCAATATTGTAACAGTAGATTCTGCAACTTGACAATTTTTCTCTGTTAGCCAAGTATTATTCAGAATTTAATTTTATTTGGTGTTATGAAAACTTCCTAAAGAAATCATTACTGATGGGTAGCCCAAAATTAATATTTGAGACTTTTCTGTGACTGTGAGCTTTTTTGTTTTCCTTCATGTTTTTAATCTGGTGCATTTCAGGAGAAATTCATTTTGGCAGATTCAGGCCTGCCCTGGAATTTCTTTCTTAAGAGATTAAGAGATTAATTTGTTTTCTTTTGGGAGGTAGGTTGTTTTGTTGGGGGGGGGGGTTGAGTTTTCTCATGATGTCAATTAGTGTCATAATTTTTCTTCATTCATCAAGCAGTGTTTCCCAGCTCTTTGAATAATGGTAATTTTTTTTTCTTCCAATGCTTTTGGAAGGATTTAGAAATGCCTGTAAAGTGGTGCCTCTGTTTGCTATCAAAACATGAGCTCCTTGCCTTTCCTCTGATACCTTCCCTGATAATTTCAATTATTATGATTAATTATATTCAAATGATCTTCCTGGGCCTTACATCAGCGAGTGATGTTCATGATTTATCTCAATAAATGCATGTTTGTCCCTTCAGGGCAGGGAGGGGCTCGTGCAGACGTTTATTTTTTAGGAGGGAAGGACTCTTGGTTGGTATCCAGTTATCATTTTTGTTTGAAGTGTCAGATATATGGGAAAAAACTCCACTGAAAGAAACAGGATAATGGCATTTGGGTTAGCAACAGGTTGTGTTGGTTTATATATTTTTTTTCATGTATTTAACTGAATCGCTGTCTTAGTGTCACAACATGGAGTTTAAATCTCGATGTAAAATTTCCCAGTCAGTCTCCTGGAACTATAAAATGGAAAGTGCTATTAGGAATAAATTTATTATCTCCTCATTTTTACATGGGTGGAAGAGGCTTTGCAAGAGAAACCTGGAGCAGCATTAATGTGCACTCTGTGTTCTCTGCTGCAGCCAGCACTTGCAGTGAGCAGCACTGATCAGTGGAGGGGATCAATACCAGCCCTGCTCCTCTCTCAGTCAGAACTCCACCTCCAGGCCAGTGGCAGAGCTGCTCTGCTGCTCTTTATGACTCATTTTAATTGCCCTCTTAGATCAGCACCTAAACAAGGAGGATTGGAGCTGATGAAGTAATGTTTTGATTTGTGCTGTGGCAGTAAATGATGTTAAATTGTGCTTTATTGAAGATTTTAAAGTCATTTCAGTTAACGATGAACTCAGCACCCGAAATTGGGAACTGCGAGACTGAAGCTGTGAAATCTTTATTTTGGGGAAGCAGTTCTCTTCTAGAAAGAGTTTCTGACTCTTTTGACTCCTCTTCCTTTGAAGGAAGAATCCCCAGTAAAGGAGAAGTAATATAAATCAGGGTTTGAATTTCTTCCATTCCAATATACTTTGTCACAAGGAAGAATGAATAGACTGTTCAAGATGCATTCTCTTATTCTCATGTGGAGAATAAGAAATTCACACAACGCAGACAAACACACTGAGGAACTTTTTTAATTCTAATTAAGACCATAAATTCTGCAATGTGCAGCTCAGTCCAAGATTATATGAACGCTTGTAGATCATTCAAATTAAAAACAAAAAAAAAAAACAAAAAGAGAGAAAACTTAGCTGCTGGCCAAATCAGTGCCAGCTCTCAATAAACCCCAATTGTTGTAGCCTTACCCTGAGGTGCTGTGAATGTCTTGGGGCAGGGCTGCCTCAGCACCCCCTCAAGTGTTAAGTTACTTCATTAGGGATCAGTGGTCATCTGGGAGCCTGTGAAACGTTGTCCACCAGAATATTTTCATTGTTAGCCATGTTTGCCTCCTGCTGGGGATCCAGATTTCCTCTGGAAACATCTCCTGAGCTTCTCTGAGGGCATTTCTGTCGGGGTGAACCCAGGCAGGCAATTATCACATCCCCCAAATGCCTTGGTGCTTTGGTAGTGCCAGCAGCTGATCCACACACAAAACCTTTCTGCACAAGCAGCAGGGGCTTCTTTTCAGCTGTGGAACCCATTTCCCTGCAAATATAGGTGGAACTAGGAAATGGTAATAAATGAAGTCGATTGAAATGTGAAGAGCTGCTGGAAAACCCTGTGGTTAGCACGGCCTCTCCTTAAAGCCAGTAGTTGCTAATTCACAGAGGAAATTAAGCACCACAAATTTTAAGAACAGAACATCAATTTTAAGACGTGCTCCTACGTGGAAATGTCGTATGGAAAACTGTTTGCAAACAGGTCCTCAGCTTGAATTTTCTCCATGTCTCAGGGTTTCTTCCTTTGTGAACGATGGAATAATTTTACCAGCGAGAGGGTTTAAAGATTTGCATCCATGTTGCTACTGAGTTTTGGTTGACACTAATTTATAAAACAGGCAGATTTGAGAGCCTTTAAAATTAATACTCTAATACTCTAGCTCTTAAGGCCTGAGCTCTCTTTCTATTTGAATATTTTCCTGCTGTTTGCACTTTAACGAACTTCTCTGCGAAGTGCTGGTGTTCCCTTTCCTCCGCTGTAGTTCAGCTTCTCCTGAAGTTTCCTTTTTCCAACACTTTTTTGAAACACATTAAAACTTGGCTTCCAGCTGAAATCTGCCATGCAACGTAGTTGTTTTTATGGAATTGGCTGGAGTCCTAGGGAAACCACCTGATATCTTAGGAGTGATAAAAATTAATGACCAATTCTGCAGTTAAAACTCAGCTTTGATTCCAAGATGAGCCACTTTGTGCCTGAGAAGATAAGGATTGGTTCTCTCTTATCTCTTCAGTGGTAATTTTTCCTTAACAGTGACTTCTCTTAGTTGATTTAAGGTCAAATTAGTTGGAAAGTTAAATCTTGTAAATTGTAAATTAAAGTTGTGCCTGACCTTATGAACAGGCATCAAAAAAGTCTGTATTGTTGTACATGTAATAAAAAATCAGCCAAGAGGAAAAGCGTCTCACTTTTAAGTTTGGAGAGCATAACATTAAAAATAAAAAGTTTTAGGATGAGTTGCTGTTTTCTTGGTCTCTTAATCTTTAAAAAAACCCACTCTAGGTATTAAATGATGTGCTTCAAATTAGTCCTGAGTTATTGCATTTTGTAGTGTCGAGTCTGGGACACCAAAGCTTTTCCTACATGTCATATTGCACAAAGCAAAAGCTGCTTGTAATTTACTGAGTATGTTGTTTTCATATACAGGAAAACTTTCTGTTCTCCAGCAGGTGTGGTGATGATTTTTAGTCATTTAATTGTTACACAGCAACCTTAAAATAATGCAGCTTTATTGGACGAATGGGAGTGGGTTTAAATAGAAAATGCTAGGCGTGGAAATCTAGCAACAGAACTTTTAAGAAGTCAGGCTGAGCTGCAAGCCCTGGTAGGGAGGGAATTGATGATTAAAATGTGATTAGCATCAGCTCCCAGAGCAGATTGGAAGTCTGTGTGCAGCAGTTCTGCTGCCATCTCTGTGCAGGAGGGTGTATGTGCAGATGCTGTCTGATGATTGGAGTGTGAAATGTTGCAAAGTGGCCATTTGATGGCAAGGGACTCTAAGACAAGAGGTGAGTTGACTCTATTCCAGTTAAGACACAGAAGTAAACAGAATAAAACTGGTCCAGCTGGAAGGACCTTAAAGCTGTGAGAGTATGGAAATAAATTTGGAGAAGCACTTTGTCATCTGAAAATAAGGGTTCCGTTGAAGTATGTGTTATATACAAAATAAACTCCTGTAATTGTAAAGCAGTGACTCAAGCCCACCGGGCAATGAATTATATCCCCTGCAAGTCAAGTGTGAAATCCAATAGGTTAATCAACAAATACAAAAAATCCACGCTTAGGAAGTAGATACAAACTGTGATTTAGGTGAAGATAACTGCTTAGAGGCTTATTTATTTTTTGGGAACTAAAGAAAGCCAGTCAGAAATGGAGAAGGGAGACACAAGTAAACCTGTAAAGAATTAAGGAACCACTTTCCAGCCTCTCAAGGGGATAGGGGTTAAGAGATACAGTTTTAAAAGTCTTTATGTTGTTGAAAAGTTTATTTGTCTAATGTCTACTGAGACAATGTGCCAACAACAGCAATCCCAATGCAAGTTAGGAAGAGAAAACTCCTACTGGAGGAGAATAGGAGGCATAACAGAGCTATTTAGAACTATTACAGTGCAGCAGCTGGTTTTGCTAATGCTTCTTGGTTATGTAAAAAAAAAAAATAATCATCTAAGTCCTAATTCCCTTTGTCTCCTTGCTCTGAGTAGCTGCAGTGTGTGAAGCTTGCTGGCCCATGACTCATTCTCCCCACCAATGCTATTTCTTTGAATAGCCCTTGTTAAAACATGCATTTTGTGTTAGTTGTGTCTTAGCTGGCAATCGAGGAGGCTTTTTTTTTTTTTTTTTTTCCTTTCTCCCTGGGTGAGTGATTTATGTGTGCTAATCTCTGGATCTGCCTTTGCCACACATGGTGCCTGTGAAAACACTGCTGGTGCTGTACCTGGGCTTGCTGTGCTCACCTTTCTGCAAGAGTAACTCGGGCACTAAAACTCATTTAATCGCTTCCTCCACAGGCAATAGTCTCACAGCTAATAAATTCTGATACTTGGAGCTTCTTTTCAGGAACAGGCAGTCATGAAACTGAGGTTGGATTTTAATTCTTACTGGGTCTGTAATGGGCAAAGAAGATGCAGATGCAAAATAAGTTGTTATTTCCAGCCTCTAAAAGAAACTTCTCTGCATTCGGTACTTCTGCTTTCTGGATTTAATCTATACTTTAGTACTCAGATCAAATTGTTGAATGCATTTAATATGCCATTTTAAATTACTTCATTTGTAGGTTTATGCCTGCAGATTATGTTTGGATTGCTCAACAAAGAAAAATCTTGATTATAGCCAAACAGGTTGATAAAGTTCAAGGAGCCGACTGTGATTTTTTTTTTTTTTTTTTTTTATATTAGAGAAATTAGAGATGGTTATGGGAGATTTGGGAAAAGGAAGTAATGCTGTTAAATATCATTTTATTTAGGTTGAGGCATGAAGGTCACAAAGTTTTCTGCTAAGTGAGGTTAAATTCAAGCAAGGTTGCTCAGTAGTAACATCCCTTTAGGTAATGGCTGCTGGAGGATGCCACAGGAGTTTTCAGGACAATACTAGAGAAAAGTCAGTGTATTTGGAAAATTGCTAGGCTTTCAGCTTGCATATGGAACAGAAGAATGTTGCTTTCATTAGGAAATTTCTAGATTGAAGAATAAATGTTTTGGTCATTGTGTCCTTTGCATTTGAAGGCGAATGATGTTCCCAGTTCTAGCATGAAGTGTGCAGTCCTTGCTTCTGGTAAGATTTTTTTTTTTATTCTTCTTCTGTTTACAATCAAAGAAAAAGAGCTTTTGGCAGACAAAACTGCCTATAGAATAGACCGGCTGTTTAGAATTGTTACTCCAGTGTGAGGGGTGAGGTAATAGAGCACAGCAATAACCAGCAAGCTGCAATCTTTGACTCCAGCATCAGCAGCCCCACAGGCCTGATCTTCATTGGACTCTTTTTAAATTTGGGAGGAAGGCAGGGGGCTCTGATCAGCATATCTGTTTCAGGAAGAATATCAAGGGTTCTCTAATTTCATATTTAAATCTGGGATCTGATTAATACTCGAGGCATGCAGGGAGCTATAACATGAAGGCTGTTGTTACTATAGTGAGATGCTATTACAGACATCACAAGACTTGTTCTACAAGGAAACATGATTACTTTGGATTAAAGGAGTTGCCAAAGGCTTGAAGGATTTATTGGTGCTGCTGCTTTGAGTTATATATAACTTCATTATTTTGTTGAAAACATTGAGATCTAGAATTAATGAAGCACAGTAAATACTGCTGAAATGAATCAGCAGGTTTGACAGCTTTGAACTGACACTGAGCCACTGATGAATTTTATGGGAGCATTCTTTAGGTCTCCAGCTTGCTGGACAATATACAGAAAGGAATAAATCCAGTTTTTGCACGGAGAAATGAAGCTTAATGAGTGCAGTGAGGTGCAGCAGAGTTGATGTGATCAAGATCATATTGCTGAAATTGTAATTCCTGAGCTTGTGGGGGAGGAAATGCCCTGAGCTGCTGGGGCTGGGCTGGATCTGGGGATGAAACCTTCTGGGAGCAGTGCAGAGGAGGGAGCAGCATGAGTGGCAGCAGTGCAGAGGAGGGAGCAGCATGAGTGGCAGCAGTGCTGGTGTGCGTCTGAGCAGGGCAGGGGGGACTCGTGGCTTTAGAAACAAAGGACTGAGATTGGCCTTTTTTCCTGCAAAACTTGGTCATGGGTAGTGTAACCAGAGGGGAAATGCAGTTGTGAAACAGCTCTGGGGTGTGCTGGGCTGCTGCAAGGTCTCTTCTCTGTGTGAATTAGGAGTTCAGTGCATCTCACATCCCTTGGATCGTTTCATTAATCTCAGCTGGATAAAGCTGGCAGCATTTTGACATTGCTTCCCTACCCCAGCTCAGAGAGTGCTGTGACATCCAGAAACTCTTTCTAGACAGCTGCATTCCATTCTTTTCTGTGAAGTCTGTAGTACTGCAGAGATGTTTCAAAAGGATTATTGCTTTAACAGATGATTAATTGCAAATTATTTATTGCTTTCTTAAAATGAGCTCAGCAGTCATCATTTGCTCTTGATACCACGATGCAGAAGTAGTGCTGTGGGAATTAATGTGAGTCTGAATGAGAAATGAGCCGTAATTGATGATGAAAGGTTTTTAAGTTTTGAAATAAGTCTTACAACATTAATTCCTTACAAGCAATACTATAAAGAGAAAATATGTAATGACAGAAATTGTTCTTGAGCTCCCTTTGACTCTCCCCTCTGTAATGTGACTCAGGAATTTAGTTATGTAAAAATATGACTAAATCCCTTTTGCCTTTGAGGTACAGCCCTGGGTGAAATCCAGTATGGGATTGGATTTCAGTAAATTGGTTAACTTCTTTCCCAGTCTTTAACTTTGAATTTGGGACAAAACTACATCAAAAGCTGGAATAGCTTCCTCATCTGACTAGTCCATGGCCGAGCAGGGGGTTTTTTTCTCTTCAGATAGTGTTTGATTACTAAACTAAGCTCTCAGCATCAATAAATCATTTCCCTGCAGAGTAAAACCTGTAATTTTTCATACCTGTTGTCTGTTGTAGCTTTTGAAATCTCTCTCTTGGGGCCGTGGGTGGAGCAGACAGGGAGCACAGAGCAGCCCAGGGGCACGGCGGAGTGGGGGGGTGAGGAGCTGCACACATTGCAGAGGCTTGGCAGGAGCACGCTGGGTCCTGGCCCTTACAGCCTGAGGAGCCAGGTGAGAAAGCAAGTGAGGGGGTTTTCAGGAGCCTCAGACGCTGGTGTGGTCACTGTGAGACTCACCAGGGCACTCCTATTCCCAGGAAACAGGTGGGGAAGCACAGAGCATCTCTCCTGATCAGCTTCCTGCACAGCTCAGAAACCAAAGCAGCCCAGGCTGGTGCTGGGCTGGGTTTCTCACCATTTGGAGGCACAGAGTCTGCAGAGCCAGCTCTGTGCAAAGGCTGGCCTGGCCTGAAGTGCTGGCTTGGCCAAGTTTTATTTAGATTTAGGACTTATTCTGTGCTGTGAGAGGCATCACAGAAGCAAAATCTTCAAATGCAAAAATCTGTTTGTTCTGCATGTCAAAGAGTTGGAGGGCAGAAGGGAAGAATGGAAATAATCTCTTGCCCAGATTATAAACTAGTGGCAATTAGGAAAAATCTGTTAGTCCACAAAAGCCAACAGCTGGGATTTCTCTCAGCTCATTTTCCTCTCTGTATCCCACCCAAAGGTATTTTTAAAGCTGAATGAAGACAGCTCTCATTCTTCATTGTGCTTATATTGACATAGTCACAGATGTTATTGCTATGCAAACCACTGCTATTATTTTTGCTCTTAAGTGCTTTCCTGCTTTCCCTTTTGCTGTGACAATTTTGCCATTGTTGCTGGGAGCTGCAACTATTTCATTCATGGCCCGCAAATGTTTTCTTTTAAGCATTCAAAACCTCCCATCCTCCTATTGTGCTTTTCCAGTTTACTATAAAGTGCTCCAGCCCCATCCAATAGAGTTTGGTTTAAACCTTCCTCTGTTCCTGTTATTTTTAACATTTTCTCAGTTTTTGCTTTAGCTCTCCAAGATGAATCATTGCTGTGAATTTAGTGATGAAATTCTCCTGTCTCATTCACTCCCTTCAATCCCATCTCTTGCTTCCTGTGGAATTCCCCACATCCCAGCACTTCTTGCTCTCATGTCCTCTGTGCTCCCTAATTTCTCTGTTTGCTTCACACCTGCTGGCTTTGAGTGTCTGCTTTGCATCCTCTGGATGTTGGATTTTAAATAAAAATGCTCATCTTTTCCTCTTCCTCATTTGCAGACTTACTGCAAGTTACTCCATGGGAAACTCTCAGAACCAACACTGGCAGCTTCCTGTGATTTTTGTGTTCTTTTGGTCTAATGCTAGTTGTAAGCTGATACAGGAATGCTTCTAAACAAGTTACTTGTCAAGAATGGACTCGGGTTTTTATCAGAATGTTACACAAGAAAGCTGTTCAATTCTGGCCCTTTCTTGCACTTTTCCTGAGCCCCTTGTCATGTTAAAAAATGCCCCATAATTTTCCTTCAGTCTTTCTGTTCTTTCACAGTAATCTGGTTGAGTAATGTAGCATTTATTCAATTTATGCTTGCAGACACTTTCATTTTATACAGGACAAATTACATCAGTAATACTGTGGTGCTGTTAACTGATTTATGCTTAATTTTTATGCCTTTTTTTTTTTTTTTTTTTTGTCTGCATTTAAATATTTAAATGTGTTCTGTACAAAGACTGGGCTTAAGGATAGGATGAGATCTTGCGATTTATTCTATTTTTTCCTTTAGTGAGAGGCGACTGCCTTGCCCAGCATTTATTCTCTTCTCCCTATAAAGTCAATTTAATATTCTGGTTGATTTTCCATTCTTCCTGTACAAACATGCACCCTCCAATATTTGTATCCCCGTTGAGCAATAAGAAATTGTCAGTACCTGTTTTTCCTGCCTGTTGAGTATCAGGTGTAATTTCCCAGGCATTTTGGGGAAATATTCCTTCAGCCCATTGCCCCTTGTCAGCAGCCTCCCTCAGCCCTGGGTGCCTGGGGAATTATTCTAATCCTCAGCTCTTGCCAAGGCCTGTTACCTCCACACTTGACAATTAAACATCAAAAGTTACACTCTAAACCCTGACATTTCTATTAAAAAAAGGGGGTTTTAGTCTTGTTTTCCTTCTCTCTTCTTCATGCCTGAAACTAACGTAATTTCTTGGAAATTTAAGGCTGTCCACAGGATACTGGTGGCCTCAGATACCTTATTTTAAAAAACCCTCTTGTATGTCCATTGTCAGAGTGAGATGTGTGCCCTCATTCAGACAGGAGCGAGTCCCTCTGTTTCTGCCCTGGTTTTTCTGTCAGGGTTTTGCCCTTTTCACTGGAGCTGTTGTGTTCTCTCACCCCAGCTCCACGGGAGCAGGGGAGCCCAGGAGCAGCTGAATCTCTTGTGCTGCAGCTTTTGGACCAGAGCTGCTGGGGGCCCTTGGGTTTTGTGTTTTTATTACAAACCACAGCGTGCTGACATCACCAGCAATTCCCAGATTTGCTTTCACCCCCCTCACACAAACAAACAGAAGGAACCCCTTCTGTTCCCATTTTCTCCCCAGCTCAGGTCCTTCCACAGGTTGGTTTTTTTTGAGCAGAAGAGCCAAGGAGGTGAAAATCGGAGGGAAATTTGTCGTCCTTGTTTTCACCATTAACTCCAGCACATTTAAAGTTCAATTTTTATCCCTGGCAATTGAGTATCTGTTCACAGAAAAATACTGGAAGTTCCTGGAATTGCAGACATATCAGGCCACGAGCCAAGCTTTCCCTGGCCAGGCAGTGACAAAAGCTGCCAGTGGATCTGAGTTTTATGTGGTGTTTTTTTCTACTGTTCTCTGACATTATCCAAATTTATTGCATCAAGGATGCAATGCTGGATTTTAATCGTTGTTCCACAATTGAAGTGGGAATTCTCGGGAATTCTCACTATGGAACAGCCATCAGATCGGGGCTGAGCTTGTTCATCTGGAAATTTTAAATTAAGTTTTATCCCAGTATATTAGTAATTTTAGCAGAATGTCCTAATCCAAAATGAAAATCAGATGCTCTTCATGGAAACAGGGAAGTCCAGACAATGGGTATTGTGTTTAGGTTACAAGACTTGTGGTCTTCCTTTTTTTAATTTTATTTTCATTGTTTACATTGCAGGCAAGTCTTTGTTCATTTTAAGGAGTAAAGCTATTTTTTTTTTTTTTTAAAGTTTGTATCCAAAAATATTTCTCTTGAGCTGTATAAAAAATTGTATTTTCTGGAAATTCATTGCCCTCATGAATGGACTCCTGGGGAGCCAGGAATTTTTATGACTCCCTTAAAAAAACAATTGCAGGCATTCCACAAATAAACAATACATAGATTGGGGGGGATTTTAATGGCTATTTTATAATTATTTGTTCTTCAGTGTTTATTTCAGTATGGCATGTTGTCATTTTTAACTCAGTTTCCCTCTGAATTCCCTTGCACAGCAAAGAGCAGAGCTCTGGAGCAGGAGCCAATTCCCAAGTGCAGACTCGGATATTTCAGGATATTCCCCTGATTTCCACGAGTTCTGGAACAAGAGCTGGAATAGTCCAGGCCAGCTGCTTTCAGCTTCTTTTTGCATCTCCTTTTGGCAATTTGGATCTCTTTTCCTCAATTAGATTTTCCTCCCGTGTCTCTCATGAATAAATTTCACGCGTGATTTTTCTTTTGTTTGATTTTTTCCCCTTTCAGGGCTGTTTCTGCTGAGTACTTGGCCACAGTCACAGCTCCCTGGGGTGTGACTTTTCCCATGGGTAAACCCTCGTGAATGATAATTCTGATTTTCCTGGCACAAGAATGCAGTGCCCTGCTCATGTCCACAGCAGCACAAACCCTGACATTGCACAAGAGGCTTGTTTGAAAAATTGGGATAAGGGGAACTGGACAATCCTGGATTGCTCCTTGTCCCAGAGGGAGCAGCAGTTCCATCATTGTTGCTTTTGGACAGGATTTACATTTTACTGCTCAATCTGCAAATAATCCAGGAGGGTGCTGTGGCCACCAGCAGCACGGTTTGTGATTCAGCTCATGCTCAGTTGCTGCAGTATTTTTTCTGATTTTTGAGTCATGTTAATAATATTTTGTTCACCCTGAGAGAGCTCAGAGGGAAGATGATAACATTTAGAAAATGAAAGCTGTTGTGCAGCCAGGATGAGCCTGAGATTTCAGATGTTTGGGTCCTGATTTCCTTTTTGTCAAACCTGTATGTGTCACTTATGTTTTCAGCAAGTTTTTTCCTCAACTCCTTTAATCCACGAGGTAGAAATGCTGCTTTTTTTAAAAGAAAAAAACAGTTTAACTGACAGCTTTTGTGCTTGCAGCAGCCCTTGGTGTGTGTTTGAGGGCAGAGGGAACTAAAGTTCCTTCTGTGTGTGCACATAAATAACACAAAATATAAATATTGACGGCCGTGACATCAGCGATCAGATTTTGTCAGTCCTTCCTCATTCGAGGGAGCCTGGCAGACTTTCAAAGGTTGCTGCTGTCAGAAAATCATGAAACAGAAAAAAACACGACTCAAAGATGCCCTGATCTCCTTCCAGCTCTGCAGAGCAGAAAGTCACTGTGTGAGAAAGCAGATCACTGCTCAGTTTTCCAGAAAGCAGAGCTGCCAGGGCTGCTCTGATGTTCAGGGGGCTCAGGGAGGGAGCAGGACCCTGTGGAGCAGCATCATTCCCTGGGATTTGCCCACTCTCAACAGAGTTCCTTATTTTTCTGTTTGAAACACTATTTCTGACTGCGACAAAGTGATTTTTGTCACAGTTCAGAGCCAGCTTGGCCTCAGCAAGGAGGGCAAAGAAATGGATGTAAATATTAGAGCAAGGTGTCCAAAATGGGGTCTGGTTGGGCATTTTGGGGAGGTAAAATGAAGCTGGGTTTGTGCAAGTTCAAGCTTGGCAGGACTCTATGATTTCTAATTAATTGATGACTTTTACAGAGGTTTTATTTCATCAACATAAAAACTCCTTGCAAAAGACAAATGATTTTATTGTAGAGGAGCTGAGCAATCAATTTTTTTGTGTACCTCCCCACGCTGGGGTTTCTGCAAAACCTCCAGCAGCAGCAGGAGAATCACTGAAAGGCAGAGCCTCTTGCTGCTTTATTGCTCTACTAAAAATTGGTGTTTGTACTTCTCAAGAACAATTAGTGGCATTCTGTTTTAGTCAGCTGCGTCTTAAAGCTGCAAATCTGAAATAATTTGTTATTTATTCGCAGCTGCCTTGAAAATTTTATTCTTTAACTGTCCAAACAGTTCTGCCTGCAGAGATTTCTTACTGTTTTCTTTTATGAGAGAAAAGCTAGTGGGTGAGTGGGTTATCTCAGAGAAAGCCACGTCTGAGCAGTGTTTCAGCTCTTCCAAGGGAATTAAAGCAAAGGAGAGCAAACTTGGGTGAAACTTGAGTGTCAAATAATAATTAATAACACAATACTGGAACCAAGGACCTTTTTGAATTGCAGTTGCAGCTTTACTCAGCTGTCATTCAAAGCTGCGTGAGCACTAATCTGAAATAATTTGTCACTTATTTTGTGAACACCCTGAAAATTTTATTCTTTCGCTGTCCAAACAGTTCTGCCTGCAGAGATTTCTTACTGCCTTCTTCTATGATAGAAAAGCTAGTGGGTGAGTGAATTATCTCAGAGAAAGCAACATCTTCACGTTGTGTTTCCCTCTGAGTTCTTCCCTATACAACCCGAACGTGCAGCCTCTGTTTGCAATAATTAGCAGTGGTTTACTGGGGGAATTTTGGGACTTTCATGTTGCACTAGCTTTTGATCAAAATTTCCCTGCACTGCCTTGTTTAATTCTGGCCATCTGGGTTACAAGGCTCTCTTAATCTTAAATACAGATTGTAACTCTTTCTTTTGGAGTGTGCTGCCATAAAATTCGGGCAGCTTTCCAGCTTTCTTCATTAAAGCTTGCTTTATTATGGTTTGTCGGCCATTAAATGATTGTTAGGCACAATGGGCACTTGATTATAATTTGCTGGAGCTGGGAATCAGTTACAGCAGTAATCCAGTTCTGTAATTAAAAGAAAGCATGTTTATACCTGCTAGCATCTCCTGAGAGCTGCTGAGGGTGAGGAGAGAACAGACTTGAAAGGCAACAATTTCTGCTAATAAGACGTTGAAGGGCTCTAATCTGCCAGTGTTTTGTGCTGTGGTGTGGAAGTGTGATTTTTTTCCCATAATAACTGGGTTTGAACCGAAATGTGTGGTTTGTGACAGGGATAAAAGGGCAGATTGATTGGTCATAAATCTCCTCAGATCTTTGATTTTTGTTTGAGGTTAGAAAGAAACGTGAATTTCTTGCAGAAAAGGAGCAATCGGGGATCCTCAAATCCTTCCCGAGTTTTGTTTCTGCTCCTGTGGGTTTTTTATCAGGGAGCTCGATCTCACTCTTACTGCATTTTCACCTGTAAAGTTTTGGAAAATTGTGAGAAAGTTGCCAGCTTTAAAATTATTTTAAAAGGGACTTTTTCATGGGTGTTTGTGCCATTTACTTTTATATTTTGGCTGTAGGGAAGCTGAAAGAAATAAATGTAAGTTTGTCCAAGCTGCACAGTTGAACTGTTATGGACAAGTGTGGGATAGCTAATGGTGTAATGTAATCTGATTTTAGCAGTATTTTATGGATAACCTAAAGTAGATACATGGCAATTTAATACATATTAGAAAATATTTCTTTATGATGTTGAAGTTAGTGTAGCAGCTTTGTAAGAACTTCTTTTCCTGAACTTGTGTCTCCGAAAACTCCATCTTGAGACACTTTCTAGTAAATCTGCACCTGGAAAACTTGCCTGGGAGCTGAATTTGTGCACATTTGGTGAGATGAAGCTGCTAAATGAAATAATTTCATTTTCAATTTTACAAGCATCTGTTTGGCTGAGAACAATTTTCTGCTCCAGCTGAGAACTCGAGAGATGCAAACGCTGTGTGTGCAACAAATTCCTGTCATGCAATTAAGGATTGTGCATACAGGAGGTCAGAAATGTGCTTTTTAACACCTCTCAAATTAGTAATTAAAACATTCCTAATGGACTGAAATAGAGAATAATGTGGGTTGTGGACTAAGCAAGATGCTGCAAACATCAAGGAAAGCTGCAAAAAAATTTAAGGGCTGTCTCCCACAATTCTAATCAGAATTGTAACACCAACAATTCTAATCAATAAAACCAATTCCAATCAGAGTTGTTGATGATTTAATCAGGAGTTTTCAGTCTTGTTAAACAAGTGAGGGACACGGCCTGGAATAAAACCAGGGCTTGATAATTCTGCCTTTGCTCAGCATGGGAACCCTGACGTTCTGGTGGGCACACAATTGAGATGTTCAGGTCTTCTGGGGAATCTTAATAACTTGGAAATTCACTTACCTGAAAAATCCTTTCTTTTCCTTTTTATGAGGGTGTTTGGGGGGGGGGGGTGTTTTAATACCTTTGTTGATTTTGGAAAAAGTAGAAGGCTTTTCTTGTGAATCTAATCTTCTCAATGGCAAGCCCTTGCAGCACCTTTGCCAAGAGTTTATTTCACATATATTCAGTCCAGTTTTCTTTTCACATATGTGAAAGAACATCTTGGCAAGTGGTAAACAAAATATATACAGCAAAGAGAAAGAGACCTGTGTTTTTTGTTTAAGTGGAAAGATATGTTTTATGAAATAATCCTTTCATTGAAGTGAGTAATTAAAGCTAAAACAAATAAGATCTTAGAAGAGATTGCACGGTAATTATATAACTTTTAAGAAAAAAGAGTTGATGGTAATGAAGTCTTTTCACTTGACTGGGTTTTTCTTGGAAAAGTGCAGGATCATGTGATGATGTAGCACAGTGTGTGAGAGCAGTTTGCTGCTCCAAAATCCAAACATCCCCGAGTGATTGCCAGAGCCCAGATGTTTCTCAGTTCTCTCCTCTGGGAGGGGGCAGGATGGTTTTTATTCCAGCTTTCTGAGGGGTGGAGCTCCACAGTTGTCCAGGGCCCTGGCCACTTGTGCATGGCCACAGAGGATTTATGGGCAAGGAAAGAAAATTGCTCCTGTGGCTCCCTGAGGATCGTGAGAACAATTATCCTGAGCTGTCCCAGCTTCAGGAAATATATACAAATAAATATCTATAGAAATATATTTAAAATATAGCAGATTATACCTGCTAGCATGTCTGAGAGCTGCTGAGGGTGAGGAGAAAGCAGAGGTGAAAGGCAGCAATTTCTGCTAATAAGACAGAAATTTTCCTGTTGTACTGAATGCAAATGGAATCAAATCAGGAGTGTCCCCAGAGCACTTATCTGACCCTCCAAGATATTCTGAGGTATTTGGTTTTGTTACTGGCTCTGTTCATCAGAGCATGGTGCTAAAAACACCAGATTTCTGTGTTTGATCCCTGTGTGGGCCATTCACATAAGAGCTGGATTTATATTATTACAATTAGAAATACATTTAAGATATTTTAATTACTTGTCTGCTTTCTTAGAATAACGAAGATTAGTTATGTTGATTTAAATACCTAATCCTACCAGATAACATGATAATTTCAGGGAGAAGGGGAAAACTAGAAAACAAGTAAAACCTAGTTTAAAATTAAAAATATATATTAAAAAAGTCAAAACAAAACCAAATGTTGATCTTTATTTGCTGTGTGACAGTTCTAGTTCCAGCAGAAAGCTAATGGCATTGAAATTACATATTGTGAGTTGGGGATGCATTCTTTTACCATTTATTTCTATAAATAAATATCTTTTCTGTAAGAAAAAAAGAGAGGTATTTTTCCAATCCCCCTCCATTTCAGCATTGCTGTGTTCTCTGTGCTTGGCTGGAAATGCAGCTGTACTTGATTTGCCATGGGCAGTTCCAGTCTGACAACAACACAACAAAAACTCATGGTGAATTAAATGAAAATTTGGGTTCCTTTTAGCTCTGAAGTGTACATGGCAATCTGTAATTGTAGCAAATAACGAGAATGTGTTTATAGGAACCTGGTGCTAATCAAATATGCTAAGGGCACTCCCGTGCAAATATTGTGAGATTTTGGAGGGTCTTTGCACAAAACTTGGTGCCACGAGCCCTTTTATGAAAGGGTTTCATTTCAAAAAGCTGAATCAAAGAGTTGCTGAGGGCTGTGCCTCTCAAAAATGCTCACTCAGGCTTTCCTGTTGTGGTTATTGATAATGAAGTCAGGGTTTAAGGCAAGGTCTTTTCATGGTCCTAACTCCAAAGCTAATTTATTCCTGCAGTGCTTTCCAAAGTGCAGGCAGATCCTGTTATTTGTATTTAATGTAGGTATCTGTAGTAACAATCAAATGCTGAAAAAATTATCATTTCAAGACGTTTAGTGGTATTTCTCTTTAATGCCAAAAGGTGCAGTAATTTTGCAGCCACTGTCCCATTGCAAGGGCCGGGTTTTGAATAATTTCAAACAATTTACATATTTACAGATAGCTTTACAACATGCAGCTGTGTTTGATTTGTTCTGTGGAAGGGAATTAGAGGAGATAACATCTGAAGTCTTTATGTGATGCTTGCAGTACAATTGTGTCTTTTTGAAGGATTAATTTGAGAAGAGAAGCCTCTGGGGTATTTCTCAATATCTATCAGAATTTTCACACACAGGCATCTTGAACTCCTTGAAGTTACTCAATTCCAGTCAATATCTTCGGTTATAAATTAGCTCCTAATTAACATGATGGAATTTTGACAGAAATTAATGAAGTCTTGAGAGCTCTTGCTTGTGCAGCAGCCTTCTCCCAGCTGTCCTCCAGAACTTCTCTAGGGAAAATCAGAGAAAGTCAAACATAGCAGGGGTGCAGGTATTGCAAAATGTGATTCCTAATTGCACTGTCTCCCACTTCAGCTCAGTTCTCATGTCTCGAGTGTCAGGGGTTTCACTCCATTCTCACATTCCCCTCTCCAAGGAGGAAGAAATACCAAAAAAATGGTACTTTCAGCAACTGGGATCCCAGTATTCCAACCCCTCCTTCAGTTCACTGAGAACTGCTTTTCATTAGAGAAATGGGGCACATTTTGCTGCCTAGGAGAGAAAAGAAAACACTTGAGCAGTGAAGATGTAGGTGACAAATTCACTTTGGTATTTATCTTGGTTGTGCTTGGTTGCTGTGGTAAGGATTTGAAAAATCAGATTATAAAAACTCTGGAAATGGCTGAAATCTTTTTTTCTCCATTCAACAATCAAATATGTTAAAAATTCTGATGCACTAAAATATTCATCTTCAGCCATTTGGGGGATTTTGTGGGATAAAAATAACACTAAGTACAGATTTGGACAGTGCCTCTTGTATGCACTTAGCTCCTGAACTGTGCTACCAGTGACATTCCTGCTGCTGTTACTCCAAGGGAGGTTTTGTTGTTAATTCTTCAGCCAAACTGCTGGAGTTTTGTGTCTGTGGAGCCTCATATCACAATTTAAACAGAGCTCTGGGAGTGGAGAAGTATCAGGCAAGTAACCCAAACCTGGGAGCTGGAGCGTGTCTCGCCCTCTGCCTGGGAACACATCGGGGTGCTGGTGCTGTCATTCAGCCAATATCTGGGGAGGAGCACGAGAGGAGGGGTTTGGCTGAGATTTCCAGCTCCTGCCCACAGCAGAGGCCCTCTCCTGTTCCCAGGAGAGTCACAGGAGAGCAATGTGGCCCAATCAACCCAGCGAGGACACGAACTGCACAGTAAACCAGGGCAAGGCTCGCAGTCCAGTTATGGAAACTTTCTGCAGATGCACCTGCCTGCTGTTCCCTGAGGAGCAAATGTGGAGTTATTCCTTCCTCCTTCTCCTCTTATTCTCTTCTCTTCTCCTCCTCTTCTCTTTTTCCTCCTCCTCTCTTCTCTCCTCTCTCTTCTCCTCCTTCTCTCCTTCTCCTCTTCTCCCTTCTCCTCCTTCTCCTCCTTCTCCTCCTCTCCTCTTCTCCTCCTTCTCCTCCTTCTCCTCCTCTCCTCCTTCTCCTCCTTCTCCTCTTCTCCTCCTTCTCCTCCTTCTCCTCTTCTCCTCCTTCTCCTCCTTCTCCTCCTTCTCTTCCCTTCTTCTCCTTCCTTCCCCTCCTTCTCTCCTTCTCCTTCTCTCCTTCTCTCCTCCTCTCCTCCTCCTTCCTCCTCAGGTCTTGGTGCAATTCCGGGCTTCCAGGACCTGATCCAGGCTAATTCTGCTCTGTTTTGGCTTTTGAGTTAATTTTCCAGCTACCTGTGACTCAGAACTGGAGCTGTGGCACCATGGGCCTTGGAAATGTGGGACAGAGATGGCATTCTTTGTATTCTTGGTTTTATTTTGTAGAGGTCCATCTCTGGCTCTGGTTCATGTAAGATGCTGACCCAAATTGAGTGTATTAAAATATATTTGCCCATGGAAACTCAAGCGTCTATTGGATGCTGTGGTTTGAAAATTAACAAGGAAAAGCTTCTCTGAAAAGGCTCAGGCAGTGCTGGATTTTGGAAGTATTTCTGCTGTCATGCTGTCTTTGTTTTAGTTGTCTTAAACAGAAAAATATATAACAGTCAAGGAGTTGTTCTTTATTGTGTGCAAGTTGTCTTTTGGGGGATTTTCATAATTAAGTGTGGGGGATACTTTAATATTTAAAGAAAGGAAAAAAAAAAAAAAACACACACCAAAAAAACCCAAATATCATTTGACTGTAAAAATAGTCTTTTTCCTTTTTTGCCTGGAGGGGAATAATCCTAAATTGAGAGGTGTCTTTAGCTTGTTTGGATTTATTAGTCTTAACTAAATAAAACAACCTCTAAACTGTTTTGGCTGAATTTTTCCTCATAGTTAAAAAAGTGAGGTTACAGCTGCCCATTGTTTCCTTTACTCTAGGGTTTGTTATGAGATTGTTGGGAGGGAAGTCACATCCTTGAATTGGTATTGAAGCCTGGTTTCTGATTGAGGTTAAACAGAAAGAAAAGGGGCAGTTTACAGCACAGGCTTCATTTGTATGAGGCTGAACAAAAATCATTATGCTGTCATGAATAAAAAACCTTTAGTCATAAATATTTGTGATTTCACAAAGCAAAAGTTTTGAGTTTGGTTCACAGGAGTGTGGTGAGTGTTGAGATTTTGATTTTATAATTCCTATATAAAGAGGGGTCTGAGGGAACTTCACAGGATCCTGAGTGAGTTTGGGTTTAAAAGTGATTTCATTTCACACTTTCATCTAATTTAAATCATTTTTTAATAGTCCCAGCATTAAGGCACTGCACTTGGAACACAACATTGCTGTCTTTCTAAGCAGAAAACTCTGTAAAGGTGGGGAAGCAAAAAGGTGAAGACAGTGACATTATCCCAGGGGAGAAGGTTTAAATGGGATGAGTTTCCCATACAAAAAGGGCCTCCAGGTGTCCCTAACTTAATTTTTTCTATAATTCTAAGCAAAACTAATAATTGTTAACATAATGAAAGGAGATTTTAAGATGCACTAAATATGAAGATGGAGAATATGTGCTGCACTTTATGCCTGTAACAGAGACAGCAAGATGAGGAAACTGATATTGATAGAAATCTTAGAGCATTCAAAAGACTGTAGAAATTGAAATTCTGGAGAATTCATGCATATAAATAATCCAGGAAGAAAAAAGCAAACTCACAAGGGTTGCTGCAGGTCAGGCTTTTAAAAATGCATTGATGCAAGGCCCCTCAGAACTCTGGAGTGCTTGTGCTGAGGCTTTGCTTTCACTTGATCTTTTCACCCCTGCACTCTGCAAATGCATCAGATTGTGCAGATTTGGTGAATAGTTGCTGCCTTTGCTCTCTCCCCTGGAAGCCTTCAGCTCTCCTCACAGCTCAGCTTCTAATTCTAGCTGTGACTCTAAGGAAAACCTGCAAAACAGCAAATTGTTCTGGCATGTGGTGCCCTGAAAATATATGGACATGGTGGTAACCAGCACCATGGAGAAAAGTCTTATTTTCCATTCTATTTAGTACTTTTAGCAAGTATTGGTAATAACACCCTCAGCATTTTTTTTTTTATGTTTGCCTTCTTGTTTTTCATTGGAGCAATGGAATTAATTTTTGGAAAAATAAATACCATAACTTATCTTGAGGAGGATTCTTTCTCAAGGGGAAAACCTTGCTAAGTTCATGAACTTCTTCCAACGGTAGGATTAAGATCTTGCAGGGCCAGATTTATCAAAGACATTATTCCCCTAGTGAAGATGAGAAAGTGAACAGTATTTGAGTCCTGCTGAGTCTTTACAAGCTCCTGGTTTGAATGCTTGCAGGAACAGGAATGTTGGCTCAGGAAATGTGGGGAACATGTCAGTGCCTCTGCCAAGCAGCATCGCTGTGCGCTTCAGCTGGAAAAGAAATGCCAGATCCTGGGATGAGTCTGGGAGCCTGCAAATAAATATTTGGATTGGCCATGGCTTTGAAATGCATTTCGATTGATTTTATTAAGGCTGGCATCCTTCCAGAACTGCTGAACAAACACTTTGGGATCTGATCCTTCAGCGTGGAGAGGAATGCCAAAATTCTGGTTGACTTCAAAGGGAGCACAATTAAGATCTCAGTCCCCAAAAGACACAGTGTGATTTTTATCTCCTGCACAGGAGGATCAGGTGGGAGGGTTTGTTTGACAGGCAGGAATCAGGACCTGCAGGGAGGTGAGTGATTCCTCAGTGTGCCAGTCAGTGCAGGCACGTGGAGCCTGGCTGGAGCCTGGGTTTAAAGATGTTTTCTCTCTTTACATGTGCTGCTAAGCAGTCAGGATGTAGCAGCTTGCACCGAGCAAGAAAACTCCTTCAGTGATCCAATTGCCCAAATTATTGCATGCTTCAATCCTTTTCAGTCTGATTCTCCAGCTGGAGTTGGTGACCTGGAACAATGAATGT
The DNA here is from genome assembly GCA_032173965.1 of Sitta carolinensis. Taxonomy (NCBI): domain Eukaryota; kingdom Metazoa; phylum Chordata; class Aves; order Passeriformes; family Sittidae; genus Sitta; species Sitta carolinensis. Next base: position 2,716,625 of record CM063293.1, read on the forward strand.
CCTCCAGCAGGGGCAGGCAAGGAAAAAGCACAGCAAGGATGCAGAGAAGGAAATAGTTTGTGTTTGGGGAAGTAACTTTTGTTTGGGGAAATAACTTGTGTTTGGGGGAAATAGCTTGTGTTAGGGGTATAGTTTGTGTTAGGGGTATCGTTTGTGTTAGGGGAAATAGCTTGTGTTAGGAGAGGAAATAGCTTGTGTTTGGGGGAATAGCTTGTGTTTGGGGGAATAGCTTGTGTTAGGAGAGGAAATAGCTTGTGTTAGGAGAGGAAATAGCTTGTGTTTGGGGGAATAGCTTGTGTTAGGAGAGGAAATAGCTTGTGTTAGGAAATAGCTTGTGTTTGGGGGAATAGCTTGTGTTAGGAGAGGAAATAGCTTGTGTTAGGGGAAATAGCTTGTGTTTGGGGGAATAGCTTGTGTTTGGGGGAATAGCTTGTGTTTGGGATAGTTGTGTTAGGGAAATAGCTTGTGTTTGGGGGAATAGCTTGTGTTTGGGGGAATAGCTTGTGTTTGGGGAATAGCTTGTGTTTGGGGATAGCTTGTGTTGGGGAATAGCTTGTGTTTGGGGAAATAGCTTGTGTTAGGAGAGGAAATAGCTTGTGTTAGGGGCACTGAGTAGCTGGGAAAGCAAAACAGCCTTTCGATGTAGAATATCTACGTGTCAAGGAAAAGCTGCAAAATTTGGGATGGCTGGAGCTCACTCTCTTGCTCTGAGACTTCAGGTACACAGCTCCATCCCCAGGCACCCCCATTCCCTTTTTGCCCTTTGGGGTTGGGTTCTGTTGGGGCTCTGTTCCTCCCAGGGCACTTGCCCATCCGTTTGCCAGTGCCAGTCCCTGCAGGGAGGTTGGGAATTGTGCAGGGCACTGCAGGGATCCAGTGGTCACAGGAGGAGTGTGAGCTTTGAGCTTTGGGGGGTTGGTGGGTGGGATGGAAACTGTTTTGCTGCTGAGAGCTGGATGTGTCTCCTGCTCCAAGCAGCTCTTCGTTCATCTTGAGACTTCTGGCTGTAAAATATTTTCTGGAAAATTTTGGATTAAAAGCCTAAATAGAGATCTTTGTCAACTTTCTCCTTCCAAATTCTCCAATTCTTCCATCCTGTGTCTCACTTTGTCTTCTGAGTCAATGATGGCAGCTATGCCCATTTATGAATTTCTAATTTAAACATAATTTTCTTGCATTGTGCCAAGCCAGGCACCAGGATGGGTTTTTTTAAGTTGCACTGATTGAGATCATTATTTTTCCTTCTGCGTGTTGCTGTTCACTAGTCAGTTAATACATGGAAGAAATGATCCATTTGAGAATCATGGACTGAAGAGAAAATTTTCACTAATGAGCTCTATTATAAAACATTTAGGAGCAGTTTTAACATTAGGAGCAAGAGTTAGATCTCCCACACTCAATAACCTGCTTATTTTCTTGCATTTCAAAGTCAGAATATACAAATATTTGTGGGGAGAATGTGTGCAGCATCCCAGGACCCAGCTCATAGGTAAAGGTTCCTCCTTTTGATGGATGGCTTCTTTCTAGTTCAACAAATAAACAAAAAATAAAAAGTTTTCCTTTGAGCCAGAGATGGGAATTTCATTCAGCTGTGGAGACAGCTGATGTGCCTTGGGGCAAAATATGGGAAGAAACAGATGGCCATAAAAGGAGAAGCACTGGGGAATAAAATAATTGAAAATTCCAAGCAAGATCTTATAAATAAAATCTGTGGAAGCTTACTGTACATAAAAAAATCCAAGGTAAGAGTCCTGCAGGCCGTGGAGAATTTTAAAGGGATAACCCAGGTAACTTGCTGGGTTTGCATTCACAGTCTTCTTTTGGGCTCTGTGCAAAATCTTGCCATGTTCCACAGGGATATGCACATCATGTAAATAAGTGTATTATTTTAAATTGAATCTTATCTGCATTTGTCTGCAGGATGTTTTGACTGTGTTTGTTACAGTGTTTTCTGCTCCTAAACATTAATAACAGTGCGAGTCAAAACATTTAAAAATTCAAATTGGTGTTGCAGTGCTGTGAACTCCCTTTGAATTTTGCAAATTCCTCAGGCACATTCTCTGTGGACCTTATAATGTCTGCCATTAGAAATATTGCTTCTTACATAGGGGAATAATTCTTCAGGATTAAATGAGTAAGTGTTCAGACTTTCTATTCTGGCTCTTGGTGAGCACTTGTGTGCATCCAGCCCAGACCATTTTATGATTCTGTGATCTTGGTCATGATTTGAATTATTATATTTGAAAAGACTTATTTGGGTGTAATTTGGACATTCCTGTGGGTCCCTTACAACTCAAAATACTCTGTGATTCTTGAGTACTGTGACAAGCCACTACAGTCTGTGTGTCTGTCTGTCCCAAATTCTTATTTATGTGCTGTCAGAAAGGTATTCTCCTCCTGAAACTGAACTTTTGTTCACTCATTGAGGGGGGAAAAACCCCCCTCCTTACCTTATATGTGTAGGTCAGCATAAAACATTGCATTTTGGCTTCCTTTCAAGAAATCCTCTTTATTTCTTCGTTGTTTTTTTTTTTCCTTTTCAGTGCCTCTGAGCGAGGCAAACCCTGATTAAAAGAGCACCAAACACATATCAAAGGCCCAGAACCCTTTCCAGGGACGTTCCTTCATTTTTATGTTGTAAAAATAATTACAACGAGTTTGATTTGCAACTAGCTGCCAGAGCAACTATTCCAGTCTAGTCAACTTGGAGAAGGTTAAAAATACGGTGGGATAAGCCTGGGCTGCAGCCAGGGAGGGAATTTCTGTCCCTACTTGCCCAGCATGAGCACAGAGCTCTCTCCTGCCCCTCTGCTCCCCCGTAGCCAGGAGCACTCTGTCATGTCCACACTGGCACTGCAGCTCTCCTGCCTGCACTTTGAAAGGAGCACTTTTATCATTTCTAACACACAGCCCGGGGCCCAAACAGAGCAGTGGGAAGGACGAGGTTCAGCAGGAGGCTGCAGTTCCCACTGGGCAGCCCTTGGGCAGCTGGAGGCTGGAGCAGGTTTGGGTCACAGGCAGGGGTGACAAAAGCTGCCCTGCTTGCTCAGCTGGGCTCCCCCGGGCTGGGCACGAGCTCGTGGCCACCTTGAGCCCAGCAATTGTCACCTGGTGTGTTAGAGCTGCCACAATTAACCCAGCTCCTTTAATCTGCCACGTCAGCTTCAAAAATCACAGTAGTCCCATCTATCCCAAGGTTTAAGATTGCCTTATTTTGTTCAGTGCTTAAACTTCAAAAATCATAATATTCCTATATATCCCAATGTTTAAGATTCACTTATTTTGTTCAATTCATTGCTTAAACATCAAAAATCATAATATTCCCATCTATCCCAATATTTAAAACTCACTTATTTTGTTCAATCCAGTTCTTAAACTTCAAAAATCGTAATATTCCTATATATCCTAATGTTTAAGATTCACTTATTTTGTTCAATCCATTTCTTAAACTTCAAAAGTCATAATATTCCCATTTATCTCAATATTTAAGATTCACTTATTTTCATTTAGTCAGATTCACTTATTTTGTTCAATCCAGTTCCTAAACTTCAAAAATCATAATATTCCCATTTATCCCAATATTTAAAACTCACTTATTTTGTTCAATCCAGTTCCTAAACTTCAAAAATCATAATATTCCCATCTATCACAGTGTTTCTCAAAGCTGCTGGTCCAGATTATTGTTTTGACCCTTCCAGAGGAAGAGTTCATTCTTCAGGCAGCACTGCTGGGGGTCTTTGTGTGGCACTGATGTTTTTTCATCTCTGGGATTTTCTCTTTCATGAAGCCCCATAGGCTCTGTCCCCCCAGTTTTTCCTCTCCAATGTTTTACCCATCTTTTGCTGAAGGATTTTTTTAATTCCAGCCCCTTTGTCCTTTACATTGTCAGTCACCATCAGCTTTTCCTTGTTTTGATCCGTCATCTCATGACTAAACTCTCAGCTTGTCTTAGAAATGTTTTTACTTTATTTTATTTCATGATTTTACTTCATTTCAATCTCCCTTTGAGCTCTCTTCCCCAGTGCTGTCAGCATTCTGACACCTTCCTTCTCCTGCAGCATGATTTTAGAGCCCAGTCAATAAATTTTTCATCTCAGGTTGTATGAAACACTTCTAATAAATCTTCTTTGACTCATTTTTCAGAGAGCTGTCACCAATAATCACAGAGCCTAAACATGTTTACCCTTCAGTCTCACTGCTGCATGATTTCATCAGTTTAGGTGCTGCCCTTTCTGGAGATGCTTCTAATTTCCTTTTTTTATGGATTGTAAATCAAAGTGACACCACCGTTTTCTCAGAGTAACAAAAATTCCCTTTATTAATATAATTGTGCCACAGTGAGTAAGTCAGGGAACACAATTTTATCCCATTATCCTGCTGCTCTGCTGGGCTTTGAGTCCAGTTACAAACATGAAGAAATGCAAGACTTATCCCATTCCCCATTGTCTTTTAGCAACCCTTGACTCACTGCATAATTTTCCATAAGTTTTTATGGCACTTTTCATCTTTGCATGAACTTTTATAATTATAATAACTTGTTACTTGTTCTGCCTTTTGAATGATTGGTTGGGGTTTGATTTCTTTCTTCTTGTTAGCAGCAGTGCCAGAATTTAGAAAGCAAATTCCCCCCAATGAAATAAAGGGATGTGCCTGCCCAGCTTTGTACTTGGGCTCCATATGAATTTCATTTCTCCTTGGTGTGGGAAAAGTTCTAGTTTGGAGATAAATCCCTTTTGGATTGGCTGCTCTAAATAAAGCAAACAGCAATTGTCTCTAAACTAATGGCTCTGATGTTATCACTGCCCCAGATTAGAACTTGGAGACATTGATGGAGATAAATAATTTCTTTTATTGAACCTGGTCTTTCAGGGTTTCTTGCTTGTGAAAAATAAATCCTCCTCAGTTCTTTAATGAGACATGAAGCCTAGACATAGCTTTTCGTTCAGAAGGGATGAAGTTTAAAGTAAGTTTAAACTATTTATTAAATGTATTTTTGTACATTAATTACGAATTTGGTAAAATAAACTATTTGTGTCTATATCACCTGCAAGGCTTAAAATTCTCCAGAATGCAAAATAAGGCTGAAGGGAAGAGTGGATATTTCCATATAAATATAACAAACTCCAGCAGAATCAGTCCACCTTTGGCTCGCTGAGACAGATCTGTCCCAGTGAGACAGATCCAAGCCAGTAAGATTTGTGTGCTAACTTATATATAATATATTATTTGGTTTAATGTTTTACTGGTTGTGGGACATTAACCCAGCTTTGTGGAGAGGGAAAAGCTTTTGGAAGATGGATTAAAAACCTTGCTAGGATATTTTAGAAGGGATCCTGCTCCCTGGTGCCTCCCTTTGGGAATGAGAGCAGCAGTGAGTCCTGGCTGGTACCTGGGGCAGAGGCACTGCAGGACCTTGGGAGAGCTCTCAGAGCATCCCTTTGGGAATGAGAGCAGCAGTGAGTCCTGGCTGGTACCTGGGGCAGAGGCACTGCAGGTCCTTGGGAGAGCTCTCAGAGCATCCCTTTGGGAATGAGAGCAGCAGTGAGTCCTGGCTGGTACCTGGGGCAGAGGCACTGCAGGACCTTGGGAGAGCTCTCGGAGCATCCCTTTAGGAATGAGCAGTGAGTCCTGGCTGGCTCTGTGTCCTCTGGGTCAGGGCACTGCAGGTCCTTGGGAGAGCTCTCAGAGCATCCCTTTAGGAATGAGAGCAGCAGTGAGTCCTGGCTGGTACCTGGGCAGAGCACTGCAGGCCTTGGGAGAGCCTCAGAGCATCCTTGGGATGAGAGCAGCATGATCCCGGGTACCTGCAATGGCCGCGTCTTGGAGCCTGGACACCTTGAGAGCAGCAGTGAGTCCCACTGGCTCTGTGTCCAGCTGGACACTGCAGCCCCTGGGAGCACTCCTGAGCTCAGAGTGCTCAGAGCTCCTGGGCACTGCTGCTGGCCCTGCTCCTGGCCACGGTGCCTCCTGTGCCTCCAGCTGCGTGTGCAGCCAGGCTGAGGGAGCTCTTAGGTGGGAATGTTATAAGTTCATATTTTGGTGTTGGGTTTTCACAAATGTTGGAATGAACGTTATAAGTACGATGGGTTTTCTGTAGTTTTCAGTGTGTTTTTAACTGCCTGGATAGATGTATAATGGGGTTTTTGCTGTAGTTTGGAATTTAGGTGTAGTGTGTTTCAGCTGCCTGAATAGATAACTTCCAAGTGACTCTCAGCGTTCATCACTTGTGAAAAAGGGACCCAAGCCCAAATCAAAAGGTGATAAGAACAGAATAAAAGTGGGATTGTGCTTGACAGACCCAGAGTGACCATGCAGAGCAGTTCCTGGAAGAGTTTGAATGTGCATACGTCCCTGCATGAAGAGCAGGATAAAAAGGAGGGGTTCCAGGACACGGGGGTGCTCTTGGCAGAGCCCCAAGGCACCCGGCCCTTTAACCTTTGCTTTATTTTTATGTCTCTTATTGTCTCCATTAAACATTTTTCAATTTTACCAGGAAAGTGAACCTGGTTTTTCAGAGGGAGCAGGGGTGGCAGGCAGCTTTGGAGAGCTGCTGGCCCTGTGTGGCAAGGGGCAGTGCAGGAGAGGTGTAACCCTGCCTCCCTTCCCCGCAGACGTGACTGAACAGCATCCGTCTGCTCCCAGCAATTACCGGGCTGTGCAGGGCCCCCTGCGAGCCCCAGCTTGCTCCCAGCAGGGACAGCAGTTGTTCCCTCTGTGCACAGATGTTTTAGCTGGTCGTGGTCCCTTCGTTTCAGGTGTTGCTCAAGAACTTGCATTTTTTAAGGATCACCTTTGGAAGTGTTCCCTGCCAGTCGCCGGGTTTCTGAATTCCCTGGAAGCAGCGCTTTGCCCGGCCCGACAGCAGGCCCTGCTCTGTATTGGGACAAAATCCACAATCCCGTGCTGGTTCTTCACCAGCACAGCAGCTTTCTGTCAGCAGGACTGCCAGGAAGGCCCTGGGAACTCTGCTGGGGTTGGCATTGCTGTGGAGGCTCCTGAGCCAGTCTGGAGCTCTGCAGGGACACCCCAGGGCACGGGCTCTGCAGCCCACGGCAGCTGTGCAGAGTAAAAAGAGAAGGAGCAGGGAAATCACCAATTAAAGGCAGACAGAAATAAGGGAGGTGTTTCTTGGGGTGCTCCTGGCTCCCTGGCTCTGAGGGGTGGTGTCATTGTGATGCAGATAGGAACACACAGCAACACACACAACAAGGGTTCAGGCAGAGAAGAAGGAAATAACTCCCTTGTTTATTGTTAACCTCATATATATAAGTTTCTGGACAGTGATCAGAGATTGGACAGAGAAGTTCCCACCTCTCCATCTCCACTGGTCACTTGAGAAGTCCATCAGGTGAGATCTTTTCATAAAAGAATACAAACATGATTCTTGCTTATCTTACAATTCATGAGAACTGACTGCACTATACTAAAACAAATCAGAAGGCTGATTTTCAGGGACAACAGTGTGGTTTGGGAGCAGTGCCTGCTGGAGATCCTTCCCCTCTGAGGAGGGCACCCAGGGGGTTGTGCCAAGGGCTGCATGCTCCTGTGAGTGTCCCTCCTTCCCGCTGCTGATGGGGAGGCTTCCTGGAGCCAGCCTGCTCCTGCCTGCTCTTCATCCCACAAATTGAGGCGTGCAGATGCAAACCCCAGAGAGGATTGTCAAAGGCTGCCTGCTTCTTACCCCCTCAGTAGTGCTGGTTGATGTCGTGGAGCTTTGGTGCTTTTTGGTGGGGTTTTAATGGTGCTGCCCAAAGGGATACAGAAGTTTCCATGAGCAGTTCCTTCCTTACATCCCCAATGTCACTCTGAACAAGTGTTAGATCAGTAGGGAATGAGGACATCACACTAGGGCAGCTTCATTTAGTCCTTCAGGAACCTTTTGGACTAGAAAACAGCTTCCTGACTTTCAAAACAAGAATTATAAAACCTGATTTTGTATTAAATCAAGATTATTTATTAAAATAATTAGACAGTATTTGGTTAAATATTTAAATTTGCTGTTTAGGCTTTTCAACTGGAAATGGAACCTCACTGCAGTGCATGCTGAGCAGCACACGAAAAACAAATGGCACCCCTCTTTCCCAGAGCAATCCCCCCTCAATTTCCCACCAAGAAATAAGCTTTAAAATAAAAAAGATTCAGTTAAGATACTAAACCCAATGGAGTATTAAATTGTTGATGACAAATATGACTAATTCATTTGAGTAACGTCATAATGGCAGTACAGCTTAATTTGCTTAATAACCTAAATTATTAAATTGATAGTTTGTCTTAGAGAAGGAAGAAATTGCTTTTTAAAAGGAGGTTATTCCTTTAGGTGAATTATATATGAGCAGGAAGATTCTTAAAGCTTGCTTTGTCTTAAAGAGTTCACTGACAGAGCTCTGATTTGTAAAAATCACCACTGTAAACAAGTTTATTCTCCCCATCATCACTCTGTGTGTCTGGAATAATTTATCTAGGCCACCTGTGCCAGGTGTTGGTGACTACAAACTTTTATCTGTGGAAGAAACAGCTCATGACTTTAAAGATGAAGGAAGACTTTGCTTAATCTTCACAATGCAACTAAACTATGTTAAATGTGCAGAGAAGAATGCCTCTAATTCAGATTTAGCTCATTAGAAAATGTCTTCTGCTACCCATAATAAAAAATAAAATGGGGAAAACCAGCCATCCCTGATATGGAGGAAATCAAAACCCCAGGTTTTAGTTTCAATATAAAAATTTTATACGGTTCTGAGGACAAAGAACTCCTTCAGTAGAATAGTGATACTTTTATTTATCACACCAGAAGAGAAATATCTCAAGTACATAACAGCTCTTAAATAAATTTTGTGCTAAAGTAGTAGCACTTGAAAGGTTAATGCAGGAAAGGGAGTCTGAAAATACAGAATTGACTGTTATGAGCTCTCAGTGAGGATGTTTGGGTGGAATCCTGCTCCTGGGAAAACTACTTTGTGTTACATGTCTTTTGTGGGGTTGTTTGGGTCGGGGTTTGGGCTTTTTTGAAGTCTCAGCATTACACAACAGTTGAATGCAGCACTGGCATTTTGCAAGGATGTCCCTTTGAGCCAGCAAAAGGGAGATGAAGATCTGGTGTGGAATCAGACAGGCTGAAAGGGAGGGGACCCCACGTGCAGCTGAGGTTGGGGTGCAGCTTCCAGCCCCCCTGGCAGTGCCCAAGGCCAGGCTGGGGCACCCTGGGGTAGTGGGAGGTGAGGTGGCCCTGCCCCTGGCACTGGGGGTCTTTGGAGCTACCTTCCAACTCACACCATTCTGGGCTGCTGTGCTTCCAACAGTGTAATAGGATTTTAAATGTTTATACAAGAGTATAAACCTGGTTTCAGCGGGAAATTTTACATATATATATATATATATATATATATATATATTTTTTTTTTTTTTTGGCACCTGCAAATGTGTCACTCATGGCATATTTCATATTTTCCAAGTGCTGCTGGTGCCTGCTCCTCCTGGCTCCATGGAGCTGGAATGGCAGTTTGTGCTGGGTGCTCTGGGATAGGTCCCTGCTGAATGCTGATGGAGCCTGGAACCGCCTGCTCTGGGCATCCTGCTGGGAATCCCAGCATGAGAGGGGGAGCCCTGAGGGCCCTGCAGTGTGTGACCATTTTCTGTTTGAATTAAAACTCTTAGTTGTTCTAAATTATTCCAAACAACCTCCTAAATCTATTCCAGATCTTTCTTTGCGGGGGAAGAGGAGGTGAAGTGACAAAAATGAGATATTTAGGATAATGTAGATTTAGCGCCATGAAGAAGTAAAGTTTGTTCTCATAGCTCAGGAGATCTGTTGTTTGTTTTAAGATGAATTGTGTGGAAAATCCATTGAACATCCTGGTTCTATGTTCCCATTTTGAAACCACACTCGCTCTATTTGCTGCCTGCAATCAAATTTTTAAAGTGGCTTCTCGCTCCGTCGCTCTCAGCTGCACTCACATGTTCTTTGTGATCCCATAAACTCATGGAACTGCAATCACACAACAGGGCAAAAAGATCAAAGCCACCCCAGATGGGGGGGCAGGGAATTCTGAGCCAAAACAAGCTGTTGGCCTTGTGAGCAACCAGAGCCTCTGCTGCAGCCATCTGGGCCATCCCTGCACTCGTGGGCTGCTCATGGCCCTGGCAGGGGCTGCAGCTGGGCTGTGCTCAGCCTGCCTGGGTCAGAACCCAGGCTGTGTCTGACAGTCCTGGGTGATCCCAGCTCAGCCAGGGGTTCCAAACCCTGGCAGGGGGGTCACAGACCCTGGCAGCAGCCAGGGACTGCTGAGCTTTGAGCTTGACCCATGGAACAAATTAAACCTGTGAATGAAGAATGAAAGGGCACAAAAATAGAGACAGCATGATAGTAGTAGCTGTAGAGTGAAAAGGGAAATGTGGGGGATTTTTACCATGGGGGCTTAGGGGTGAGATGGAGGGATTTGGGCATTGTCCTGTCCTCCTTCCTTCTTCTCCCTAACCCCATCTTCTTGGGGATGGTGGCACTTGGGGATTGGATTGGAGTAGAATGGAACTGTCTGACACAGGTGATGGGCATTGGATCATCACTGTCAATAACTCACACGTAGTTTGGAGTATAAAAATCAGTGCCTGCCCCTGGGGCAGGGTGTGTGCCTGGGGCTGCCCTGCTGAACAGACCTGGGCAGCCCAGACAGAAAATATCTGAGATAAGAAACAACAAAGCAACCTTGAGAGCATCAGCTGAAGACTTCTGACTCCTTCATTCAGCAGCAGGGTTTGGAGACAGCAGATTTTATATATCTGGGGTCATCCTGACCAAAGCAACCCCCGAGGTGGGTGGGCTGAGCAGAGCTGCAGTGGCAGGGCTGCTTTGGGGCAGCTTGGGGCTGTGTGGGATCCCTGCTCTTCCAGGGCCCCACTGAGGAGGGGCAGCAGGAGTCAGACAGGCTGAGAGGGAGGGGACCCCACGTGCAGCTGAGGTTGGGGTGCAGCTTCCAGCCCCCCTGGCAGTGCCCAAGGCCAGGCTGGGGCACCCTGGGGTAGTGGGAGGTGGCCCTGCCCCTGGCACTGGGGGACTTTGGAGCTACCTTCCAACTCACACCATTCTGGGCTGCTGTGCTTCCAACAGTGTAATAGGATTTTAAATGTTTATACAGGAGTATAAACCTGGTTTCAGGGGGAAATTTTTACCTTTTTTTTTTTTTTTTTTTTGGGTGGGCTGCACTGGGGGTCACTGAGTGCTCTGCTGCCCCCAGGGTGGTCAGGGAGGAGCTGCCCCCTCCAGCAGGAGCTGGGGAAACCAACAGCAGAGCGAGCGGCTTTGTTACAGCAGGTCCAGATCAAAACTGGGGCTCCAATAAGATGTGATAGCTAGGACACAGCTTGCAGACAGTCTGTGAGGCCAGCAGATGTGGAAATTCTGTGGTCAGAAATTCAAAAGCAATGCTGAAAGGGTTTGCAGAATCCAGATCCCTGCAGGACCCTCCAGGCCCAAAATCTCTGCGTGGTCTCCTCACAATTCTGGTTTGCTCAGTTGTGTCTGTAGTGGTGGCGGTGTTACAGGAAGAAATGGGACTCTCCATGAGTTCTCAGCAGAATCTGGGTTGCATGTATGGTTTTAAATAAGTACATAAGGTTTTTAGTGAAGTTGAGGCTGCCTCTGTTATTTATCATTAATTTATTGTTAATTTATTGTTAATTTATTGCATGGGCCTAGGAGATGTTTGCAGAGCAAGGCAAGGTGCTTGCAGAGGTTCCTCACTGCTCAGGCACCTTCTGCTTTTTCAGGTGTTTCTATGTATTTGAAACAACACCAAACCAGAAATCTGATCTGCCTGTTCTATTTCTAAAACATCATTACCTTACCTTTAATTACTGATTTTTTTTTTTCCTATTTGTGCTTTTATAACAGCACTTGCAATATTCTGGGTAATATATATTTTGATAAATCTGATGGGAAAAGTGACAGGGTTAATCAGGAGGGAAACATAAGATTTTAAAGCAAATGGATTTATCTTCCCTAAGTTTCTGAAGTATACAGCATGAAATAAATCTGATAATCCAGTATCCTCTGAGCATTTAACACTGCAAACCATGTTCTTTTCTTCCCTCCATTTATATTTTCAGAAATCATTTTAGCTTCTGACTATATGAAGAGCATTCCTCCTGTAAAAGAGGAGAGAGGGGAAAGTTTTCCCAACCCTCTTGCTGCCTCCTCCACAAGATAGAAATGTTGTGTATACACCACATGGATCTCCATGGAAGCAATGAGGAGATTAGTGAGGTCACTGGATAAATCGAAGTTTTAATGAATTAATATTTTGATTGCATTTCAAGTTTTCTGTTACTTATGTGTCACAGACAGTGCTTGAGAGGAAGTCTGGTTATACTAAAGCTGTGCACAAAATTCACATATAAGATGACATAACTGCATGTGGGACATGTGTTCATTTTTTCTGCCAAATGTTTTTTTTTTTTTTTCTGACAATGGGAATTGAGCTGAAAATGATCCTGGTGTTGGGTTTGGAATTATTTAGAATTATGTCTGTTTTGCTTGTGTTTGCCAGCTATGCTTTGTGAGGATGGAGTGTGGTTGATCACACATGAAAATGCTGAAACTTGACTCATATCTGGGTTAGGTGACCTTCCAATAATACTTTTTATTATTATGGGAATGTCTGTCTCATCTGAAAACGGTCTGGGCTCTTTAATCAGTCACTAAAGCCCCAAGGATTTCTATGATTTTTTCCCCCCCCTTGTAGAATTTGGGAATTTTTTGCAAAGAAGCGGAAGATTTTCCCAGTTCTCAGGGGCAGCGTTCCCTTCATGATCTGATTTACAAACGTCCATCCAAGTTCCCTCTCCCACCCAAAATCTCTGATTCCGTGGAGAGTGCTGGGATTGTTCCCCCCCAGCACTGTGTGCCCTGCCTGGCCAGCCAGCTGGAATTGCTTTGGAATAAAGGAGAATTCCCTGGTTTTTAGGTGACCAGGACTGTAGGGTTCAGCATCTTGAAGCTGTTGGAGAGACTGGATGGGTGTGCTGGTCTTGCCAGGGGGGTGTTGCTCTCTCAGGGGCTGTGAGGAATCATTGTGAGGGTGAGGATGATGAAGGTGATGGTGTCAGAAGCCCTTTATGAGTATGTGGTAGCTAAGGGCTGATTCAACCAAGTTGAGCCTTGTTTTGAGAGATGATTTAATCTCCTTTTTGGATGTGAAGACGCTGGAGCAGGGATCTTGGCGAGGCTGTGAAATGTCAGAAACGTTGAAAACTCAGCCGGGCAAACCATAGTGTGCTTGGGTGGTGCTGGGGTGGCCAGGAGCCCGAGCAGCCCGGGGCTGATGGCCCTCTCTGGGTGCAGGAGGGACAGAATGATCCCAGAGCCCAGGGATCCCGTGCCGGATGTCACAGTGTCCCTGCAGTGCCGCCTTTCACAATCTCTGGCTGTTTATTCCTGCAGTTCAGGGGTGCAGTTCATCTGCTGCTCGTTTTTAACCACTGGCTACCAACTGCTGCATTGTCAGCACCTGAAAGCTCGTTTTCAACAGCAGTTCTGCATCACCTGGGAGTTAAAGAGATGCAGTGGGACATGGCAAATTATGGATGTACAGCAAAACAAAGAAAGTCTGGGCACTTGGAGTGCCACAGACTCAGGTGTAGAAATGGTTTAATTATTCTGAGATCCATTTATGGATCCAATCCACATTTCCTGTACAAGCCTTGAAAGTAAATTTGCTTTTATATCTGTGTTAGCAATGTTTTTGCAGGACTTATAAATGTGATGAATATAAACTTACAGTTTTATTTTTAATGTAAAACCTGGGCACTTCAAAGGGGGAAGGTGATAGAAGAATTCAAATATACACTATTATATGCTACAATGTTTTTATTTTTATTTCAGTCAAAGGCTTTCTGTCAGACTTAATCATTCCTGTGACAGAATTTCCATTAGTTGTGGCTTCCTTCAAACACACATTCTCCTTGGACAGCTGCCTGTCGGTGGTAGTAAAATGAAGTTGAAAAGCCCACACAGAACAGAAGAATGGCAATCATCAAATGTGCTTGGGGGTGTGTTTATTTATTTTCTCACTTGTTTGCAGCTTTTAAGAACCTGAAGGAAAGGCTGAGTAGTAGAAAAGTCTCCTCTTGGAGATTTTGCAACAGGTCCAGTGCTGTGCCCTGAAAAATGCCCAAAGCACTTCCAGACAGGAGAGGAACTGGGTTTGTGTTTGCTGCTCCTGGGCTTTGGGGCTTTTTTCCCCTAGTAAAACAAGGAACAATGGAAGGAAATCTGTCTGAGGCATTTTTATACCAGAAAAACCCTCGTGTGCGTTTTTTGTTTGTTTCTTTTTTTTTTTTAATTGTTTCGTTAATTGTTAGTTGTGACCAAAAAAAAAACCAGAAAACAAAAAACCTCCTTTTTGTGAATGTTTCATGTCATTTTCTGATGAATACCTGAGAAAACTGCTCTAAACCCAGAAGGGACTAATTACTGCTTGGTGCTACTGTTTGTATATCTGCTTGGAACTGGAGATAGTAAAAAGACTTTCTAGCTAAATGTTTATTTGTAAATAAATATTTTCTGTTCTGTTTACTTGCCTTTTTCTGTTTTGTTCTTAAAAATAGCTTTCAAAGCCCTTCAGATACCAGTTCTATGAGATATTTAGGCTTTCAGGTCCCTTTCAACCCAAACCATTCTGTCCTTTGAAGTATTGTACATGTATTTAAAAAAAAATCATACAAGAGGAACTTGTAGAAGAGTTGCTGTTTGTTGAGATTAAAATCAGAATGCCCCAGCACCCTGACCTTGCAAGCTGTGGCTGTGGGCTGAAAATACAGAATTTTGGAAAGGTTATAAGGGCAAAACAAGCAGCAGTCAGGGCCACCAGCACGGAAATAAAACAAAAAAAATTAAAAAACCCCACCAAAAAAAAAAAAAAAAGGTGCAAGGTTGATGGACTTGATTTTATTGCAAGACGGTGAAGGGAAGGCTGTGGGGGCAGATACAGAAAAAGAGAATTTGTGGGGGTACAAGGGATGCCAGGGTCAGCTAGCTGGGATAGGGACACTGTACAGGGATCTGGAGAAGTTGCCCACCCTTTTCTCCACCTGCTGCCAAAATAAAGCAGCTTGAAGAAAGAAATGCCGTTTTTATAAGCCTTGGATTTTTAATTTTTTATGTTAATTTCTGTATGGTTAAGTTTGGAATTTATGTGTCTGCTGAAGGACGAGATATCTGCCAGTTAATTATTCAGATTATGGCCTGATTCTGGGTATACAATTAGAGGAAGTTAGAAGGTAGTTTTGAAAAAAAATTTGGGAGAATGACTGTAGGGTGAGGTCTTGCACTGGGAGCACAGCAGATCCTTACTGGAGAGCATTCTCCAGCTACAGGAGGAGTCATAAAATGGGAAAATAATAAATCCCAGGGGGTGAGCCCCAGTTTTGGAGCTGTGGTTGGGGCAGCTCAGCGTGCAGGTCCCAGGGGTTGGAAATGCCAAACTCTCAGTTCCATTGCCTTTATTGAATGTGCACTCAGGAGCTGTGCAAACCCAGTCAGTCCCACTGGTGAGCTTCCCCCCTCATCCTTCCTGCTCTTTACTCTTTATTTCTGGATTTTGGGCAGCAGGGAGTGCCCTGGGCAGGGGCAGGGGAGCCCCCGGTGCCCAGCCCTGCTCCTCGTTCCCTGGGAGGGGCTGGCAGGGAGATGCTGCCCCTGGAGGGCTCCGGGGAGGGGAGGGGGAGACCTGAAAGGAGGGGCTGGGCTGGCTGATCATCCCCAGCCGGGCTGCAGGTTGGAACCTGCAGGGTTTCATGAATTTCCAGGTGCAGTTTCCCTTCTGGAGCTGGTGCCAAGGTGCAGGCAGGATGGGAGCAGGGCCCTGGGGGTTGGGGCAGCCTGCTCTGGCTGGGTCCCTCAGCACACCTGGGGCTTGGCCAGGAACCCACACTGCACAGGGATTTAGGCTGCCCAAAATCCTGATGGGTCTGCTCTGCCATAAAGCACAGAGCTACAGCATGATTTACCTCATATCTATCCAAAAACCTGACATTTTAGTGCTGTAAAATAGCAAAAAAGGTGCTTGAATGTGTCTGCTTTTCATTGAAAATCCAATGGTTTCTAAATGCTAGACTGAGATTCGATAATTACTCTGTGAAGCCGTGTTCTCATGTGATCCTCAGCTGTGCTCTGTGATTGATGAAACATTTCGTTTTCAGCCTTTAGAATTTTCCTCTGTACCCCTCGACATATGTGAAGCATTTTTAAGACAGCAGATCCTGTGGTTTGCATAAAAAATCTCCTCCAGGTCCTCCTGAGCAGCGTGTTTCACTCCATGTGCCTGTAAATTCCTCTCAGTTGTGTGTAGCAAACAACACGTGTGGGGCTTGCTTGCTTGGCAGTCTGGAAGCAAGAAACTCCTCAGAATCCCCTCAGGCTCCATTTCTCTTCTTGCAAGTTTATTTGTGAGCTAAACAGTCGTTATCTGTTGGAATCACAGAGGTTAATTTGAAGATGGGAAGCCCGGGTGTGGGTGAGCCCCAGTTTTGGAGCTGTGGTTGGGGCAGCTCAACGTGCAGGTCCCAGGGGTTGGAAATGCCAAACTCTCAGTTCCATTGCCTTTATTGAATGTGCACTCAGGAGCTGTGCAAACCCAGTCAGTGGGAATTGGTGAGCTTCCCCCTCATCCTTCCTGTTATTGACAAAAATAATAGTTGGCCTTGCAAGAGCACAAGCGTGGGAATCCCTCTCTTCTCCCAAACTGCCATAATTTGCATGTGGAATTTCAGAAGCTCTCCCCAGAGGTCTGCCTCTGACAGCAGGTATCTGAAGGAACAGGTGCATTCAGGTGATCTGCCCAGGTTTGTGCAGGCTGGGGCTCACAGCTGCTTCATTGTCTTCCCAGTTTCTGGCTTCTCCTGGCTTTGCCTGGAGCTGTGTTTGGGTTTGCCTCACCCAGGTGTGCTGCAGGACAGAGATGTGAAAAAATCCAAAATCACAGCTTGGTTTGGAAATCAGACTCCTCTGACAGTCACTTCACACGTTGTCTTTCTTGGCTTTCTGTATTTTTTTTTCCTCTCTTGAAGGGTTCACTCTTTTGAAGTAATCTCCAGAGTTTGCAGAGTCATCATCTATTAAAGTTTAAATGTCTTTTTTTGAAAACATCTCTTGCTCTCAGTCAGGAGCCTGTGATAATTTAGCTGTCAGTATTTCATACAACTTCCTTTGCACAGTCTCATGGAGTTTGTTTTCTTGAAGGTAACTTGCAATTGTTAACTTCTCTATTGAATTTTGCCCTTTTGTTTTGTGTTTTCCTCTTCCCTCTGCGTGTACTTTGTTAAGATACCACTACTTTGTTCTTCATAAACCTTTATAAATTGGACACAAAATGCTGTGCTGGAATTTTGGAAGAGTGCAAGGCAAGCTGAATTTGGGTTGGAGCAGTTTGGGATAGTGGAACGTGTCCCTGCCCATGGAATAAAATGAGCTTTAAGTCCCTTTCAGCCCAAGCCATCCTATGGTTTAATGGTTCTGACTGCTCTGAGACTGCATGAAGTGTAAACTGTCTTACAGAACTCTCTTCTCCTGGAGGGAGAACACCTCCCAAACATTACAAATCCAGGATGTTTGAGTGTGGCTTAAATACCTGGGAACCTCCTTTTCAGTGTTTTTCTGAATATTTTGTGTTAAAAACCTCCTTTTTGTTAAAGCCTCCTAGAAAAGAGCTGTGCTTTAGATAGGAGAGAATTTCCTTGTTGGGGTTTTGTTTCTGGGCTCTGGGCTAGGGGGACTGTCTGAACTTGGGATTTCTGCTTTTCTCTGGCTTGAATCATACCCTAAACTCTATTTAAAGATTTTGGGTTTTGTATTTATTTTCCACATCCTTGACCCTGACTGGCGAGCTGGACATTTGTGTTTGCCTTGGCAAGCTCCGAGCTGCTCATCTAGGGCAGGATGAAAACTCTTTTTTTTCCTTTTGTAAACAAACTGTTCCTTCAGTATTTTCCATCAGGATTTACACCACCATTTTGTGCCGCTTCTAGGAATGGAGAAAATCCTGCCACTCACAGTTTTCCTTTTCCACAGCTCGTAGCACTGCAGAGAAACGTTTGATTTTATGTGTTTCCCTAGGCTGGATTCAAAGAGCTTTTTTCAGAACGTTTTTCAATTCCAGAAATAGTCCTTTTTTTTCCTTTTTTTTTTTTTTTTTTTTTTTTCCTATTAGGGTTTATTAAAGCTATAGGTCAATAGGCATTGTTGCCTGTCTAGAAAAGGAGTTATTTGTATTTTTTATTTGTCTGCCCAGTGCAGAGAGAACAGTGCCCCATTGTCCCAGGCCCTGCATGCACGTAAAACTCTGCTTTGTGCCCTGAAGAATTTACAGCCTAAATAACTGCTGCTGCTCTGCTGCAGGGGGCTTTGATGGATTTTAGTGGCCAGGATGTAAAATGAGAGAATAACTCAGCTGGTCACTTGATGCCAGCACACAAGTTGTGTTTTGGAACAGGGGGACTGCAGTTGATTTCCCCTGGGACACAGAAATGCTGCTGCTCCTCTGGGCAGGTCGTGGCCAGCCAGGGATTTCTGGGGGCTGTGTGCTCTGGAAAAATGGCATTTTTGTGCTTCTCCTCCAAACCACTTGGCACGTGTCATCTGCAGCACTCCACGAGCATTGCAGATAATTTCAGCAAGTTTGAAATGCTCCCAGTCACCGAGGCAGTGTTAGGTGCTATAAACTTGGTGTTACTGTATTAAACCCAGCTCAAGGCTGAGGACCCCTGTTAGGCCTGAGCTTAAACCCTGCCAGGTGCAGAGAGGGTCTGTGCCACCAGCCAAGCCTCTAAAATATCAGAAAAAGTGTTTTAGAGCATCCCTGTTTCTCAGGAAGACAAAGCTTGGAGGATCTCTTGGGAATATGTTCTCCCCCCAAACAGCTCTGCAGAGCCCTGGTCTGAATTTCTCCCACTCCTTCTCAGTGAGTTCCCAAGGACACCTCGATATTCTGTGAAAATATTCACTTTGTCCCCACTCTATAGCCACTTACTGGCCAAGGGCAAATCAGAAAGAGTACAATTCTGTTATACTGCAGAAAGAAATGGTGTAGTTTAATTCTCTTTTTAGCAAAAAAACAAAAAAAAACCTAGTAGTTTTAATTCCTTCTTTTAGTAGAAAGGTACAAATTTCCATTTAACTTCTTGTCCTTAAGCTGCTGTTTATGGGATCTAATATTTAAGTGTAAAATAACCAATTAATTCTTCATGAATGTCTAGAAATTTTTCTGCAGCGTTTAGTAAAATAAATGAGAAGTGATTGCTCAGGTGAAGTGTGTGCCAATGAGTCAGCAAACCAACCCGAAATGCCTGGGGTTTGATCTGAGCCCTACTGTAAAGGATAATAAATAGCAAATAGCCAAATTCATTTCTTATCTGGAAATGATAATAAACAGCAAATAGCCAAAGTGACCAACGCTGAAAAGTTGATGTTAAAAATCCCCCAGGATGACAAATAAGGATTGCTGTGTAGGTTGTTACCAGAAGAGAATAATACTGAATTTCTGTCACACTCCATTGGTGCTAGTCAACAGTTCATAAAATGCTATTTATGATCCCTTTTAAACAGCAATGTGAATTTTGAAGAGTGTTTTAAGAGCGTATTTCAACTCCACAAGCTAAAATTCCCTTTTTTTCTGTTGCAGATCTGGGACATGAGTGATGATGAAACTGTTTGAAATCAGGTGCTGAGGAGGAGGAGGATGCTCTGGGCTGCAGCCTGCCTTTTATCTCTGCCTGGAGGAGTTAATGATTGCTCACCCCTCCTGCCTGCTGGAAAGACAAACAAACAGAACCCACGTTTTGCCAGGAATAACTTCACTTTCAAAGCAGTCTCTTATGGACAGAACTCGCCATGTTTTCATTTTTATTATGTAAATAACTGGAGCAATGTGCTTATGTTTAAACCTGGTCTCTCCTCTTTTTGTTGTGTTTTTTGGGGTTTTTTTTTAAAAAGTTTCTAAATAGGCTTACGTATAAAAAAAATGCTGCTTAAGTAAATTTAGGTGGTTTGTTTGGGCCAGGTTTTATTTTGCTTGTTGATGGCTATGTCCAAGCAGCATTTCTGAATGGCTTTTTTCATCTCTCTCAGATTTGGGGCACTTTAGCTGGAATTTGTGAAGACTGAGCATTTTCTGTGCTCTTGGGAGTTCAATTTAGTGTTTAAAGGTGGGCCAGGAGCGAGTAGGGACCTGAACCTGCTGCCTCCCCCCAGGGATTATTTGCAAACATGGATTTCATTTCACATGTTCTGCATGTGTCCATGGAATTGTTCCCTGTAAAGATCCCATCTTTTCCTGCTGTGGAAACAGAGGTTGGACTGATTTTTGCCCAG
Organism: Sitta carolinensis; assembly: GCA_032173965.1. Taxonomy (NCBI): domain Eukaryota; kingdom Metazoa; phylum Chordata; class Aves; order Passeriformes; family Sittidae; genus Sitta; species Sitta carolinensis. The sequence goes on from CM063293.1 coordinate 2,736,984, forward strand.
GAAAGACCAAAATGCATTTCTGTCATCATCAGGCTCCCCCTGAAGCTCAGGGCAGGCTCTGTTATATGGTAAAAAATTGCTTTAGGGGCTGGTGGGTCCTGGATTCAGTCAGAACCCGTGGGGAAATGCTTCACTGAAATGAGAAATTTGTTCTCTGACTTTGCTGTGGTCATGCAGAACCTTGCAGGTGCTCAAAAAGAGCAATTCTCTTTTCCTTTTTGCTTCATTCAGTTTTTTCAAGTGGCTTCAGGGATTATGGCTGAGCACAAACAGGAGTTTGAGAATCCTTGAGTTTAATAAACACCTTGAGGAAAAAGGAGTTTTTAAACATCAAAGTACATTACTGCAGAGCTGAAAGTTACTCTATTGGTCTCAACTTGGAATAAGTTTTAGAAGGAAATCTGAAATCCCTCCCACAGCTTTATGTTGTGGGGTTTATGAGTTAACCCACTTGGAAAAAATGCAAATCACTTTATCTGCCAAGCAACCTCTATTTCCCAGATATATAATGAAAGTTAGTTGGTCAATCCAATTATTTTAGTTCCTTCCTTAGCAAAAACTCTGAAGATTTTTTTTGTAGAGAATTTCCCAGCTTCTCTCTCATCAGAAGAACTTCAGTCAGGCCAAGGATATCTGCAGTTCCCATCTTCTGATTAGAAAAGAAGATTTATTGAAACCTGCTGAGGTTTGCACCAAGGGTCTAAAATAGCCATTATTGTCTAAAATAGCCATTATTTCTATTTATTTATTATCATAGTCATTTTATTTACATTATTTCTTACCATGGGGAATGTCTAGTTTAGGTAACTTCAGTGTAATATGAAAATATATATGAATGCAATAGATTTTGGAAATCAGAGCTGGTAATCAGAGCAAATCATCTCCTGGTGGTCAGGCACTGAAGGTTGAGATTGAAGGAACCCTGAAATGTACATTTTTAAAGCAGTTACAATGCATCCTGACTTTGCAGCCATGTTTTTAGCCCTGCCATAGTCCAGCTGGAGCCATGGGTTGGTGCCAGGGCAGTTGAAAGGGAATAATCTGGTTCTTTTATCTTTGGGAGTTGCTGACCGTGGAGTGTGAACAGCTCTGCAGTTTGGGGTTATCTCAGACTCTAAAGCTGCCCATCTCTGTGAGCCTGGCCAAGGTTAATAATTGTTTAAAATCCCTGAGGCTCTGCTGGGGCTGGGCAGGGGGCTCAGAGCTCGGGGTTGCTGCCATTCCCTGGCACTGCAGGGCACAGACCCTCCCAACAACCTCCCTTGCCTGGCCAAGACGGGGGCTTCTTTCTCCTTGCACACCAGAATTGTTCTTCTTTGGTTTTTACCGGATTTCTGGGCATTTACTGAGTGAGAAATCCCTCGGATCCATTCCAATGAATGTTCATTCAAATACTAATAGCGAATAAACGCATTTATTTGCTGCCTTGTGTGCACTTACTGCAGGAGTTCTGCACAGACCCCAGCTCCAGTGCTTGCTGTTTAATGGGACAAGCTAAACTTCCCCTTTCTGCATGGAGGAGCTGGGATTTGAATGTTCTGTGTGCTGCCAGGAGCTCCTCCACTGTGGCACCAGTGAAGAGAAAAATACCGAGTTTTCTCCATTGGTGCCTGTCAACAGTTCATAAAATGCTATTTATGATTCCTTTTAAGCAGTAAATTTCCACAGTAAACAGTGGAGAACCTGGGCTTTCACTGGAGAACCCAGCCAGGGCTTTTCAGGTGGGAACCAAACCTGTTGGGAAGAGGGAATGAGCAGCCTCAGAGGATCCTGCTCGTGTTCCCAAGTTATCTAATAGGAATATACTGGCATTTTATGGCAACCTGCAGCGGTGACACCCCCATGCCTCATCTGGGGACAGTTAATCCTGTTAGAAGATCTCAGTGGAGAGCTCTGACACCACTTTTGTGCTTGAGCATTAAAGAAACTCATGGAGTGACAGCTTCTGTTGTGATTTCACACTCCTGCCAGCTGGAATCTTGCTCCAGTGTCACCCCTGCAGAGTGTTCTGCTGGCTGAGGTTTAGTTTGCTCCATGAACCACGTCCCTCGGAGTGAGGCAGTTGAGATTCTGGGTGGGTTTTCTTCCTTGGAGCCCTGGGGGCTGGATTTCCCTCAGGGCCCCTCAGTCCTTCCCTAGGGGCTGGAGCCTGCAGCACTGGGTTGGGTAAGGGAGAGAGGCACGAAGGTGGAAAAGCCCCTGAGATCCCTGGAGAGAGGGTCCTGGTGGCCCAGACAGGTTGGTTGGGAAAGGAAGCACAGGAGCTGCATTCCCAGGAAGCTGGGGGCTCCCAAGAGCTGAAGAGGTTCTGCTTCAGTACAAGGCAGCAGCACTGCAGGTATTTTGACACAGCAAAGGAAACTGCAGGGACTGGTCCAGGCCTTAAAATCATTGAGCTTGGAAAGATGTGTGTCCTTCCCTGTGTCCTCAGAGAAGCCCGGTGACATAAACTGCAATTCCTATTTTGTCATCTTTGATATTCTTATCCCACTTTCTGCCTGGCACTAGATCATCTTAAAGGTCCTTTCCAACCCTTAACATTACATTACTCTAATCTTGTTTCTTTGTATGAATTCTGGCTGCTCACCTTATATATATGCAGCAGAAGTATTTGCAAAATTGAGTGACTTTGCAATCTATAAGCACTTTATTTTAGTTTTTCACTTGTGCTCTTATTTAAAAGACTCACTGAAAGGGGTTTTATTTCTGAGCTTTGCTCTGGAATCACATGATTACACTTGGTTCCCCCTCTTAGTGAACAAATTCCTCCTGAATATCTGTTGACTTGCATAACTGGGCTTGGGGGTGGAATCAGAGAGGCACTGGTTTGGAAAAGCCCCTTTAGATGATCAGGTCCAAGGGTTTCCCCAGCCCTTCCAAGCCCACCACTGCTGCCCCAGCCCCACACTACTCTGGGACTCTGCTGGGCCACAAAGAACTCACCCAGCTCCCAGTATCCCTTGGAGTTTCTTCCCCTTTTTCCAGCCACCCCATAAAACCAGGGAGATTCTGAGCTGGTTTTTGTTTTTGCAGTGCAGGATTCTCATCGAGGCCAGGGATGGGTGAGGATGCTCTGCCTCTGGCAGAACCCAGGAGTTTATTTTTATGTAGTTCCTCTTCAAAGTACAACAAAATTTTAAGAGTTCCAGGCGAGTCCCAGCTCCCAATTCTTGTGGGAATAGGAAGGATTGCTCACATTCCTGCAGAAGAAAATTAATTTCAGGCTGGCACATCCCCAGCCTGGGGCTCCTTCCACGTGCTCCAGGCCTCTCTGGGTGTCCCTGGCTCAGGGGTTGCTGCTCTGGGATTTTGCATTCAGGGTGCACACAGGAAAAGAGAGCAGGAGCAGCTCAGTGGTGGAATTTTACTGCCACATTTTCAATTTCTTTTTGAAATAACAATGCAAGGCTTCCCTTGGAAACAAATAAGCGTTTATACTCCAAAGAGAGCCATTAAAGAAGTGTTTGCGACACAGGAAATTTTAGCTGACTTCCTAAGAAGCAGAGGCTGGAAGATGTCTCCAGCCTGTTACCATTTGGCTTCATTAGTTCCTTTTTTTCTCCATTTTTGTTCTGTTTTCAGTGCAGCTGATGTGCTCATGCATATCCTGCCAGGATGAAACTTTCCTTCCAGAGGCTGTTGTGCACCTTTGCTCTTGCAGAGCACCTGGATTAAGTGTTTTAAAAGGCAGAAATACTACACTAGGAAGACTTTGGACTGTGCCAGGGTGTAAATTCCTAAGCCATGAAAACCCT